>BSDF01000005.1:34580745-34913817 GCA_027925045.1 Hypotaenidia okinawae | reverse complement strand
GATGCATAATACCACACAATGAGAAAAACCAGTTAATATCTCTAAGCAACTTTTGAGCATTAGTTATCAATCTGTCAGTCCAAATATTTCCACACTGGCTTCTTTTGAATTTCCTGTGTAGTAATCTGTAATGCCTTTTTAAATGAACTGTTAAGTCATGAATCAAACTTTCAATGTTCAAGTTTTTTCCCCACAATCAAGATATCAACCATGTAATGATAAAAGATTAAACAAGGATTGCATTTTCCATACTGGAGCAAGTGTCCAATCTACATAAATTTGGCACATAGTTGGTGAATTTTTTATGCTTTGAGGGAGCGCACCCAGTGATACCTTTTTCCTGGGTCAATTTTGTTTATAGTAGGGACTGAAAAGCAATTTTTCCCTAGTCAGAATGTAACGGCATACCGAAAAAATCCCAAGCTTTTAAGAATTTGGCATGTTCCACAGACTTGTGGAAGGCTTGATATGACCCTTAGTCAGTTAGTCAGTTGCTCCCATATTAAATCTTGTACACTGATCAACCCAAATGGACATTTCTATTTTGCAGGTTACATTTTTTAAGTAAGCTGCCCACTTTCAATGGTCGCTATCAAAAATCCTTTTTCTTAGTAACCAGACTTGCTCTCAGTTGGAGAAACGCATCCCTGAATCTATAGCATATACGAACAAATACTGCAAACCAATTTATCAGACAAATAACATTGCAAGATGCGAATGCACTCTGTTTGGGGGGGGGGAAGGGGGGTGGGCAGAGAGGGGGAGATAAGGGGAGGACACTGAGTGTCAGGACCGCCGTGCGGTCACCATGCTTCCCTCGCCTCCCACTGTCTCCACCACCCGCTCGTCCCCACATAAATTTTCCCTGGTAATTACCACGATTGTGTAGAAATCGAAGTACCTTGATTTAACCATTTTTCCCGTACTGACACTACCTTACGTGTCCAGTCTCCGATTAGCAGTCTCTGTGTCCCTGAGACAATGGTTGTTGAAGCCGATACTTGTCCTTCTCCGTAGGATTGTTGTTCCTGTCCTGAGGTTTCTTGTCCAGTGGTTTAGTCGATGATTCTTTTTATCCGTAGTTTTCATCTCTGTAGTTTTAGGGTGGGTGGTTGGACAATTCTGCAAAACCTTTTAACAGCAGGGCATGCCGTTGTCTGCTCCGCTTCCATGTTTACCAGCTTTTCAAGGACAAGATGAAGTTGCTCATGGCGGTTAACATTTTCAACTGCGTCATGGGGTGTTTTAGGCTCAGTAAAAGTTAGAGGTGAACAGATATTAAAGGCAGTCAGTTGCACGGTTTCTTTCCACATTTTTTCCTTCCAAAGGTATAATAGTGGGGGGGGTTGCATACCTTGATGGCAGATTTATGCGTACTAATTCTTTCCTTTCAATTCCGACAGATTTACCACTTTGCTCTGATAACACGGCATTATTACTTAGCACAGTAACTGGGGTGGGTGAAAGGGCACTCAGAAACAAAAATACATTCTCCATAGCAGATTTTTTTCCCTTTTTGCATTGGTTCTGTAGAACCCAGAACTGGCATTAAGGCTGCAAGGGTTAAAGCGGCAGCAACATATTCTGTCGCCATTTCGATTAGAGTCCTATTACTTAATTTCCAGAGAGTTATTAACGACTTAACTTCTGTCGCCCCAACTGAGGGTTTGTCAAGGATTTGAGCTCCGATAACTTCCCAAGTAGGTAAATCAAATGCCCTGTTAATGCTTGTTATCAGTCCTCTTTCTCGGCTCCACAAAAAGAGACTTTTCATAATTTTTATTATGACTCTTAGTGAGCATATTGTGGAGGAGCTTCACTGGGACACTCTGGGGCTGAGGGGGTTGCACTTTCAGTACTTTTCAGTACTTTTAGCAGACTTTGGATGACTGATAGATCCCGACGAGACCTCTGCGCTCTCCATTTTCACTCCTTCCACCGACTCCCGCAGTTCAGCGGCTGTGGAACACACAATATGTAATAAACCACGCACTAGACTCTCAAGCACAGTCTCTGATGGAATTTGAGACCCCGATAAGGCCTGAACTGCAGCAGCGGCTACTTGACGCTCCACTCGCATGGCTTTTAAGGTGTTAATTACTACACACCAAATTGGTCCAAACAAAAGCAGCAATTTCCCCTCCTTTGCCTTTTTGTTTCCATCTATCATCCATCTAGCATCCCACAGCGCATCACCGACCTCCTGGCACTCATCCATGCCAAGTGTCTTTAGCTCACCAGCACAACTCATAGAGTTTCTTTGTGCTCACACTCGCGCCTCGCTTAGTGAGGAACTCAGTTAAGAGTGAGAGTGCCGCCTCTCATAGAGAGAACGGTCTTAGCATAGCAGTGACTGTGGCCAGCAGTCAATTCCTTTTAGAGACGCCTACTTCCAGCTGCTCCATGCGGTATCCCAGTTTATCCACGAAGGGACACCAATCTGCAATGTATATACGAAGGGCCTCGATTACTAGCTTATCCACGAAGGGACGCAATGTCCATCTTATCCACGAGGGGACGCCTGAGACCAGTTTATCCCCGAAGGGACGCCATTTTGAGTCTCCCCAACTCCGCCATGTAAGGATACCCGAGTTGGGGGCGCTCACTAACAGCTCTTCCATCTTATCTTATTAAAGATGCATGATGCCAGCTTATCCGTCTAGGGACGGATGCCTCACCCCAGCTTATCTGTGTAAGAACGGACTCCTTAGCCCAGCTTATCCGCTTAAGAACGGATGCCTTATCCCAGTTTATCCAATTAAGGATGCCTGTTTCCAGTTTACCCCCTTAAGGATCCCTGATCAGGGGTGCCATGCCAGCTTATCTCTCCAAGGAAATCCACGCCAGCTTATCTCTCCAAGGAAATCAGTCTGCTACAGGGTTCCAGTCTCCATCGTGTTCTGACCTGATGGGAGTCGGGATCCTCCTTAAAGGTTCGCTCCACCGTAAGAGTCCATTCCTCCTTAATAGTGCACTCCACCGTAAGAGTCCACTGCACTCGGAGGGGGGGCTAGATCAGCATAAGCGGCTACCGAGTTGCTGCAATGCGAGCTGGGCTGCCAGGTTCGTTCCCCTGTCCCAAAAGTTCAGGATCGGTGAGGAGACGAACTGTTACCCAAGGCTCAGAAGGGCAGGATCGAAACCGTGTTCGGGCGCCATTTGTTGTAAAGAATCCAGGCCGGAGCCGCGGGAAACACTGTAGGTCCCAGGATCAGCAGAAAGACGAGAAGATGGGAACCCAGAATCAAGAAACGACCCAGTATGAGTTAGCTGCAAGATTCACTTTATTGCGCACACTTTTTTCTTATATAGTTTAGGTAGTGAAATACCTATATCTATATGCCAATAAGGGAATAGTTGAACTATTCCCTTATTGGCATATAGGTATCAACTATTCTTCTATTGGCTACTAAACTTAACTTCTACCAGCACTCTGTGTTTGCCAAAAGATAGCTCCTACAAGCATTCCGTGCTTGCCTAAAGATAGCTCCTACGAACATTCCGTGCTTACCTAAGATTAGCTCCTTCTCTCTGCAGCCTCCAAGTCTGGGCTGTGCAGGCCTTTCAGTGATTCATGGCCTCTGGCTGCTAACCATTCTCCTACATACTCTGTCTCTTAATTGGTCGTTAGTCTCATTATTTATGACTCCCCTATCTCCTCTGGATCCTGCAAGGCTGGCTGTTATGGCTAAGTTTTGTAGCTGCTTTCACTGAATCAACACTGTCTTGGGGCTCACATTCATCTACTGCCGCTTTCTCTGCTCTCTCATGGCTCTCTCTTGGTGCTCTGTCTGTTCTGGATTCTCGCCCAGCTTTCTGTCCTCTCTGGACACTCACTTGGCTTGCTCTTGACTATCTGCTCTTTTACACTTGGTGTTCCTGTTCTTGACTCTTGCTCTGCTTTTTACTCTCTTGATGTTTTGATCTCTCTGGGAACTTGCTTTTCATTCTGGGCATTCTCTCTCCACTCACTCATGACTTTTGGCTCCCCTCCCTCAGTCGTCCTCTCAGTACCATCTTGCTTGGCTCTTGATGTCTCCAGCCCTCTCTCCAGTCTCAGTCCTTGCAGGATCCTCCCTCAGCCCCTTCTAGGCACTAGATGGATCCTCACGTGGCTTTTTCTGGTCTCGCTCTCCTCTTTCTTGGTCCCCGCTTGTGTTGCTCACCCCTCTCTTGACCCTTCTTTCTGTGCCCTTGCTCCTTTGTTGCTTTCCTCTCTCTTGGCCCTCACTCCTCAACCTCCCCTCCCCTTGTGGCCCTCTCTCCTCTTGCACATCTGTTGCTCTTCTCTCTTGGCCCTCACTCCTCTCGTTCCCCCCTCATTCTCCCCTCACTTGGGTCCTGCTCCCCTTTCACCCTCCTCTTACTCAGCCCTTACTCCTCTCTCCCTCGCTTTATCTGCCTTTGCCCTCCTTTCACTCCCCGCTTTATTGGCCCTCGCACCTCTTGCCCTCTTCTCATTCTCACCTTGCTCTCTCCACATCCATTTCATTCACCCATTGCTCCCTGCACTCAGCTGTCGCTCCCTCCCTCTTCTCAGCCCTCACTCCTCCCACCCCCCTTGCCTCACTTGATCTCCTGTCTCTTGTCCCTCACCCCTCTTGTTCTCTCCTCTCTTGGCCCTCTTGCTCCCATCTCTCTGGATCCTCTCTCAGTCCTCTTGGTTGTATGCTTTTCGTTTCTTGTGCTCTCTGTTCTCACGCTCTGCTCCTCAGCTCTCACTCTTGGTTCCTTGCTCTTGGCTCTCTTCTCTGCCACCCACTCCTTTCCTCTCCTTGCTCTTAGCTCCTCTCAGTCCTTGCTCCTCAATCCACTTTTTGCCCCTTGCTTCTTGCTTGCAGCCCTTGACCTCAGTCCTTGCTCTTTGCCCTCTCTCCTCTCAGCCATAGCTCCTCTCTTGGCTCTGTGCTCCTTGCCCTTGGTTGCTCACTCCTTTATTGTCTTGCTCAGCTCTTGCTCAGCTCTTGCTCCTTGGTGCTCAGTCATGCTTCCTTGCTCCTGCTCCTTTCTCACCCTTCTACTCTGGGCTCTTGCTCTCAGATCTTGCTCTCCTCATTCTTGACCCTTGCTCTTGCTCTTGCTCTTCTCTCCCTTCACTCTCACCTCTTGTTCTCCCCCTCTCTGATGTTAACCCTCACTCCTCACTCCCCTCTCTCACACCTCGCTCCTCTTACCTCCCTTTATCTTTTCTGTCACTCCTTTTACTCCCCTTCCTCTCAGCTGTAGACTCTCACTCCCCTCTGTCAGCTCTCACTTCCTGCTCCTCTCTGTAGGCTTGTTACCCTATGGGGATGGGAACAGACAGGTTATTTTGGGGAACCCTGGCAGAACGATGACAGGACTAAGTGGTAGTTACAATTTAAGATAGTTTATTTTAGCAGAATTTTATGATCAGCATAGCATAGAGTTTTATGATCAGAGTAGCACAGGAGTTTAAGTAGAATCAATGTAGCACAATTTTATAAGTAGCGTAGCACAGAGTTTTATAGCACAGATTAGCTTATGGTTTCTAATCACCTGGACCCTCTACAGATTGGGTCAAATCTTAAGGGCCTTAGGTTTGCTGTATCAATATAACAATCATAATTTAGATTTAAAAGCACATAAAAGAATATGAGTCACTCAGTCCTTGGAGGTGGAAGTGTCCCTGACCACTGAGGGACCGTGGGTTTCACTGTCCAGCAGCAGTTCTGCTCCAAGTTCCCACTTAGGACTTGTAAATGCTTGATTTTATATACAGTGCTCTGTGTACTGTAATGCTTCCCTGATCTGTGATAGGGTCATCACCACCACCTGGTTGATCAGGTACCTGGGACCTTCAAGGCTGGTAAGGAGGGAAGAAGTTGGCCTGGCACCCAGGAACTTTGAGGCTAATAGGGAGGGGATGAAGAAATCTGCCTGATGTGCAGGGCCTTCAGGGCCTGATGAGGAGGGGAAAGGAGACTTGATACGTGACTAGCTCAGTGACAGAAAATGGTCGTTTGCCTTAAAAAAAGGTGTTAGTAATGCTAACCATATTACCAAGTGTGGTGGTTTGACCCTGGCTGGAGGCCAGATGCACACCAAAGCCGCTCTATCACTCCCCTCCTTAGCTGGACAGGGGAGAAAATAGATATTGAGAGGCTCAGGAGTCGAGACAAGCACAAGGGGAGATCATTCCACAGTTAACGCCACGGGCAGAACAGACTCAATACGGAATAAAGGAAAGAAAACTGTCTAATTTATTACACTACACACAGAGTGAAACCAGAGTCAGATAATGAGAAGTACAACCAGAGCACCTCCCCCCTCCCTTCTTTGCAGACTTAACTTTATTCATGATTTCTCTCCCTTCTTCCCTCCCCATTGTGGCATGGGGAGGGGCAGGGAATGGGGGTTTCAGTCAGTTCCTCACGAGTTGTTTTCCTTCTTAGCTGGGGGGCATTCCTCACACCTTTCCCCTGTTCAAACATGGGGTCCCACCCATGGCAGACAGTCCTCCATGAACTTCTCCATTGTGAATCCTTTCCCACAGGGCTTCAGCTCTTCACCAACTGTCCCAGCATAGGTGACTTCTATGGGGTGCAGCCATAAAATCATATAATGTGTCTCAGGTCCAGACTGCTCCAGCCTGGTCCCCCATGGAGTCACCACCACCCCTCAGCAAACTTGCTCCAGCGTGGATCTCTGTCTCTATCTCTCTCTACGGGCTGCAGGTCCTGCCAGAGGCTTGCTCCAACACGGGTCACAGTATCTTCCATATGTCTCCACCTGCTCCAGTGTGGGGCCTCTCCACGGGCTGCAGGTGGGGTCTCATCCTTTTCCATGGGCTGCAGGGGAACACCCGCTCCACCATGGTCTTCTCCATGGGCTGCAGGGGAATCTTTCTCTCCGGCACCTGGGGCACCTCCCCCACCCCCCTTCTTCTTCACTGACTTTGGTGTCTGCAAAGTTTCTTGCATCTTCTCACTCCCTTCTCTGGTGGCAAAAAGCAGCTGCTATTGGGGTTTTTTCTTCTTAAATGTGATTCACAGAGGTGCTGTGACCGTTGCTGATGGGCTCAGCCTTGGTCAACGATGACTCCAACCTTGAATTGGCTGGTGTTTACTCTCTTGGACCTGCAGAGAGCTTCTAGCTGCTTCTTGCAGAAGCCACCCCTGCAGACCCCAGGGGTCTGCTACCTCCACCAGAACCCAGCCATGCAAAACTATAACACCAAGGGTCAGGAGCAGGAGGTACCTGTCACAAGGCCCTTCCTCCCTTTGCGCACAGTTCTTGCTCCCCTTGCTCCCTTTTGCTCCTCACACGCTCGTTGCTCTCAGCTCTCTCCCTCTCATACCCCTTGCTCTGGGCTCTCACTCATTTTGCCTTTGCTATCTGCTCCCCTCCTCCCCTGTTGTGAGTTAATCCCAGTAGGCAACTAAGCCCCACGCAGCTGCTCCTCCAGTGGGATGGGGGAGAGAATTGGAAAAGTTGTGGGTTGAGATAAAGACAGTTTAATAGGTAAAGCAAAGCTGCATGCACAAGCAAAGCAAAAGCAAAATAAGCAATTAATTCAGGACTCTGCACTTGGCCTTGTTAAACCTCATCCCATTAGTCTCAGCCCATCAGTCCAGTCTGTTCAGGTCTCTTTGAAGAGCCTCCCTACCTTCAAGCAGATCAACACTTCCTCCCAGCTTAGTGTCATCTACAAACTTACTGAGGGAACATTCAATCCCTTCATCGAGGTCATTGATAAAGATATTGAACAGAACTAGACCCAGGACTGAGCCCTGGGGGGCACTACTCATAACCGGCCTCCAGCTGGATTTGTCTCCATTTACCACTACCCTTTGGGCCTGGCCATCCAGCCAGATTTTCACCTTCCTCTCAGCCCTTGCTCCGTTCTTGGATTTCTGTAAGCATTTGCTTGGCTTTCAGTCCTCCTTTTTCTCTCAGCACTTGCTTTTCTCTCAACCTTTGCTCCTCTTTGGCCCTTCTTGGGTCTGTTTTGGTTTTCTCCTCCCCCACTCAATCTTTCTGATCTTTCAGCTCTCCAGGTCCTCGCCCTTCTCCCATCTTTATCCTGTCTCATTCCTCACTCCTCTCTCATTCCTTGCTCCTCTCTCAGCTCTCTCTCTGTCTTTGTCCCCCTCCCATCTCTTTTACAGCTATCTCTTGGGCCTCACCTCCTCTCCTGCCCATTGCTACCCCTTCTCTCACCCCTTGCTCCACTCTTGCCCCCTCTTTCAGCTCTCATCCCTTGCTCCTGTTGCTCTCGGCTTGCTCTCTCTTTGCTCTTCTTGCTCTTGGCAATCTCTCCTTGCTCCCTTCTCTTTTGCTCCTTGCTCCTCTCATTCCTCGTTCACATTCTTCAATCCTCTCTCTCATGCCTCACTCCTCTATCTCGCTCCTTGCGCTTTGCTTCTTGCTCCTTTCTCTCAGCTCTTGCCCCTCACTCTGCTTTTGAGATATGCTTCTCTCTCCACTCTCTCTTGGCTTCTGGCCCTCCCCTCTCTTTTTGCTCTCTCAACCTGCACTCTGCTCTTGACACTCCTCTCTCAGTTCTCCCCTCTCTTTACTCTCAAACCTCTTATCTTTCCTGTCTCTCTCTTAGCTTGCCCTTCTCCTGGCTCAGTCTCAGCTCTGTAGACCCTTGCTATGCTCCTGTCTTTCTCAGCCTTAGCTCTTGACTCTCAGCCCTTGCTCCTCTCAGGGCCCTTGCTCCCCTTAACTGTCTCACTCCTCGCCCCTTATCACGTCCTGGTCCAAAAGGAGGGACAGTTGACTCAGATTTGCCAATTCCATTTGTTGGAATTGAAGTGAGACAACACTTAAGGTCTGTACACAAATGTTAACTTTAATAGGAAAACAGAACATAGAATAGGAACAAATGTATTATTAATGTTCACACCCTCACAAATAGATCTATTTGAACTATGTGGCTTTATGGGGAATGAAGGTAGGCTTTGCATTACTTAGCAGCTTTGAGAGAAAGAAGAAAGAGAGATAAGAAAGGAGAAGACAAAGAGAGAGAGAGATCACCACTCCTGGACACAGCATTGGTCCTGCCAATGGGAGTGTTCGGTATGTAGTACCCACTCACAAGTCCGTGCCTTCTTCTTTCATGCTTGTCATTCCTTTGTTCCTTTCTTCATTTGCATAAGCTCTGTCTCTTCTCTGCTTATGTAAATTAGTAAGCATGCTCAAAAAAGGGAAGTTTCGAGTTGGTGGGTTTCTTGGGTTGGTGGTCTATGGGTCAGTGGTCGTGGTTTTCTCCCGCCACCTTTATCTTTCACCCAGTTATTGTGGGGTTTTGCTGAGTTAGTGCTTAGGCAATCCCTTTTCTTGTGGTTTGCAGATGTTTAAGACATATTTAGTTCACTACGGGGACCTTCATCTCCAAAGCGCAACTAAGTTCCTCTTTTAGCTTCCACATATTCCAAACAATTCTTGCAAGGGTGGCAAAAAGGATGAAAGGGAAATGGGGAGTCCAAACCACCTTAAAGCTCTAGTCAGTCTCCTACATCCCTGTTCTGTCTCTCTCCTCCCTCTCCCTTCTCCAGACTCTCTTTCAGTACTCTGTGCCCTTACCCTTCTCACAACTCTCTCCCAGTTATCTCTCAGCCCCGTGATCTTCTTTTAGTCCTCTTTCCTCTGTCAACTCTCTCTAGTCCCTTTCACGTCTGTCTCAACATTCTCTCAGTCCTTGACTCTCTCCCAGCTCTGCTGGCCTTCTCTCCCCTCTTGGTTTCTAGTTGGCATTTGTTCCTTTCTCACCTCTCTTGGGTTTTAGCCCTTGCTCTTCTATCAGCTCTCAGCCCTCAAACCTTTGTCAGTTCTCTCTTGGCTTCCTCTCTGCTCTAGGTGATTTCTCCTCTCAGTTTTCTCTTGGCATTCACCTCTATCCCTGCTCTTTCCTCCCTCTCCGGGCTCTCTCTCAGCTCTCTAGGCCCTCACTTCTCTTACAGCCTTTGCTCTTCTTGGTCCTTGCTTCTCCCTCAGCTCTCTCTTGGCTCTTTACGCCCTCACCACTCTTCCATTTCTCTCGCCCCACGCTTCTCCATCCACTTTCTCTAATCCCTTGACCCTCTCCTGGATATCTTTTGTCCCTTGATCCTTTCTTGGCACTCACCCTCTTGGTTTTCTCAGAGCCCTTGCCCCTTATCAATTTGCTCTCAGCCCTTGGCACTTACCTAGTGTTCTCTCTTGGCTGTCCCCCCTCCCCGGGTGCTCTTTCAGCTCTCTGTGCCCTTGCCCTTCTCACAGGTCTCTCCTGGCTCCCTCTTGCCCCTTGCTTCTCTTTCGGCTCTCTGGGCCCTCCCTGCTGTCTTGGCTTTCTTGTCTCCTTTGTCCCTCTCCTGGTTCTGTCTCAGCTTTATCCTCCCTGGGACCTCTTGTGTCTCTTTCTCAGCTCTCTCCCCTCTCTTGGCTTTCTTTCATACCTCACCACTTTCCTGGCTCCTTCTTGCCCTTTCCTTGGCTCTCTCCTCCCTCTACCGGTTCCCTCTTGGCTCTCTAGGCCCTCCTCCCTGCTCTCTTGGTCCTTGCTCTTCTTGGTCTTCTCACCCCTCTCTCAACTCTCTCAGGGACCTTGACCCTCTCTCAGCTCTTTCAGCCCTCACTCCTCTCCTAGTTGTTTCTTGGCCTGCTCTTGCATTTCAGCACTCTCAGCCCCCACTCCTGTGATCTCTCTTGGTCCTTGCCCTCTCACCTTGCTCTCTTTTGCCCTCGCTCCTCTTGGCCCTCACTCAGCTATTGGCTCTGCTTCACTCCCATTTGAGATTTCTTGGCTTACTCCTAGCTCGTTCTCAGGTCTCTCTTGCCTTTCTCATGTACATTCTCACCCATCACGTCTCTCGGAGCCCTCGCTCCTCTCACAACTCTTGGCCCTCACTCACAGAATGGTAGGGATTGGAAAGGACCTCTGGAGATCATCTAGTCCAAATAAACCCTCTGCTGAAGCAGGATCACCTAGAGCAGGTTGTACAGGATTGTGTCCAGGTGGGTTTTGAATATCTCCAGAGAAGGAGACTCCACAAACCTTTCTGGGCAGCTCATCTCTAGGCTCTTGCTCCTTCATATATGCAGGAAGAAGACATGAAAGGTCAAAGCTCAATTAGAGTTAAAATTGGCCAGCGTTGTGCTAGTGTCACAATCCACAACCTAGACAAGACTTAGTTTGGCAGAGATTAAACCCCCTTGCGTTCCAACCAAACCTCAGATCGCTCTGGGTGGCTGGGGGCGGCTGGGCTTAACCCCTGAGTGACATCCAATTGTCAGGTGTTTTGTCGCGACCAGATCTTCGCAATTCTCGGAGAACAGAATTAAGACTCGAAACGGAGTCAAGGTTCAAGTTGCTTTATTTGGCCCACAACAAACGTGCAGGGGAAAGGGGGAAGAAAGAGGAAAGGGTGGAAAAGAGAGATAGAGGGAGAGAGTGGAAAAGAGGAAGGGGGGGGGGGGGGGCTATATCTACCACCACGAGGCTAGGGCGTTCAGTCCGATGGCAGAGTATTCTTCAGTGTCTCCGGGTCCAATGGAAGGGGAGAGCGTTCCCTCGTTTGTCCCTCAATGTGTTCGTTCTCCGTTGCTTCCCTTCTTCCATGGCAATGCTCCCTTTTCGTAGTCATCCTTGGCATAACCACAAGCTTCCACCTGGCTTGTGGGAATGCTTCAGGGTGGATGATGGAATGTCCGATGTATGAATGGCTCCTGACGTCTCTCCTGATAGTGGAATGCTCTCCTGATTTCTTTTGGGTGGATATGCAGAAGGAATGCTCTCCTGATGTCTTCAGGGTGGCTCATTGAACAGTCACTAGGTCCTTGGCACAAGCCACTTTAAGCCTGACTGGTGGTGATGTGGTGTGGTAGGAATGAGGTTTGGTTAGGTAAGAGAAAAAAGAGGGGGTACGGTTCTGTTGGCAATTGTTAAGGCATATTTCCAGTACCTTACAGCCAGTCAACAAGAAGGTCTTTTAAAAGTACATTAATAGCAAGAGAAGGTCTAAAGAAAACATTGAGCCAATACTTGTTGAAGATGGACATCTGACTAATAGGGATGAAGAAAAAGTGGAGACATTCGATATATGGAGCATTGGGCAATCATTAATGGCATGATATTTAACAAAAACAAGTGCTAGATTCTGCACCTGGGATGGAGTAATAGACAGAAGTATAAATTGGGAGAAGAGTGAATAGAGAGCAGCCCTGCAGAAATGGATCTGGGGGTGCTGGCTGACAGTAGGCTAAATATGTGTCAGTAGCATGCCCTGGCAGCCAAGAAGGCAAACTGCACCTTGGGGTGCGTTAAACACAATATAACCAGCTGGTCAAAAGAGGTGATTATCCCACCATATTTAGCATTGGTGTGACCTCACCTTGAGTACTGTGTGCAGTTCTGGGCCCCACAATTAAAAAAGGATGTTAAGGTATTTGAATGCATCCAACAGAGGGCAACAAAGCTGGTGAAAGGGCTGCAGGCAATGTCCTATAAGGAACAGCTACGGACACTGGCTTTGTCTAGTTTGGAGAGAAGGAGGCTGAGGGGCAACCTCATTGCTCTCTACAGCTTCCTGAGGAAGGGGAGTGTCCCTGGTATCCAGTGACAGAATGCATGGGAATGGCTCAAAGCTGCATCAGAGGGGATTCAGAGTTTAGATCAGGAAACATTTCTTTACCAAGAGGGTAGTCAAACACTGGAACAGGCTTCCTAGAGAGGTGGTTAATGCCCCAAGCCTGTCAGTGTTTAAGAGGCATTTGGACAATGACCTTAATAATATGCTTTATCTTTTGGTCAGCACTGAAGTGATCAGGCAGTTTGACTAGATCACTGTAGGTCCCTTCAACTGAACTATTCTGTTCCGTTCTTTGTCAGCTCTTTCTTGGCCCTGGCTCCTGTCTCACCTTTCTCTTGGCTCTCTCCTCCCTTCTATCCTGGCTCTGTCTTGGCTCTTTAGGCTCTTGCCACTATCTCAGGTCTCTCCCAGCTCTCTCTCAGCCCCCATTTCTTTTCCTGACCTCTCTCAGCTCTCTTCTCTCTCACCCATCTTCCAGCCCTCTCCCCTCTCCCAACTCTCTCTTGGCTCTCTAGGCTCTTGACCATCTCGTAGCCCTTGCTCCTCTCTTAGGATCTTCTAAGCCCTCCCCTTGCTCTCTCTTGACCTTCAGCTAACTCGTGGCTCTTTCCTCCCTTGCCCCTCTCTTGTCTCTCTCATAATCTCTGAAGGCCTTCACTGTTCTCTCGGTGTTCTCTCGGCCCTCTTTCATCTTGGCTCTTGCATCTAGACTCTCCCTTGACTCTTCCTCACTCCTCTCTGGTCTTTCTCAGTGTCCTGGTTTCAGCTAGGATAGAGTTAATTTTCACAAGGAGCCAGAACAGGTGAGCCAAGCTGGCCAAAGGTATTTTCTATACCATGTGACATCATGCTTACCAGAGGGAGGGGTGGCTCCATGGGGCTCCTGGACAGTCTGAGTGTGGGCTGTCTAGTCAGTTGTCAGGTCGGTAAAGTGCTTTGTGTTATCACCTGCTTTGTATATTCTTTTTTTAGTGTTGTTGTTGGCATTTCCCTCTCCCTTTGCTGTCCCAGTAATCTGTCCTTATCCCAACCCATGAGGTTTTCCTTTATGTCCCTATTCTCCTCCCCGTGCTGCTGGGTGAGGAGTGAGTGAGCAGTGCATAGTGCTTAGCTCCCAGCTGGGGCTAAACCAAAACACTCAGACACTTAGCTTTCTCACTGCTCCCTTCCAGGTCTCTATCTCTCTTGGCCCTTGTTTCTTTCTTGGTCCTCACTCTCCTCTCTTGGCAGTCCCCCACAGTTCTTGGCATTCTTGCAGCCCTTGCTCATCTCTCAATGCTCACTCCTCTCTTGTTTATGTCTCTGTTCTCTCTCAGCCCTCACATCATTCTATGCCCTCATTCCACTTGGCTCTTCCCAGCTCCTCTTCAAGATTTGTAGGCATGCGCTCTCTGTTCTCGCTGTTCTCTCCCCCTCCTTTTTCTCTTAGCCTCCCTTTTCCTCATGGCCCTCATTTTTCTCTCTGCTGGGTTAAAAACTGGCTGGATGTCCGAGCCCAAAGAGACAAATAGAGACAAATCCAGCTGGAGGCTGGTCACAAGTGGTGTTCCCCAGGGCTCAGTTCTGGATCAAGTTCTGTTCAATATCTTTATCAATGACCTTGATGAAGGGATTGAATGTTCCCTCAGTAAGTATGTAGATGACACTAAGCTGGGAGGAAGTGTTGATCTGCTTGAGGGTAGGGAGGCTCTTCAAAGAGACCTGAACAGACTGGACTGATGGGCTGAGACCAATGGGATGAGGTTTAACAAGGCCAAGTGTAGAGTCCTGTACCTGGGACATAACAACCCCATGCAGTGATACAGGCTTGGGGGAGACTGGCTAGACAGCTGTCAGGCAAAAGACCCGAGGGTGTTGGTTGACTGCCAACTGAGTATGAGCCAGCAGTGTGCCCAGGTGGCCAGGAAGGCCAAAGGCATCCTGGCTTGTATCAGAAATAGTGTGGCCAATAGGTCTAGGGAGGTGATTGTGCCCCTGTACTCGGCATTGGTGAGACCGCACCTCAAGTACTGTGTCCAGTTTTGGACCCCTCACTACAAGAAGGACATTGAGGTCCTTGAGTGTGTCCAGAGAAGGGCAAAGAGGCCAGTGAAGGGGCTGGAGGGCAAATCATATGAGGAGCGGCTGAGGGAGCTGGGGATGTTTAGTTTGGAGAAGAGGAGGCTGAGGGGAGACCTGACCACTGCCTACAATTACCTGAAGGGAGGTTGTAGAGAGGTGGCGATGGTCTCTTTGGCCAGGTGACAGGTGATAAGACAAGGGGAAATGGCATTAAGCTGCACCAGGGCAGATTCAGATTAGATGTTAGGAAAAATTTTTTCACTGAAAGGGTTGTTGGGATGTGGAACAGGCTGCCCAGGAAGGTGGTTGAGTCACCATCCCTGGATGACTTTGAAAAAAGGGTAGAGGAGGTACTTAGGGATATGGTTTAGCATAGGACAGAAACGGTTGGACTCAATGATCTTAAAGGTCTTTTCCAACCTAATCATTATGTTATTACAATTCTTTCTTGCCCCCTCTTGGCTGCTTCCTCCCTTGCCCCTCTCCTGGCACTCTTCAGTCTCATTCTCTCAAATCTCTAGATACTTGCATGTATCTCAGCTCTCTCCTGACTCTCTCTCAGCCCTCACCCCTCAGCCCTTGGTTCTCTCTTGGCTATTTCATCTCTCTATTGGTCTTTGCTCCTCTCTTGCTCCTCTCAGGCTCTCTCTTGTCCCTTCCCCTTTGTCGTGGTTCAGCCCCAGTCAGCAGCTAAGCACCAGGCTCACTCACCTCTCCCCCAGCAGACCGGGGAGGAGAAAAGGGCAGACAAAGGCAAACCTTGGGATTGGGATAAGGACAGTTTACTGACACAGCACAGAGAGAGGGAAACAACAACAACAACAACAACAACAGAGTTTATAACAGAATGAACAAATGATGATAACACAAAGTACTTTACTGACCTGATGACCAACCAGACACTCAACCCACACTCAGACCGTCCAGGAGCTGCTCAGAGCCACCCCATCCCTTTTATGGGGAACATGACTTCACATGGTATGGAAAACTCCATAGACCAGCTCAGCTGACCTGTGCTGCCTTCTTGTGAAAATTAACTCTATCCTAGCCGAAACCATGATATTATCAACCCCTTAATCCATACCATCTACATCATGCCCCTATCCTACATTTTCAGTTAATCACTACTACTTTCCTCACTTTTGAAATATATACACATATATATATATATATATATACATACACAGATGCCATTCCTTTATTCCATGGGCCATCCCTCTAAAATGTTGAGTGAGTTCATTTAGTCCATAACTTTTGAGAACCATATGTCATGAAAGTCTCTCAGGCCATGAGTGGTGGTGTGTGATGTTGAGTTGTTGAATGCTGCATCTGGAACCTGTGGCTGGCATGCCTGGTGTGGTCCATGCTTGCAGTCTGTATGTTGAAGATGTCAATCTCAAGGGAGATGCTGGGCACCAGTTGCTGTTCAGTTCTAGTGTCATCATCACAGAACTCTGCAGTTTCATCAAAGTCTATTTTTCATTAATTTGGGTTGTTTATAAAATAATACTACTGATACATTATACAGAAATTAACATTATACAGTTTAATTTATCAGCTGTTCTCACCTAAAATTAAATCCCCTTAGGGTACACACTGGACTTCCCCATCCTTTTGCATTACCCAACAAGTGCACCCAGGTCCCTGAAAAAAACAGTCCTGCGGATGGGTTTGCCTTTTCCTGAAGCAGGGATAACCCAGACTGTCTTCCCCAACAGGTTTTTCATGCACACTACAGGGACTTTATCCCCTTCTACAGTTATATGTGAGAGTTTCAATTGGGCAGGGCAAGGTCGATTGGTAGCAATTAACTAACCAGGTAGCCTTTGCTAAATGTGTATCCCAGTTTTTTAGGGTCCCATCCCCCCATTGCTCTTAGTATAGTCTTTAAAAGTCCATTGTACCATTCCAGTATCCCAGAGGCTGGTGCGTAATAGAGGATATGATATACCCACTCAATGCCATGCTCTTTGGCCCAGGTGTCTATGAAATTCTTCTGGAAATGTGTCCTGTTCTCTGACTCAGTTCTTTCTGGGGTGCTATGCAGCCATAGGACTTACTTCTCAAGGTTTAGAATCATGTTTTGGGCAGTGACATGGGACACGGGATATGTTTCTAGCCGTCCGGTGGTTGTTTCCACCATTGTAAGGACATAGCACTTGCCTTGGCTTGTTTGTGGGAGTGTGATGTAATTATTCTGCCAGGCCTCCCCATATTTATATTTTAGCTATTGTACTCCATGCCACAGAGGCTCTAACCACTTGGCTTGCTTGATTGAAGCACATATTTCTCATTCATGGATGACCTGTGAGATAGTGTCCATGGTCAAGTCCACCCACGAGCCCATCTATATGTTGCATCTCTTCCTTGATGACCTGAGGTATCACAGGCCAAAAAAGCTATAAGTAATTCACCTTTATGTTGCCAGCCCAGATGTACCTGATCCACTTAAAACTTTGCAGCCTGATCCACCTGACGGTTGTTATGATGTTCTTCAGTGTCCCAACTCTTGGGTACATGGGCATCTCCACGATGTACTTTTACAAACATGTTCTCTGGCTGGGAAGCAATATCTTGCCACAATGAAGCAGCCCAGATGGGTTTGCCTCCGCACTGCCAGTTGCTCTGTTTCCGTTGCTGGAACTTCCCCAACAAGGCATATGCCACCATCCAAGAGTCAGTATTAGAGGTAGAGACTTGGCCACTTTTTTCATTCAGCAGTGTTTAAAGCCAGCTGGATGGCTTTTACCTCTGCAAACTGGCTGGATTCACCTTCTCATATCTCAGCTTCTGCAACTCAGTGTGGCATATTCAGCATGCATCACTTCCTCTAGTGATATTCCAAAACCTTTGCCTTCCTGCCAGTCCATGATTCAAAGATGTCTTGGAGGTCCCTTCAAGAGGGTCACAAGTACAATCATGCAGTCTGTGGGACTTCCTACTGGAATCTGGCACAGCAGTTTTCCTGTTTTGCTTTGCAGCTCATTTACTCATGCTCAGAGGGTTGAGGTAGGTTTCCCATCCCATTTCCTCATGTCATCTCCATGGTTGTACAGATTAAACCACACAGGATGCCTTGTGGTCTTTACCTTCTTTAAACACTTTGTTGAACAGAGGAGCATTTACTTCTAATAGTGGTCTGTATAGGTGTAGAGTAGTACATGTTCTCTTTGAGTTGCCAGACCTCTTGGGACAATTTCTCTACAGCTGAGATGAGGGAGGAAGACAGGCTTTGTTTGTATTGCCAGAGTCAGCCAGCCACTTCATCCACTGTTGGTGCTTCTTCATTTTCCCCATCTATTATCGCCAGTGAGTTGGCATATGATGCTGGTGCACTCCTCGCAAACTAATGCCACAGGGATTGGGTACATTTGGCTTCATCAGGATCAGTGAGTAGCTGCACATTGTCAGGGTCATAGTAAACCATCTCCCACGTGGCAAATTATCTTGAGTACAGGATACCTCTCTCCATGGTGGTCCACAACATCTTCACTGAAAGGATACCTTTCCCTCACACCTGACAGAAGTCTTCTCCAGCGGGTGAGTGGTAGTGTCTTCTTTGCAATCGCTTTGTGAATGCCCCCAGGAGATAGGACAAGGGGGAATGGAACAAAACTGTGCCAGGGCAGGTTCAGATTAGATGTTAGGAAAAAATTTTTTGCTGGAAGAGTTGTCGGGGCCTGGAACAGGCTGCCCAAGGAGGTGTTTGCGTCACCATCCCTGCATGTGTTTAAAAAAAAGGGTAGATCAGGTACTTAAGGGATATGGTTTAGCATAGGACTGGAATGGTTGGACTTGATGATCTTAAAGGTCTTTTCCAACCTTGTGATTCTGTGATTCTGGCACTTGGGTTTGAGTAGCTACAGTGCCTGTTGTGGGGGTTGGAGTAGCTGCAGTGTCTGTGGGTCTGTTTTCCTTCTCTTCCTCCTGATGGTGCTGCCTACCATCGAGCAGTGCTTGCTAAATAGTGGCCAGGGCCCAGCACAGTGCAGTAAGTTGTGCTTACTTTGAATAGCTAGAGCATTTCCCTTTCAACTTTTCTATTACTTTTTCAGGGTCATGTAGCTGTTTGGGGGTGAAGTTTCAGACCATCATGGGTAAAAATGTCTCTAGATACTTGCCCGTACTCTCCCACATGCCATGACACCCCTGACTATTCAGCCCTGGGGAAGATCTCTGGGTGATATTCTTAAGCAATGTTTTGTAACCCAAAACAAGAATTGAAAAACATTAAGGAGACCAAGCAACAGGAACATACTAGTCTGAGCTTCCCAGGTCTATTTACAGTTTTCAAAAGCTGTTGTAACAAGCCTGAAGGGAAGAGGTAAAAGCATCCCCATCCCCCCTCCCCCATTGATTGAGGGCGTTTATTAAACAATGCTGAGAGATGCTGTCCAAGATATGGGCATGGCAGAAATGCCAGATACGAATACCAGCTTAGGCTCATGTTATCTTAAGTCAGTATCACACAGCACAACAAAATGAAAATCCTGACCCCTGTCTCAGAGGTGATAAACAGCACAGCAGGGATGACATAGAGCAAGTATAGGTTTACATACCACAGCCATGTGACCAAACAAAACATCATTGTTACCAGCACCTGCCTGTTTAAATAACATTTTAAATACTTATCACAACTTTCTTTTTAACGCACTTGGGTCAGATCTACTGTTATCCCAAATTTTTGTGCCCCACGTTGGGTGTTAAAAAGGACTGTTTTGGTTCAGCCCAGATGGTAGCTGAGCACCATGCAGCTGCTTGCTCACTCCTCCCCTGGTGGGACAGGGAGGAGTAATGGGCAAAGGCAAACCTCATAGATTGGGATAAGGACAGTTTACTGACACAGCACAGGGAGAGGGAAACAACAACAGAACTTGTGACAGAATACACAAATGGTGAAAACACAAAGCACTTTACCGACCCAACAACCGACCTGATGAATGCTCAGCACTCAGATGTTCAGGAGCTGCATGGAGTAGCCCCTCCCCACCTAGTCCCCTTTTATGGGTAGTACTTCACATGGCATGGAAAACACCCTTGGCCAGCTCAGCTCACCTGAGCTGGATCCTTGTGAAAATTAACTGTCCTAGCCAAAACCAGGACACCCTTCTTCCATCTCTCTCCTCATTTGCTCCTCTTTCATCTCTCTCCCAACCATCATGCTTGTCTCAGCCATTGCTCCTCTCTCAGCCCTGGATACTCTCTCCTACTTCTCTCTGTCACCCCTCTCTCCTGTTCCACCTATCCTCCCTCTTTGCCCCTCCCCTTTTCCCTTCCTTTATCTCTTCCCTCTCCCTCCTTTTCCTCTTCCCCTCTTGTCTTCCCTTCCCTCCTCCCTCTTTCTTGAACCTATTTCATCGTTTTCCAGCTGCTCCTCTCTCTCATCCACCTATCTTTTCCATATCTCTTTCTCCCCTCCCCTGGCCCCTCTGGTCCCTCTCTCTTGCCTCTCATGTTTTCCCTTTCCTCATCTTTCTCTCTTCCCCTTGTCCCCCTCTCTTGCCCCCTATGACCCTCTCTTCTGCTTGTCTTGTCTTGCCTCCCCTTTGTCTCTCTCCTGTTTCTCCCGTCTCTCATCTCTTTATCTGTTCTCATCACTCATCTTGTCTGTCCTCTCTTGTCTTGTCCCTTGTCTTGTCTTGTCCCTTGTCTTGTCTCATCTTATGTCTCATCTTCTCCTTTCATCTTGCCTTGTGTCTTTCTTATGTCTCATTTCTTTCTCATCTTGTCTCACCTCTCATCTTTCCCTCACCTCTCATTTCTCTCTCTCGCCTTTCCCATTCTCCCCCTCTCTCCTAGTCTCTTTCATCTTGCCTTGTCTGTCTTGCACCTCCCTCTGTCCCTTCCCTTCTCTCTCTCTGTTGTCCCTCCTCTCCCACCCCTCTCTCATACCATCCCTCTCATCTGTCTTTCTTGGCTCTCTTTTCTGGTCTTATCTAGTTTCTCACCTTTTCCATCATGTCTCTCATCTGGCCAGTCTTGTCTTGCCTGGCCTCTCTTGCCTCGTCTTTGTCATTTTGCCTCTCTCATCTCATGTCTTGTCTCTCTCATTTTGTGTTTTCTCTCATCATTCATCTAGTTTTTCCCCCTGTACCTTACCTCATGTCTCAGAGCTGCTGTGCAGCATTTTTTTGCCATTTCTTAAACAGGTTATCACAGTAGCACCACCAGCTTGGCTGACTGGCTCGGCCTTGGAAAGCAGTGGGTCCATTTTGGAGCTGGCTAGAACTGGCTCTGTCCAACATGGGGGCAGCACCTGATCTCTTCTCACAGAAGCACCCTTACCCCCAGCTACCAAAACCTTGCCACATAAAACCAATACAGGCACCGAAAAGGGCTGTTGAGGATTAACCCCTGTAGACAGTTTAACAATGCACAGCTGCTCATTCACTCTCATCTTGTCAGGTCTCTCTTGTCTCTCATCTCATCTCTCTTATCTCATTTGGTCTCTCTCACCTCTCTCATCTGGTCTCATGCTCCTACTCTCTCTTCTTGTCTGTTGGCTTGCCTCCCATCTTGTTTCCCAACACATCTCTCTCATAGCATGTAGTCTCTAGTATCTTAATCTCTCCTCTTGTGACTCACTTCCCCTTTATTGCTTTCCCTTTCTCACCTCCTCTTTTCTTCCTGTCTCTCATTTTGTCTCATGTGTCATATCTTGTTTCATATTTTGTCCCTTGTCTCATCTCTTATGTCTTCTCTCATCTCCCCCCATACCTCTCTCCTCTCTTGCCTCATCTTACCTCTCTAACCCTCCTTTCTCATCTCCCTCGATTCCCTACTCTCTCAAGTCACTCATCTTTAGTTGCATGGTTCCAGCTGCTGGTCTTCCTCCATCGTCTTGACCCACTCCATTCTTGCTTCTTCCTCTCTATTCTCCCTCCCTGCCCCTCCCTTTCCCTTGTTTCTCCTTTTGGCCCTCATCTCTCTCTTGTGTCTCAGCTAGTTTCTCTTTCATTTCTCATTTTGTTTCTTTCATCTTGTCTGGTCTGTCTCATCTCATCTCATCTCATCTCTCTCCTCCCCCCTCTCATCTCCTCTTGTCTTACCACCTCTTGCCTCATCTAGGTTGGTTTATCTCTCTCATCTCGTCTCTCCCCTCTCTTTAATCTCTCATCTCACACTAACCCCTCTCCTCCCTCTCTTGCCTCTCTGCTATCTCCTTTCTCTTTTCTCTCTCCTCTCTCTTCTCTCCCCATATTTCATCTCATCTCCTCATCTCATATCTTCTCTTACCTGTTGTCTCTCTTCCCATCTCTCTCATCTCTCCTCTGTTGTCTCTCTTCTCTCCCATCTATCTCATCTCTTATCATTCATCTCCCATCTATCTCATCTCTTATCATTCATCTCCCATCTCCTGTCATCTTCTCTCTCATTGCTTGTCTCTCTGTTGCCTCTCATCTCTCCTCTTGCTTCTGGTTTTGTCTTTTGTCATGTCTCTCCTCTTACTTTGTCTCCTCTCACTTCGTGTCATTTATTATCTCATCTCTAATCTCAGCTCGCTCTCGTGTCTCTCTCTGCTGATTTTGGATAAAATAGAGTTAATTTTCTTTGTAGCAGCTAGTACAAAGGTATGTTTTGGATTTATGCTGAAAACAGTACTGATTGATAGTATAGAGACATTTTATTTATTGTTGAGCAGTGCTTACACAGAGTCAAAGCCTTTTCTGCTTCTCACACCACCAGCAAGTAGGCTGCGGGGTGCACAAGAAGCTGGGAGGGGAAACAGCCAGGACAGCTGACCCAAACTGACCAAAGGGATATCCCATACCATATGAAATCATGCTCAGCATACAAAGCTTGGGGAAGAAGAAGGAACAAGAAAAGTAGCCAGTACTTTATACTAGACTCATGGATGGTGGAAAATGCCCTTGTGGGGTTGATTAAAGCAATGGAAGCAGAGCAACTGGCAGCATAGAGGTAAACCCATCAGGGCTGCTGCAAGATGTTGCTTGCCAGATAGAGAACCTAATTGTAAAAGTGCATCACATAGGTGCTCATGTACCCAAGAACTGGTCATGCAACATATAGATGAGCTGGTGATTGAGGGGTGGACTTAACCCTAGATGATAGCACACAGGTTATCCATGAATGTAAAACATGCACTTCAATCAAATGAGAAAAGTAGGAAAAGCCTTTACGGTATGGAGGACAAAGGCTGAAATATAAATATGGACAGTCATGGCAGATTAATTACACTGCACTCCCACAAACCTGCCAAGGGAAGTGACATGTACTTCAATGGTGGAAGCAACAACCACATGGCTGGAAAAAAATTCCATGCCCCATGCCACCACCCACAATACTATCCTGGGCCTTAAAAAGAAAGTCCTATGGCAATGTGGCACCCCAGAAAGAATTGTCAGACAATGGGACTGATTTCCTGAACAACCTCATAGACACCAGGGCCAAAGACTATGGCATGGAGTGTGTGAATCACATTCCTTATCATGCAGCAGCCTCTGGGAAAATCAAACAATACAATGGGCTGCTAAAGACTATGGTGAGGGCAATGGGTGGTGAGACCTTCTAATACTGGGATACACATTTAGCAATGGCCACCTAGTTAGTCAACACCAAGCTGGCCCTTCCCAGTCAAAAATTTCCATGTACTGTAGAATGGTATAAAGTTCCTGTATGCATGAACAATATGTTGGTCCAGACAGTCTGGGTTACTCCTACTTTAGACAGAAGCAATCCATAGGTGGGATTGCTTTTGCTCAAGAACCTGGGTGTGCAGAAGGATGGGGGAGTCCAACAGGTACTTCAAGGGGATTTGATTTTAGGTGAGAATATCCAAGGATTTAAATTGTATGGTGTTGATTGCTATTTAACATTTTATGTCACCACTACTATGATTGCTATATGCCATAAGAACAGTAGTACAGTGCAAATCACCAAGACTAATGAAGAATGAACTTTAATGAAACGAAACAAGGTGCAGAGGTGATGAAACCATAATTGGCTTCACAAACAAGAGAATAGCAACTTCCTCAAGACTGATATCCTTAATCCACACACCATGAGCATGGACTGCACCAGATACATCAGCTATGAGCTCCAGATGTAGCATATAAAACATACCATCCCTCCTGCCCTGAGAGACAGTTATGACAGATGGAGCCCAAAGTCATGGACTAAATAAACTCAAAGGACATTGTTGAGGGATGGCTCACAGACTAAGGGTATGATATCAGTATGTATGTGTTTTGTGTTTGATTGGGAAGGTTTTGGTAGTGATGGAGGGGGCTGCAGGGGTAGATTCTGCAAGAAGCTGCTAGAAGCTTCCCCAGGTCCCACAGAGCAAATACCAGCTGGCTCAAGGATGGACCCGCTGCTGACCAAGGCTGAGCCAATCAGCAACAGTGGTAGTGCCTCTGTTATAACATTTTTAAGAGGAAAAAAACCCCGCAAGTGGCAGGGTTTTGCCACCAGAGAACGAAGTGAGAAGATGTAAGAAACTTTGCAGACACCAAGGTCAGTGAAGAAGGAGGGTGAGGAGGAGGCGCTAAAGGAGAGATTCCCCTGCAGCCTGTGGAGAAGACCATGGTGAGGCAGGCTGCCCCCCCCCCCGCACCCCATGGAATATGATGGGAAGTAGTGATTCCACCTGCAGCCCATGGAGGACCCCATGCTGGAGCAGATGGAGACACCTAAAGTATGATATGACCCCATGGGAAGCCTACACTGGAACAATCTCCTGGCAGGACCTGCAGACCATGGAAAGAGAGGCCCATGCCAGAGCAGGTTTGCTGGGGGACTTGTGACCCTGTGGGGGACTGTGCTGGAGCAGGTCTGCACCCAATGGAAACCATGCTGGGGCAGACTGTGAAGAACTGAATCCCCCATGGGAAAGGACTGACATTAGAGAAGTTAATGAAGGACTGTCTCCCATGGGTGGGATCCCACGCTGGAGCATATAACTGGGGACTGGGAGTCAGTTTGGCTTGAGAACTAGTTGAGTATCAGCTACAGTGGGTGAGCAATTGTGCTGTTCATTATTTCTTTTGTATATTCATATATTATTATTATTACTGCTATTATTATTGTTGCTTTCCTTTTCTGTCCTATTAAACTCTCTTTATTTCAATCCACAAGTTTTAGCTTTTTTTTTTTTTCCTTTTCCATTCTCTGCCCCATCCCACTGGAGGGGGAGTGATCAAATAGTTGTGTGGTTGTTTTAGCTGCCTGCTGGGTTAAATCACAACAACCTTCTATGTCCTCTCTCTTGAGAAGAGGAACACCTATTCCTAATAGCTAGATACTGGTCCATACAGGTGGGTAATTGGACTATTTGAGTTGCTGGACTTCCTGGGACAGTTTCTAAAACAGGTTTTTTGATTTTTCAGTTTTTCTATGGCTGAGACACAGGCCCGTAGGGAGGAAGAAATATTTTCTTTGTATTGCTGGAGCCAGCCAGACACTTCATTCACTGTTGTGTATCAGAAATAGTGTGGCCAGTAGGTCTAGGGAGGTGATTGTGCCCCTGTACTCAGCATTGGTGAGGCTGCACCTCAAGTACTGTGTCCAGTTCTGGGCTCCTCACTACAAGGACATTGAGGTCCTGGAGCACGTCCAGAGAAGGGCAAAGAGGCCAGTGAAGGGGCTGGAGGGCAAATCATATGAGGAGCGGCTGAGGGAGCTGGGGATGTTTAGTCTTGAGAAGAGGAGGCTGAGGGGAGACCTTATCTCCACCTACCTGAAGGGAGGTTGTAGAGAGGTGGGCGATGGTCTCTTCAGCCAGGTGACAGGTGATAGGACAAGGGGAAATGGCACAAAGCTGCGCCAGGGCAGGGTCAGATCAGATGTTAGGAAAAAAAAAAATTCACTGAAAGAGTTGTTGGGGCCTGGAACAGGCTGCCCAGGGAGATGGTTGAGTCACCATCCCTGGATGTGTTTAAAAAAAGGATAGATGAGGTACTTAGGGATATGGTTTAACATAGGACAGGAACGGTTGGACTTGATGATCTTAAAGGTCTTTTCCAACCTTGTGATTCTGTGAAAGGGTCACAAAGATGATTAAGGGCCTGGAGCATCTGCCACATGAGTAGAGAGGCTGAGAGAGCTCGGACTATTCAGCATGGAGAAAGCTCAGGGAAGATCTTATCATTGCATAAAAATACTTGATGGGAGGGAGTGAAGATGAGGGAGCAAGACTCTTCTCAGTGGTGCTCATTGCCTGGACAAGAAGCAATGGGCACAAATGGAAACTAACAAAAAATTCCATCTGAATGTTCAAAGACACTTTTTTACTGTGAGGTTAGTCAAGGACTGTACCAGCTGTTCCAAAGATGTTGTGGAGTCTCTATCCTTGGAGATATTAAGAGCTGAACGGGACATGGCCCTGAGACATGCTCTAGTTGACCCTGTTTTCATCAGGGGGGTAGGACTAGATGATTTCAAGAGGTCCCTTCCAACCTAAACAATTCTGTGCAAAATTGAGGAAATCTCTAATTCCTAGTATGTGGAAGTCATCCTCAGTCTTAGAATCATAGAATATACTGAGTTGGAAGGGACCCATAAGGATCATCGAGTCCAACTCCTGGCTCCACACAGGGCCAGTCAAGTCAGAGCATGGGACTGAGTGCATCCTCCAGACACTTCTTGAACTCAGCCCAGCTCAGGGCTGTGATCACTTCCCTGGGGAGCCTGTTCCAGTGCCCGATCACCCTCTCAGTACAGAACCTCTTCCTAATATCCAACCTAAACTTCCCCTGTCACAGCTTCATACCATTCCCTTGGGTTCTATCACGCGTCACCAAAGAGATCAGTGCCTGCCCCTTCCCTCCCCCTCATCAGGAAGCCACAGACCATGATGAGGTCTCCCCTCAGTCTCCTTTTCTCCAGGCTGAACAAACCAAGGGATTTCAGCCTTCCCATCCAGACCCTTCACCATCCTCGTTGCCCTCCTCTGGACACTCTCCAATAGTTTTGTGTCTCTCTTGTACTGTGGTGCCCAAAACTGCACACAGTACTCAAGGTGAGTACTTCCCAGACTATCTGGCCATACCATGCTTGATGCATGCCAGGATACGGTTGGCCCTCTTGACTGCCTGGGCATACTACTGACTCATGTTTAACTTGCTGTCAGCCAAGGCCCCCAAATCCCTCTCAGCATGTCTGGCCTCCAGCATCTGATCCCCCAGTCTGTATGTGCAGCCAGGGTTGCCCCTTCCCAGGTGCAGAATCCAGCACTTGCCCTTGTTGTGGTGGTTTAGCCTTGGCTGGAGGCCAGACGCCCACCAAAGTCAGTCTATTACTCCCCTTCTTAGTTGGACAGGGGAGAAAATATATATGGAGAGGCTCAGGAGTCAAGATAAGGATGGGGAGAGATCATCCTGTCATCAATGACATGGGCAAAACAGACTCAACACAGAGTGAAGGAAAGAAAACTAATTTATTACACTACACTACAAAGAACAGTGAAACCAGAGTTGGGAGCACAACCAAATCTTAAAACAAACACAACCAGGGAACAAAGCACGTTCCCCCTACCACTCCCTTCTTAGCAGACTTTAGTCAGAATTTTGCTCCCTTCTTCCCTCCCCGGATCATGGCACAGGGGGGCAGGGACTGGGAAAAATGGGGTTCTCGGTTACTTCTTCATGAGCTGTTTTCCTTCTCCAGATCTTAAAACACCTCTACCTCCCCCCCCACACTCCCTTCTTAGCAGACTTCACTCTAGTCATGATTTCACTCCCTTCTTTCCCCCCATCGTGGCACAGGGGGGCAGGGACTAGGAAAATGGGTGCTTCGGTCAGTTCCTTGTAAGTTGGTTTCCTTCTCTGCTGGGGTGTGAGGGGGCATTCATTCCACACCCTCCCCCTGCTGCACCATGGGGTCCCACCCACGGGAGACAGTCCTCCACGAACTTCTCCAATGTGAGTCTCTTCCCCCAGGGCTTCATCAGCTGCTCTGCTGTGGACAACTGCTATGGCGGACAGTAGTAAATCACTATGTCTTTCAGTCCCAGTCCTCCGCGGGGTCACAAGCCTCCCCCCAGCAAACCTGCTTGTTTCGGCACAAAATCTCTCTCCCTCGCTCATCTCTGTGTCTCTGATTCTCCTCATGGCTGCAAGTGCTGGCAGGGGCTTGTTCCAATGTAGGGTCACAGCGTCTTCTCTATGTCTCCACCTGCTCCATCCAGTGTGGAGCCTCTCCACGGGCTACAGGTGGGGTCTTGGCCTTTTCTTCGGGGGGAACACCCGCTCCACCATGGGTTTCTCCATGGGCTGCAGGGGCATCTTCCTCTCCAGCACCTGGGGCGCCTCCTCCCCCGCCCTCCCCGGCCTTGGTGTCTGCACAGCTCGTTACATCTTCTCACTCCCTTCTCTGGTGGCAAAATGCAGCTGCTTCCGGGTTTTTTTCTCCTATATGTGATTCTCAGAGGCACTATGACTATCTCTCGGCCGCAACTTTGGCCTTGAATTGTTTACACTTTGGGGCCGCAGAGAATTCCAGCAGCTCCTCACAGCAGCCATTTTCTGCAGCCCCCGTTCTCTCCCAGCACCCAGCTATGCAAAACTGCGACACCTTGTTAAACTTCATGCTGTTGGTGGTTGCCCAGCTCTCTAATCTGTCCAGGTCTTTCTGCAAGGCTTCTCCACCCTCAAAGGAGTCAACAGCTCCTCTCAATTTGGTGTCATCTGCAAACTTACTTAAGACACCTTCTAGTCCTGTGTCCAGGTCATTTATGAAAATGTTAAAAAGAACTGAACTTAAAATAGAACCCTGGTGAACCCCACTAGTTACTGGCCACCAGCCAGATGTAACCCCATTTACTATAAACCTCTGGCCCCAACCCATCAGCCAATTGCCCACCCAACACATTATGGCTTTGTCTAGTTGTATGCTGGACATTTTGTCCAGCAAGATGCTGTGAGACACAGTACCGAAATCCTTACTGAAATAAAAAAAATTAATATCAACTGGTTCCCCTTGATGAACCAGCTGGGGACCTTGTCATAAAAGGAAATCAGATTGGATAGACAGGACCTTCCTCTTCTGAACCCATGTTGGCTGTGACCAATGACTGCATTGTCCTTTAGGTGTTGCCCAATAACTCCCAGCATGATTTTTTCCATAATTTTACCAGGC
Source organism: Hypotaenidia okinawae (assembly GCA_027925045.1). Lineage (NCBI taxonomy): Eukaryota > Metazoa > Chordata > Aves > Gruiformes > Rallidae > Hypotaenidia > Hypotaenidia okinawae. The sequence goes on along the minus strand of BSDF01000005.1, from coordinate 34,885,123 downwards.
ACTGAGGTGAGACTGACAGGCCTGTAATTACCAGGGTCTTCTTTCTTACCCTTCTTGAAAATTGGCACAACATTTTCCAGCTTCCACTCAACTGGGACCTCTCCAGAGTCCCAAGACCGTTGAAAATTGAGAGAGGTCTCGCAATGACATCAGCCAGCTCCCTGAGTACCCTGGGATGAATCCCATCGGGGCCCATGGACTTATATGGATCCAGGTGGAGCAGCAAATTGCCCACAAGTTCAGGGTTCACTAGGAATTTATTACTGCTGTCAGAGTCCTCCAACTTGAGGCATGTGGAGCTCATCCCCTGTCTTGAAGACAGAGGCAAAGATGTTAAACGTCTCTGCTTTGTCTGTGTCCCTGTCAGTAAGGTGACCATTCTTATTGAGTAATGGAGCAATGTTCTCTCTGGTCCTCTTCCTGTTGTTAATGTATTTGAAAAAAACCTTTTTGTTGTCTGTCACAGTATTGGCCAGCCTCAGCTCTTAACTGAACTTTGGCCACATGAATTTTCTCCCTACAAAGGCAAACAGTGTCCCTGTAATCCTCCCATGTTGCCTGACCTTGCTTCCATTGGCTGTACACTTTCTTTTTCCACCTAAGCTCTAGAAGAAGGTCCCTGTTCAGCCAAGCCAGCTTCCTGCCCCGCCTGCTTGATTTCCGATGTTTTGGAATTTCCTGTTCCTGTGCTTTTAAAATGTGGTACTTAAAAAGTGACCAGCATTGATGGACCCTGATGCCTTCAAAAGCAGTTTCCCAGTGGACCTTACCAACCAGTTCCCTGAGCAGCCCAAAATCTGCTCTCCCCATATCTAGTGTTGAAGTTTTGGAGGCAGTTTTCCTCCTTTCAACAATGATTTTGAATTCTATTACTTCATAGTCACTATGGCCAAGACAACCACCTACCACCACTACCCCCCCCCCCCCGGAGTCCTGGAGTCCTTCTCTGTTTATGAGCAAGACATCTTAGGAGGGCACCTTTCCACCTTTCCTCATCATCTCCCTTAATACCTGAACAAGGAAGTTATCATCCAGTTGCTTTAGGAATCTCCTGGACCTGTTTGTATTAGCTGTGTGGTGTTCCCAGTTAACATCTGGCAAGTTGAAGTCCCCCATAAGGACAAGAGCAGACAATCTAGAGGTGTCTCTTAGTTCTCTGAAGAATAACTAACTCGTCAATGTTGTTCTGGCTGAGCAGACTATAGTGAACTCCCACAATGACACCCCTTTTATTTGTTTGTCCCTTAATCCTTACCCAGAGACTCTCAACCATGTTGTCGCCAACTGACAGCTCCATGCAGTTCAGCCCCTCCATTATACACAGCACCACCCCCCACCTCTCCTGCCCTGCCTGTCTCTTCTGAAGAGCCTGTAACCATCCATCACTGCACACCAGTCACAGGACTCTTCCCACCAGGTTTTTCTTAAGCTAATGATGTCATACCTCTGGGACTGAGCCAGGACTTCTAGCTCTTCTTGCTTGTTCCTCATGGTACGTGCATTGGTGTAGAAGCACTTCAGATGTACTTTAACATACCTCACACCTCTTGGGGCAGACTTAAAGAACTCACTAACACACAGTGCCTCTGATTGTAGCATGCCATCCCGTATTTTATCACCAGCCGTGTGGACGCATTTCACCTGGACTTTTGGTCCCACCCCTGACTCTGACACCCTGCCCCTCAGCTCATTTCTAGCTAGCCTGGTTGTACCCACTTCAGATCTAGTTTGAAGCCCTCTACACAAGCCCTGCCAACTCCTGGGCTAGGATCCTTTTCCCCCTTTGGGACAGGTGGACCCCATCTGCTGCCAGCAATCCTGGTGCTAAATAAACCATCCCATGATCAAAAACCCCAAAATTCCACTTATGGCACCAGCCTCAGCCATGAGTTGACCAGGTATGTTTTTCTGCTCCTCTCAGTGGTTTTCCCTGCTTCTAAAGGGATGGAGGAAAACACCACCTGTGCTCCCAAACCTCTAACTAATCACCACAAAGCCCTAAAGTCCCTTTTGAGAGCCCTCAGGCTTCTCTCCGCCACTTCATCGCTGCCAACCTGGAATACCAAAAGTAGGTTGTAGTCAGAGGGTCATACCAGTTTAGGGAGCTGCTTAGTGACCTGCTTGACCCAGGCACCAGGGAGGCAGCAGACTTCCCTCTGAGTAGGGTCTGGGTGACATTTCGGCCCCTCCGTTGCCCTCAGAATGGAGTTGCCTATGACAATTACCCTTCTTTTGTTTTTTGCAGGGGCAGTCTTAAGGCGTGGGGATGACTGACTTGCCCTAGGCGACTCCCTGGGTGTGCAGCCATCCACATCGTCATTTTCCTGCCCCTTGAGTTCCAGAGCTGCAAACCTATTGTGCAAAGTCACCTGGGAAGGTAAAGATGACTGAGAGGAGATGCATCTGCATCTCAGAGTAGGGACCTGTCTCCATTCCTCCCTGTCCCTTTGGCCCCCTCCTTCTGTCTGATGGCAACAGGGTAGGGGAACCTCTGCCAATTGTGGAGTAACTTGCAGAGCACACCCCGGTGGCTCTCTTGTGAGGATGACCAGGAGTGGCTCCACCAGTCTATCTCCCTTTCACACTCCCTGATGCTCCTTAATTGTTCCACCTCCTCCCTAAGTTCCACCACCATGCTGAGCAATTCATCCACCTGCTCACACTGCATGCAGTCAGCATCATTACCCTCCAGCAGCAGCAACAGGCTCAAGCACTGTCTGCAGCCAGAGACTTGGACCTCTGCAGGCTTGCTGTTTGGGTTGCCATGTTCTTTCTGATGATGGTTTTCTGAGGAGTGGAGACCATAGCTGGCCCTAGTTCTTCTGTGACGGTGATGGCCATTAATTGAGCCGCCCATGCCCACCTTGCACGAACTGCTGCGGCACGCCTTTCTGAGGTACCATGCCCTTCTGAGGTGCCACATCCTGCTTGCCCTTCCAGTTCTCCACACTCCATGTTGCTCACGCTCCCAGGGGACTGGTTTTGTATGTGTGTGGGGGGTGTGTGTGGTTTGGCCACCTTACTTCTTGTCCCTGCTCACACTGAATCAGAGCTGCCTGGGGGGGGGGGGGGGAAGTCCTGGAAACTGTCTCCCTGATCTATTTGGGCTCTTTTGCTGCTGTTTTCACCATTCAAGGAAGGACTGCCCTGACGATTCTTCACTCAGGAGCCCTTTGCCTTGGTGGCTCTTCTTTCTGATACTCTAAATAGGTTTTCTTTGTATGACATTTTCCTTCATTGGTGGAATGTTTGTGCTCTATCCAGATTTTGAATAGACCTCTTAAAAATATCAGTGACACAACCTCATGTACTTTTCTAGTGTGTGCCTCACTGTTAATAGGGTAAAATTCCTGTTTATAACTCCAGTGATTACATCAACACTTTCTGCTAAGGCAAGTTTAATTAAGTCACTTTTTCTCTATGATCTTTAAAATGCTTTTCAGGGTCTTCTTTTTAGGTTGCAGCCCTTAATTATATTATCTGCTAGAGCTTTAACTCATCATCTGAATTTGAAGAATTTATAGTGCAACTCAGTAAACTAGAGGAAAGGCAGCTTTGAAGAATTAGTCATTTGCAAGCTGATGGGAGGACTTTGACTTATCTCTCTCTTTTATATGAGTTGTTCCTGAAGTCACATAAACAAGTGAGAAAGGTTTCTGATCATTTACATTAATAAATAAGGTATTCTGAGTGCAAGTAAGATAAGAGAAAACTGAATATTTCAGTACATAAGGATTTGAACCATTTCAGGGAAGAAAATGAAGACAGACATTTCTTTCTGGTATTGCAGTACATTTTATTCAGTGTATGTTAGTTTTTTCTGAAAGCTGACAATATTGGAGATACTGTAATTTACTTGTATTGTGATCACTACAGAGATTACTCAGTTCTTTAGAACTATGTTGAGATGGTATGAAATGTTTCTAGTGTTCAGTTTAATTGCATTGATTACTGCAAATCTTTTTGTGAAGACATGTTTAATTAAGAATTAAACATTTATATGTGCAGCTTCTAGAATTAATTATGTTTGTGCATATATGTAGCTTAAAGTGTGTTGTCCTAATATGGTATAAGGTTTTGATTCTCCTTTCAAAATTTGACAATAGTTGCAGCTAATGGATACAACTGTAGTTAGAGAAGACTTAGGCCTATGGATGGATTTTTTTCTAAAAGTTCTTTACTGTAAAGCACTAATAAGGTTCATGTGCACCTATCTTATGACATGATAAACGTATTTGCTGTTACAAAGCCGACTGTAAACGGTTAGAAAAAAAATCATCCAAAGGTTATAATATTCTCTTCTTCATGTGCTGCAAGCTCTAAGGACAGCTTAGATTAGAAAAAGCAATAATATATAAAAGGAATTTTCTAATATTTTAGTTTAAAGCAGCATTTTAAAAAGGAAAAAAAAATTAAGTGTCAAATTAAGCATCAAATGAATTTGCCAGTCAAATGAGAACATGGATGATGGGCAATCTACACCAGAGGGGTTTCCACAGTCTCCATATATTTATGTAATAGTATGTGAAACAGTCATTAGATAATACCCAGATTGGATTTTGGCTGAATATGGTTCTTTTAAGCTCTGAATAAGAATAAGTGAAAAAAACCAAAGAAGTTTGTGCTGAACTTTTAATTTTACTTTTTATTTTTATTTAGAGACCAAGATGCAGACATCAGAGACTGGGTCGGACACGGGTTCGACTGTGACTTTACAGGCACCTGTGGCTGGCCAAGCAGCAGTGCCCACACAGGTAGTACAGCAGGTACCGGTTCAGCAACAGGTATGTGTCTGTTAATTTTGGGAAAACAAAAAACCCTGGCAAGAAAGAATGATGCATTTCAATAGGTGTAGTGAAGTACTAATTTTGTAAAAGGGTGCAAAAGCAACTATTTTTCACTGATATTCAATTTTATTTTGCTGGAACTAAAATAACTACATAAGCAGACATGCAGTTTTCAGGGTTTATTTCTTGAACTAAAATATCTGGCAAACACCAGAAATACATATGAATGATTCTAAAAGTATATTACTATGGAATGTGTCCAATATATCATTTTAAAAATACATTCAATTAAGTTATTGAATAGTCACATTTATTCTTTTGAAAGGTTGATAAGGAATATGGAATTTTAAAAATAGAATCATAGAATGGTTAAGGTTGGAAGGGACCTTAAAGATCATCAAATTCCACCCCCCTGCCATAGGCAGGGACACCTCTGACTAGGCTGCTCAAGACCCCATGCAGTCTGGCCTTGAACACCTCCAGGGAGGGGGCATCCACCACCTTCCTGGGCAACCTGTTCCAGTGCCTCACCACCCTCGTAGTGAAGAATTTCTTCCTAATATCCAGTCTTAACCTACCCCCTTCCCATTTAAAACCATTCCCCCTAGTCCTATCACTACATGCCCTTCTAAAAAGTCCCTCTACAGCTTTCTTGTAGGCCCCTTTCAGGTACTGGAAGGCCGCTATAAGATCTCCCTGGAGCCTTCTCCTCTCCAGGCTGAACAACCCCAACTCTCTCAGCCTGTCTTCATAGGAGATGTGCTTCAGCCCTCTAATCATCTTTGTGGCCCTCCTCTGGACACGTTCCAACAGTTCCATGTCCTTCCTATGTTGGGGACTCCAGAACTGGATGCAGTACTCCAGGTGGAGTCTCATGAGAGCGGAGTAGAGGGGCAGAATCACCTCCCTTGACCTGCTGTTCATGCTCCTTTTGATGTAGCCCAGGATACGGTTGGCCTTCTGGGCTGCAAGCACGCATTGTTGGTTCATGTCGAGCTTCTCATCCACCAGCACCCCCAAATCCTTCTCTGCAGGGCTGCTCTCTATCACATCATCCCCCAGCCTGTATTGATGACAAGGATTGCCCCAACCCAGGTGCAGGACCTTGCACTTGGCCTTCTTGAACCTCATGAGGTTCACATGGGCCCACTTCTCCAGCTTGTCTAGGTCCCTCTGGATGACATCCCGCCCTTCTGGCATGTCAACTGCACCACTCAGCTTGGTATCATCTGCAAACTTGCTGAGGGTGCACTCAACATCACCATCAATGTCACCAATGAAGATATTAAATAATACCAGTCCCAGTACGGATCCCTGAGGGACACCACTTGTCACAGAACGCCACCTGGACATCAAGCCATTGACTACTACTCTCTGGATGTGACCATCCAACCAATTCCTTATCCACCAAACAGTCCACTCATCAAATCCATATCTCTCCAGTTTAGAGAGAAGGATGTTGTGGTAGACTGTCAAAGGCTTTACAGAAGTCCAGATAGATGACATCCATCGCCCTTCCTGTGTCCACCGATGCAGTCACCCCATCATAGAAAGCCACCAGGTTGGTCAGGCAGGACCTGCCCCTGGTGAAGCCATGCTGACTGTCTCAAACCACCTCCCTGTCTTCCATGTGCCTTAGCATAGCTTCTAGGAGGGAAGTGGAGTTGGAAAAGAGGAACTGAATGGAAAAAAAAAAAAAAGCGATTAATTCTGTCCAAGACTCCTTTAGTATGCGTAATTTATCTTTTAAAAATATTTTTAATTGTTCCAGTTTAAAGGGACCTACAACAACCATCTAAGTCCAATTGCCTGACCACTTCAGGCCTGACCAAAAGCATATTATTAAGGGCATTGTGTTTCTGTGGTGGTGAATCACTGTTGACTAAATTAAAATTTCTAGCATTTGGTTAAGTTTAGTTTTAAAATTTAAGGTGATTAACTTTTCTGCATGTTCTTTGCAATGCTGTTTAACTCTCATATATTTCACTAATAATTTTTCTTGGTATACAGATACAAATCATAATGTCTCATAATTCTATTAATATCACTTCTACTGATAATGTACCTTGGAATAAAGAAGCACAAAATCACAGAATCACTAGGTTGGAAAAGACCTTTTAGATCATCAAGTCCAACCATTCCTGTCCTATACTAAACCATATCCCTAAGTACCTCGTACACCCGTCTTTTAAATACATCCAGGGTTGGTGACTCAACCCCCTCCCTGGGCAGCCTGTTCCAATGCCCAGTAACCCTTTTGGTGAATAATTTTTTCCTAATGTCTAATCTGAACCTGTTCTGGCGCAGCTTGAGTCCATTCCCCCTCATCCTATCACCTGTCACTTGGGTGAAGAGACCAACACCCATCTCTCTACAACCTCCTTTTAGGTAATTGTAGGCAGTGATAAGGTCTCCCCTCAGCCTCCTCTTCTCCAGGCTAAACAACCCCAGTTCCCTCAGCCGTTCCTTGTAAGGTTAGCTCTCCAGCCCCTTCACCAGCCTGGTTGCCCTTCTCTGGACATGCTCCAGGACCTCAACGTCCTTCTTGTAGTGAGGGGCCCAAAACTAAACACAGTATTCAAGGTGCATCCTCACCAGAGCTGAGTACAGGGGGATGATCACCTCCCTGGTCCTGCTGGCTATGCTATTCCTGATACAAGCCAAGATGCCATTAGCCTTCTTGGTCACCTGTGCACATTGCTGGCTGATGTTCAGTCGGCAGTCAACCAACACCCCCAGGTCCTTTTCCTCTTTGTGGCTTTCCAGCCACCCTGCCCCAAGCCTGTAGTATTGCCTGGGGTTGTTATGACCAAAATGAAGGACCCGGCACTTCGCCATGTTGAACTTCATCCCATACGCCTTTGCCCATGGATTCAACCTGTCCAGGTTCCTCTGGGAACTTCCTATCCTCCAGCAGATCAACACTTCCTCCCAACTTGTTATCATCTGCAAACATACTGAGGGTGCACTCAATCCCCTCATTGAAATCATCAGTGAAGATATTAAAGAGGATGGGCCCCAGTACTGGCCCCTGAGGACCACCAATTGTGTCTGGTTGCCAGTTGGATTTAACTCCATTCACCACCACTCTCTGGGCCTGGCCATCCAGCCAGTTTTCACTCCAGCGAAGAGTGTACCTGTCCAAGCCATGGGCTGCCAGCTTCTCCGGGAGTGTACTGTGGGAGATGGTGTCAAAGGCTTTGCTGAAGTTGAGGTAGACAGCCTTTCCCTCATCCACCAGGTGGGTCACCTGGTCATAGAAGGAGATCAGGTTGGTCAGGCAGGACTTGCCCTTCATGAACCCATGCTGGCTGGGCCTGATCCCCTGGTTGTCACGTATTTACTCTGTGATTGCCTGCAGGATGACTTGCTCCATAATCTTCCCCCGGCACTGAGGTCAGGCTAACAGGCCTGTAGTTCCCCAGATCTTCCTTAGGACCTTTATTATAGATGGGTGTCCCATTAGCAAGTCTTCAGTCATCTGGTACCTCTCAAGTTTACCATGACTGTTGATAGATGATAGAGAGTGCCTCCCCAATCACATCCACCAGCTCCCTCAGTACCCTCAGGTGGATCCCATCTGGCCCCATTGACTTGCTGCAGTCCAGGTGGAATAGTAGGTCTCTAACTGTTTCAATCTCAATTGTGGGGGTTATTCTGCTCCTTGACCCAGTCTTCCAGTTCAGGAGGCTAATTACCCCAAAAATAACTGGTCTGACTATTGAAGACAGATGTAAAGAAGGCATTGAGAATCTCCGCCTGGGATTTTCTTATCCTCAGTAGTCATGTTCCCCACCAGATCCAGTAAAGGAGGGAGATTCTCCTTGGCCCTCCTCTTACTGATAATATATTTATAGGAACCTTTTTTTATTACCTTTAACCACAGTGGCCAGGTGTCATGATCCACAACCTAGACAAGACTTAGTTTGGCAGAGATTAAACCCCCTTGCGTTCCAACCAAACCACAGATCCTCTGGGTGGCTGGGGCGGCTGGGCTTAACCCCTGAGTGACGTCCAATTGTCAGGTGTTTTGTCGCGACCAGATCTTCGCAATTCTCAGAGAACAGAATTAAGACTTGAAACGGAGTCAAGGTTCAAGTTACTTTATTTGGCCCACAACAAACATGCAGGGGAAGGGGGGAAGAAAGAGAAAAGGGTGGAAAAGAGAGGAAGGGGAGGGGGGAAGAGAGAGAGAGAGAGAAGGGAAGGGAGAGAAAGAGACAAGAGAGAGACAAGAGGGAGGTTCTACCACCACAGAGCTAGGCGTCCTGTCAGTCCGATGGCCTTAGGTCAGATGGCAGAGTATTCTTCAGTGTCTCTGGGTCTGATGGGGGGGGGGGGGAAATGTTCCTCGTCGTCTCTCGATGTCTTCTTGGTTTCTTGGCTTCCTTATTGGTTTCTTGTGATGTTGGTTGGTTGCTTGGTTCTTCTTGTTTTTTTCCATGGCAGAATGCTCTTTTTGTAGTCATCCTTGGCATAGCCACACCTTCCACCTGGCTGTGGGAATGCTTCAGGGTGGATTAAGGAAGGCCTGATGTGTGAATGGCTCCTGATGTCTCTCCTGATATCTTTTGGGTGGAATGTGGAAGGAATGCTCTCCTGATGTTGGCTCCTTGCATAGTCATTAGGTCCTTGGCACAAGTGATGGTGTTGTAGGAATGAGGTTTGGTAGGTAGGAATGAGGTTTGGTAGGTGAGAGGAGAGGAATGAGGTTTGGTAGGTGAGAGGAAAAAGGGGGGTATGGTTCTGTTGGCGATTGTTAAGGCATATTTCCAGTACCTTACAACCACATTGAACTCATGCTGGGCTTTAGCCTTTCTGATTTTTCCCCTGCATATGCTAGCAACTTCCTTGTACTCTCCCCAAGTTGCCTATTCCTTCTTCCACTGGACGTACACTCTCTTTTTCTCTCTGAGACTCAGCAAAAGTTCCCTGTTCAGCCACGCTGGTCTTCTTCCCCGACAGTTCATCTTACTGCATATGGGAACAACCTGCTCCTGCGCCTTTGAGACTTCCCTCTTGAGAATAGGTATGGGACTCTGGAAATTGAGGACAAGGTGAATGAGAATGGAGACAAAGGTCCATCTGGGAAGTCTGCCAGGGTGATTCAATCACCCCCATGACTTAGGACTGGTTCAATTAAGAAAAAAAGGAGAATAATAGTAGTAGGTGATTCCCTTCTGAAGGGAGGTGAGGACCTCATATGTAGACTTGATCTGTCCCACAGGGAAGTCTGCTGCCTCCCTGGGGCCCAGGAGGGTTAGGGATATTACTAAGAAACTGTCTGGTCTGGCGTGACAAACTATTACCCGCTGTTGGTTATGCTGGTTGGGAGTGATGAGGTTATGGAGAGAAGTCTGAAAGTTATTAAAAAGGACTTCAGGGCTTTGGGGAGATTGGTTGAGGGCTCAGGAGAACAGGTAGCATTCTCAACTCATCTAGTGACAGGAAGGAATACTGAAAGAAAAAGGAAAACCCACCTGATTAACAGGTGGCTTGGAGGCTGGTGCCACCAATAGAACTTCAGGGTTTTTGATCATGGGGAAGTTTTCACTGCACCAGCTCTGCTCACGACAGATGGAGTTCATCTGTCCCATAGGGGGAAAAGGATCCTCACGCACGAATTGGCGGGGCTCATAGATAAGGCTTTAAACTAATTTCAAAGGGGGAGGGGGATAAAACCAAGCTTGCTAGAGTCAAGCCAAATGGTGGCAGCCCATGTTGGGGGTGAAATTTACACACTCTACTCCCTTCCTGAAATGCCTGTACAACAATGCATGCAGCAATTGGAAATCTATGTGTGGTCAGAGGGGCCATGATCTCATTGCGATTACTGAGACATAGTGGGATAGCTCACATGACTGGAATGCTGTCATGGATGGCTATGTGGTGGTTGAGCCCTGGCCAAAGGCCAGATGCCCACCAAAATCAGTCTGTTACTCCCCTTCTTAGTTGGACAGGGGAGAAATAATATAATTGGGTGGCTCAGTAGGCAAACTCGTTAATGACGCAGGCAAAACAGACTCAACACAGAGTGCTGAAGAGAAAGTTATCTAATTTATTACACTACACTAAAGAGAAAACAGTGAAAAAGAACCAGAGTCAGGAGTGCAACCAGCAATCTTGAAACAAATGCAAACACTTTTCCCCCCACCACTCCCTCCTTAGCAGGCTTTAGTTAGAAGTTTGCTCCCTTCTTCCCTCCTGGTCGCAGCCCAGGAGGGGCAGGAACTGGGGAAAATGGGGGTCTCGGTAACACCTTCCCCCCACCCCTCCATTCTAAAGCAGACTTCCTTTTAGCCATGATTTTGCTCCCTTCTTCCCTTCTCCTGCTCGCAGCACAGGACGGGGGGCAGGGACTAGGAGATGGGGGCTTTGGTCAGTCCCTTGCAAGATGGTTTCCTTCTCGGCCGGGATGGGGGCATCCATTCCACACAACCTCCCCCTGCTGCACCGTAGGATCTCACCCACAAGAGCCAGTCCTCCACGAACTTTCTCCAAGGCAAATCTCTTCCCACCGGGCTTCATCTCTGCTATGGCTGGCAGTGTTAGAAATGCAAAAAGGGTCCTAAAAAGGACTCGAGGTAGACACATTAGTGAAGCAGTAATTAATTTATTATACGTTCTTGCAAGAGCGGGTGACCTAACAAAGTAGGCACACCTCTGGTCGGAGTTCGTGGCACTTTTATACAAGATTCTGTCCAAAATCATTAGGCTATCTCCTATACCTATACATATTCATGACCTGTCCCGCTTCGTATTAAAATGAGTCCCAAGAAGTCGTTTCCATAAACTCCTCCCAGTTGCGCCTGCGCACTGTCTGGTGGTGGTGGTCGTCAGGGGGTCTCAGTGATGAAGGCTCAAAGTCTTCCTCAGGTTGAACTTTTCACCTTCTTTCCCTGGCACATGCGTAGTTGTGATTGTTCCAGATGTGCACAGTCATCATTGGGATGCTTCCTCCTTATCAGTCCTGGGTTTACTTATTTAGAATACAAAGTTATCTTATACAACACCAAACTGTTGCATATCCCTCTTGTCTGTGCCCTTTGAACATGCAGATGTCCTGGCAATTGAGTAGTGGGGCAGAGGCCTAGGGTTGGAGGAAGTTAAAGCTCCATACAGGGTTAATTTTGAAATCTGGCAGCCTCAGTGTCGCCAAAGTTACAGGCATTGTCCCAGAGAGATGGTATCAAGACCCCACAGCTTTACCTGTTTGCCTTGATATGGTAATTTTGTGCCCAGTATCAGTTGGCCTGTTTGCTGAGCTGAATTTCCTTAGGTTCCAACCCATGACCTCAGTCACTTTTTAACTCCTTCCAGGATCATCTTTATCTTTTAGCAGAGCTGTGTAATTGAATTGAACCCTTATTTGAGAGAGATTTTGCAATAATTCTTTTAACACAACTAACAGCAAAAACTATATTAACAATATCCCATCTTATTTGATGTACTATCCTAAATTCCTTACAAAGTATTTCTGATAAGGCAGTCTTAATTCCCAAGTCAGAAAAATATACAATACAAAATATACAATACAAAATTTCAATCTGCAAAAGCAACAATTCAGCATTTTCCACAGCATCAACAAATCACAGTGTCTCTCAGTCCCAGTCCTCCACGGGGCTATGATGCCTCCTCCAGCAAACCTGTTTCGCTCATCTCTGTAGGTTGCTTGTGCTGGCAGGGGCTCATCCCAACGTAAGTCACGGCATCTTCTCTATGTCTCCACCGGCTCCATCCAGCATGGAGCCTCTCCACCGGGCAGGTCGGGTTTCTGCCTCCTCCATGGGTCCTTTCCTCCGGCTACTCCACGTGCTTCAGCTCGGGCTGCAGGGGCAATCTCTCTCGCCTGGGTACCTGGGCGCCTCCTCCCCCAGCCTTCCCGGCCTTTTGTGTCTATCAACTGCTTACATTTATATGCAAATAGACATCCCAATGCCCTTAAAGGGCCAAAATTGCAGCCTTCCTGGCACTCTGTGTTCTGGTGGAATCTTTGTCTCCTATATGTGATTCTCAGAGGCGCTATAAGCAGGCCTGCAGAAGACTCTAGCAGCCATTTTCTGTAGCACCTGGCCTTCTCTCTCAGTACCCAACTATGCAAAACTGCGACAGTGGCTATGTCCTTTTCAGGAAAGATAGGTCAACAAGGCGAGGTGGTGGAGTTGCTCATTATGTCAGAGAGTAACTGGAATGTATGGAGGTCTCCCTGGGGGTGGATGAGGAGCAAGTGGAGAAATTGTTGGTAAAGATTAAGGGGCAGGAAATTTTTGTTCAGCCGGGATGACTCCCTGGCCTGGTAGGTTTCTTTTTTCCCATTTTTGCATGGCTGCCCGCCTTATCATTCCCCTTTCTTCCCCAGTAAATAAAATATTCATTATAGACATCATCTCTTGCCAGGAGTAAAAATTAGGTCCCAGGAATTGATCCAATTGTTCAGCTAATCCTATTGGATCCTCAATTAAAGATTTCATTTCCTTTTTAAAGTTTCTCACTTCTGTACTTGTGAGAGGGGAATTAACATACCCCACTTGTCCTATTCCGAGGGGAACTTCTCGGAGAGGATATATTTCCTCAGTTATTCTCCTGGAGGGATGTTCCTTTACTGAGGGCAAAGGGTAGTTCAAAATATCCCTTTTGCATTGTTCCAATTCTTTGTTAAGCCCAGGGTAAAGGGGATGAGTAGGAGCAGTGGCTATAGTGTCCTGATCAACCTTTTGTTCTTCTGGAAGTGGCAAGGAGTCTAATAAAGGGCTTGCCTCATGGTTAAGCAAGGGAGAGTTTGGTTCCAAAGCGGGAGGATTATAAGGAGGAGGTAAACAATTTAAGGGATCCCATACTTTGGAATCCTCCATCTTTTCCTCAGAATCATTCTTAGTTGTTTTATCATTCTCAGTTATTTTTAACGGAAACAAGCATTTAACGGAACCCCCTTTCCAGCAGGAGGCATATTCTACTTCTTTTTGAGAAAGAGGCTTTTTCTTATTAACATACAAATTTAAGGATTGACATAACCAATCCTCTTCTGCCCCAAATTTCGGCCAAAAGACAGATGGAGGGTTAATACATTCCTTTGTCCACACAAAACAACAGTACTGCATCATCTTTTTCTTATCCTTATTTTTAGTACAAGACATGTCTTCCCAATTTACCAACATCCTCCCTAAGGGACTGTATGGAGGAATGTTTTCAGGGGTTTTCTCTCCACCCCCCATTTTCTTATTAAGCCGGCTACCCTTATTTCCCATTCGGTCCCTTGGAGACTTTTTAACACCAAAATCCGCCTTTCGCTTCGCCCTTCTCCGGCCGCTTCCCTCGTGGAAAAACGGAACCGCGGATCCAGGCTCCGCACTCACTTCGTACTTAACTGTACGTCTCTTTCACACACACACACACACACACACACACACACAAGTCTCCCCGAATGTCCTGACCACCAAGGCAATACTTAACGTCCGATTTTCTTACCTTGGTCCGTGCACGGAGTTGCCTGGTCGATATGGCGGTGCCTACTATCCTTCCCTCTGGTTCACTAGGTCTACCTCAAAAATTGGTCTCGGGATCTAGTCAGTCGCCGCTGGAACTCCCGTCGGCGATACACGAGACCGTTGAAATCAACGGGACGCGTCTTCCCGTCCTTCGGCGGCAGGAGCTCCACACGGCGATGATGTTGATCCCGGACGAGCCCCCAAACTGTTAGAAATGCAAAAAGGGTCCTAAAAAGGACTCGAGGTAGATACGTTAGTGAAGCAGTAATTAATTTATTATACGTTCTTGCAAGAGCGGGTAACCCAAAAGTAGGCACACTTTTGGTCAAAATACGTAGCATTTTTATACCATTTTCCAGTCCGAAATCCCTCCCACCGTTTAACTATAGATTAACAATTTCAAAAGTTTACTGGCTCAACCAAAGTACCCCATTCATGACATAATGGAATACATATTGCACATCCGGCAAATTCCTGCTTCCCGTTAGTGAGGAAAATTAGTATGCATGAGCTTTTAACACTTAAACATCTCTTTTGTCTGGGATAATCGCTTACTGGCAGGTACTTGATTTTATCTTAACTTTCCCCGGTAACTGTCATGGGCCTAGGGTTGAAGGAATTTAAAAGCTCATACAGGTTTTTGTTTAGATGGTATCAAGACTCCACACCTTTGTCAGTTTTGAGCCACATTTCTTTTGAGTTCCAACCCGTGGCCTCAGTCACGGTTTTAACTCTTTCCAGGATTATCTTTTAGCAACAGTATGCTTTATCCTAAAATTCCTTACAAAGAATTCCTAATGAGGCAACCTTAATTCCCAAGTCAGAAAAATATACAATACAAAATTTCAATCTGCAAAAGCAACAATTCAGCATTTTCCACAGCCTTCTACAGACAGCTGAAAGCAACCTCACAATCACAGGCCTTGGTTCTCATGGGAGAACTTCAACCACCCTGATATCTGCTGGGAAGGGCACACAGCCAAGCACATCCAATCCAGGAGGTTCTTCCAGTGTATTGATGATAACTTTTTGACTCAGGTGGTAGAGGAACCAACAAGGAGACATGTACTACTGGACCTAGTGCTGATAAGTGGAGGGCATTAAGGTTGTGGACAACCTTGGTTGTAGTGATCATGAGAAGATAGAATTCAGGATCGTGGGTACTAGGTACAAAACAACAAGTAGGACTGCAACCTTGGACTTCAGGAAGGCTAGTTTTGACCTATTTAAGAAACTGCTTGGAGAAATCCCATGGGCCAGGGCTCTGGAAGGCAGGGGGGCTCATGAGAGCTGGCTGATATTCAAGGACCACTTCCTCCAAGCTCAGAATCGGTGTACTCCTAAAAGCATGAAATCAGGCAAAGGAAGGAGGAGACCTGTTTGGTTAAGCAGAGAGCTCCTGAAAAAGCTCAGTGGAAGAAGGAAGACTAAATTTCATGGAAGAAGGGACTGACCACTTGGGAAGATTACAGGAATGCTGTCAGGGTATGCAGGGATGAAAGGAGAAAAAACAAGGAGCTAAACCTGGCAAGGGATGTCAAGGTTAACAGGAAGGGTTTCTTCAAGTATATTGGTGGCAAAAGGAAGATGAGGGAAAATGTGGGTTCGCTGTTGAATGAGGCAGGCTTTGTGGTGACAGAGGATGTGCAGAGGGTGGAGTTACTGAATGCCATCTTTGCTTCAGTCTTTACTGCTCAGGCCAGCCCTCAGGAGCTCCATATTTGGAGGTAACAGAAAGTCTGGAGGAAGGAAGATGTTCCCTTGTGTCGCAGTTTTGCATAGCTGGGTGCTGGGAGAGAACGGGGCGGGGGAAGGGGGGCTGCAGAAAATGGCTGCTGTAAGGAGCAGCTAGAGCTCTCTGCAGGCCCTGAAGAGTAAACACGCTGGGCGCCAAAAAGGACTGTCGTGGTTTTGCCCCAGCTGAGAGCTGAGCACCACACAGTCACTTGTCCTTTAAAAGGGAGTGGAGGGGGAAGTCGGAGGTGGGGGGGGCAAAGGGAAGGGAAAAAACCCAAAACCAAGGAATCAAAACCTCGCGAGTTGGGATAAGGTTAGTTTACTAGAATAGCAGAAAGATAGATATAACAATGATAACAGGACTTTATAGCAAAAAATATATGAAACTGGTGATACACAATGCAGTTTCTCACCAAACCACACAACTCAGGCCATGCAGCCCAGAGCTGTACGGAAAAACTGGACCGTCCCCAAACCTGCATGTCCTGGAGCTGCCTGCTCCTCCTCCAACCAGCCCCCCTTTATGCTGAGCATGACGTAATTGGCATGGAATACCCCCTTTGGCCAGTTCGGGTCACCTGTCCTGGCTGCGTCCCCTCCCTTCTCATTAGTAGGGAAATATGAACAACTGAAAAAGTCCTTGATTGCTTGGCAACAACTAGAAACATCAGTGTGTTATCAGCACTGCTCTCAACCTAACTCCCAAACACGGCATTCCATCCACTATTAGAAAAGAAATTAACTCCATCCTAGCCAAAACCAGGACATCTTGGTTGAGGAAAATCTTGTTAGAGACCAGTTAAATAAACTGGATATCCCTAAGTCCATGGGTCCTGATGGGATGCACCCACAAGTGCTGAGGGAGGTGTCAGAAGTCATTGCTAAGCCACTCTCCATCATCTTTGAAAGGTCCTGGAGAACAGGAGAGGTGCCTGAAGACTGGAGGAAAGCCAACATCACCCCAATCTTCAGAAAGGGCAAGAAGGAGGACCCGAGAAACTACAGGCCAGTCAGCCTCACCTCCATCCCTGGAAAGGTGTTGGAGAAGCTTGTTCTGTGAGTCATCTCAAAACATGTGGAGGAAAAGAAGGTTATCAGAAGTAGTCAGCACAGGTTTACCAAGGGGAAGTCATGTCTGACTAACCTGATAGCCTTCTACGAGGGCATGACTGGACAGGTAGATGAAGGGAGAGCTGTGGACATTGCCTACTTTGACTTCAGCAAGGCTTTCAACACTGTCTCCCACAGCGTCCTCACAGGCAAGCTCAGGAAATGTAGGTTAGATGAATGGACAGTGGGGTGGATTGAAAATTGGCTGAAGGAAGGACAGAGCCTGGAGGGTTGTGACCAGTGGAACACAGTCTAGTTGGAGGCCTGTAACAAGTGGTGTTCCTCAGGGGTCAGTTCTGGGTCCAGCCCTGTTCAATATATTCATCAACAACTTGGATGAAGGGACAGAGTGTACCCTCAGCAAGTTTGTTAATGATAGGAAACTGTGAGGAGTGGCTGACACGCCAGAAGGCTGTGCTGCTGTCCAATGAGATCTGGACAGGCTGAAGAGTTGGGCAGAGAGCAACCTTATGAAATTCAACAAGGGCAAGTGTAGGGTCCTGCACCTAAGGAGGAATAACCCCATGCACCAGTACAGGTGTGGGGCTGACCTGCTGGAAAGCAGCTCTGTGGAAAAAGACCTGGGAGTCCTGGTGGACACCAGGTTAAGCGTGAGCCAGCGATGTGCCCTTGTGGCCAAGAAAGCCAATGGCATCCTGGGGTGTATCAAGAAAAGTGTGGCCAGCAGGTCGAGGGAGGTTCTGTTCCCCCTCTGCTCTGCACTGGTGAGGCCTCATCTGGAATATTGTGTGCAGTTTCAGGCTCCCTGGTTCAAGAAGGACAAGTTGCTACTGGAGAGGGTACAAAAATGGGATACAAAGATGATTAGGGGACTAGAACATCTCTCTTACAAAGAGAGGCTGAGGGACTTGGGACTTTTTAGCCCAGAAAAGAGAAGACTGAGGGGGGATTTTATCAATGCTTATAAATACTTGAGGGGTGGGTGTCAGGAGGATGGGTTCAGTCTTTTTTCAGTGGTGCCCAGTGACAGGAGAAGAGACAATGGGCGTAAACTTGAATATAGGAAGTTCCACCTAACCATGAGGAGGAACTTCTTTACTGTGAGGGTGGCAGAGCACTGAAACAGGCTGCCCAGAGAAGTTGTGGAGTCTCCATCTCTGGAGATATTCAAAACCCACCTGGATGCTGTCCTGTGCAGCCTACTCTAGGTGATCCTGCCCTGGCAGGGGGGTTGGACTAGATGATGTCTAGAGGTCCCTTCCAACCCCTATGATTCTGTGATAGTGTAACAGCAACAACAACAACTATTATTATTATTATAATCTTTTTCTGTCATATTAAACTGGTTTTATCTCAACCCATGAGTTTTACCATTTCTCTCCCCTATCCTACTGGAACAGAATTGAGTGAATTGCTGTGTGGTTGTTTTAGCTGTCTGCCAGGTTAAACTACAACACTTCCATTCAGGTATTTATGCATATTGGTAAGATCCTCCTCGTCCCATGCCTTGTCTGGATAAACAGTCATCTCTTTCATCTGGGAGCCTTGAACTGGGCACAGAACTCCAGGTACACAGTACTCAACTGTTGCTGAATAAAGGGGAAGGATCACCTACCTGTACTTACTGGCAATACTTTGCCTAATGAGGCCCAGGATACAAGAGCACACATGCTGGGTCTTGTTCAACTTGTTGTCCACTGGGACCTCTTTTTAGTCTTGTCACTGTCTGGATTTGTGCTGTAATCCAACACATGATCCATCAGTGCCTCAAAACGGATCTTTTCTTCCAGGACAGTTACGTGGTCTGTGGAGACAGGACAAGGGGCAATGGCTGCAAGTTGGAGCATAGGAAGTTCCACACCAACATGCGGAAAAACTTTTTCACAGTGAGGGTGACATAGCACTGGAATAGGCTGCCCAGGGAGGTGGTGGAGTCTCCTTCTCTGGAGATATTCAAGACCCGTCTGGATGCCTATCTCAGTGAAATGTCCTAGGGAGCCTGCTTTGGCAGGGGGTTGGACCCGATGATCTCTCGAGGTCCCTTCCAACCCCTACAATTCTATGATTCTATGACAGTTACATTTAGAGTGATGCCTTTAACCTTTAAACAGTACTTTCTTCTAGACTGCAGGTAGCTGGGCCCCAAGGTCCTTTTCTGCAAAGCTGCTTTCCAGCTGGTCATCCCACAATCTGTACTGGTGCATGGGGTTATTCTTACCCGGGTACAGGATTTGGTGCTTCCCATTTTTGAAGATTCCTGTCGGCCAATTTCTACAGCCTTTTGAGGTCCCTCTGGATGGTAGCATGACCCTCTGGCACATCGGCCACTTCTCCAAGTTTGGTGTCATCAACAAATGGCTGGAGGTACCTTCTGCCCCACCATCCAGGGGCATGACGATGTTGAACAGGACTGGATCCAGTATTTGCCCCTGGGTTACACCACTAGTCACTGGCCTCCAACTACACTTTGTGTCACTTGAAGGCTTTTGCTGAATTAGGGCTTTTAGATAGATATCTCTCTTTAACTTAAATCTTTATTACAGAATCACAGAATGGTTGAGGTTGGAAGGGACTACTGGAGGTTATCCCTCTGCTCAAGCAGGGTCACCTAGAGCTAGTTGCCTAAGAACACATCAAGAGGGTTTTTGAATATGGACAAAGGCTAACAAGCAGAAACTGGAACATAGGAAGTTCCATCTCAACATGAGGAAAAATTATTCTTTTTGAGGTTGACAGACCACTGGAACAGGCTGCCCAGAGAGGTTTTTGGAGTCTCCTTCTCTAGAGATATTCAAAACCTGCCTCGGCATGATCCTGTGCAACCTGCTCTAGGTGATCCTGCTTTAGCAGGGCGGTTATACTAGATGATCTCCAGAGGTCCCTTCCAACCCTTACCATTTTGTGATTCTGTGATTCTGTGATTTTTAATATCTCCAAGGGGAGAGACTCCACAATCTCTCTGGGTAACCAGTGCTCAGTCACTGTCACAGTAAAGAAATGTTTCCTGATGTTCAGACAGAACACCTTTTTTTTGTGCCCATTGCCTCTTGTCCTTTCACTGGGCACCACTGAAAAGAGCCTGGCTACATCTTCTCTGCACTTTCCCTTCAGGTATTTGTACATTTAATGAGATTCTCCCCTGAGCCTCTGGGCTAAACAGCCTCAACTCTCTCAGCCAACTAGGCTTTGTGTCACTGATCACCACCCTCTGGGCCCGGCCATTCAGCAAGTTTTCAATCCATCTCACTATCTGTTCATCCAGCCCATATTTCAACAGCTTCTTTATGAGGTGTTCACTATGGGAGACAGTCTCAAAGGGCTTCCTGAAGTCTAGGTAGACTATATCCACTGCTCTCCCCAGCTAGCTATTTCATTGTAGAAGGTTATTAAGTTGGTCAAGCATGACTTTCCCAGCTGACTGCTTCTGTTTATTTTCTTGACATTCATGTGCAAAGAAATGGTTCCCAGGATTAGTTATTCCATCACCTTCCCAGGGATTGAAGTGAATCTGACTGGCCTGTAGTTCCCCAGGTCCTCCTTGAAGACAGGAGTGATTTTTTGCTTTCCTCCAGTTCTTGGGCACCTCTCCTAATTGCCATGATCAATGAAATATTTTTGAGAGTGGCCTCACAAAAACATCAGACTGCTTCCTCAGCACTCATGGGTGGATCCTATCAGGGCCCATTAGGTCTTTCTAATATTATACTAACTTTGCAAATGAAGTTTCTGTGATACTTGGACTTAGTTAAGACTTTTAGGAGGCTTAGTGTGGTTAATTCTTTTAAAGCTTGGCTTAAAATGTTTAAAATCTAGCTATAGTTTATATCAGCATGTATTTCCAATACGATATTATTTACCTTTCAGTGTTACTATTTCAAATAATTCTGTTTCATTGAATATTTAATCTGTATTTTGGACTATTTTATGCTTGTATTGGATTGTATTTTTTCAGTTGAGTCTTATTTTGAAAGTTTCAGAAAGGAAAGTTAGGGGATCAGCCTGGCCAAGGAAGAGGACTTTACTGTGATATTTTGTATAGACCAAAGAGGTAATGCATATGTTGTGAAAGCAAATGCAGATGATTCTGCAGTGATTGAGACAGCATATGAAGGAGATCCTAGTTTAGAGAGAAAATGAGAGATGATTAATGTATTGAGAAAAGGTCAGGAATTTTAAAGGAACTGAATGTGTAGGGTAAGGAAAAAGAAGAATAAAGAAGTGAATCTAGTGTACCAGTAGGAAATGTAATGAACAATGTGGGTAAGATAGGTGCTTTTCCACTGTAGGAAAAAAACGACTCTCAGCCACGAAACCAATCTGATTGATAAAGAGTGGTTTTGCTTTGAAAAATTAATTGTATGTATTATATATTTGCTTAAATATGAAATTTTAGTTTACATACCCATGACTTAAGAGCAGACTACTTTAGATAGCGATGAAAAATTCAGAAGAAATAAGTTAGTTTTATTTTAAAAAATATTTCCTGTAGTTATGGGCAGGGGTGTAATTTCTCAATGTCTAAATTAATTTTCTGCTAAAGTAAATTTTTCTTTGCACAGTGATAATATAACTTTAGCTTTCATGAAAGTTTGATATGGTGCTCTAAAAAGTTCTTAATGAAAAATTACCTTCTGAGTGTAGTGCCTGAGGCTTCACAGGTGTTTTCAAGCAACACAGCAATTGTCATTTTTGGCACCTTGAAATGGTCAAGGGAGAAACTTATACATGTGCAAGTAAAAAGTAGCAAAAGTGAGGCAAAAAAGTGAGAAGCATAATTAAATGCCATTTAATGTCCTGCAGAATTTTCCATTTATATATCATTCCTGTTTTAACATGCACTCTTAAACATGAATTAGCAAGCTTATAAGGATTTTAAATTCATCTCACTGACATTGTGGTTTATGTCATGTAACACAGAAGAATTTGAAGACTAAAATTAAAAACAAGTGTCTAATCAATCTTAGAAGATGTATCCATAGATTAAAAATGACACAAAACAAATCTTCCTATTCAACATAGACTATGACCATAGCATTCAGAAATAATTGTATCGCTAATCTGGACATACAGACTTTTTCTGATCAAAATTGGAGCTTAATGCAAAATCAGATTTAACATATGAAAAACGTGGTCATGACTTTATATCAGTCATTTATCTAAATATCAACATTACAGCATGCAATGCTTTCCAAAAGTTTTGTTTTGGTTTTTTTTTGCATTGCACTTGATTATATTT
Organism: Hypotaenidia okinawae; assembly: GCA_027925045.1. NCBI lineage: Eukaryota > Metazoa > Chordata > Aves > Gruiformes > Rallidae > Hypotaenidia > Hypotaenidia okinawae. The sequence goes on along the minus strand of BSDF01000005.1, from coordinate 34,862,807 downwards.
TTTTATTTTAAATGGGGTTTATAAATCCTTACTTATTTTACCCTGGTATTTTTCTTTATTAATATTTTCTCATTAGTACTTTTAATGCAAATACTTTTATCTAAAATAAAAATTCTGTATGTAGTTTTATCTTGCCTTAATAATAAGAAATGTATTTTTTGAAGTTGGGAAATAATAGTTCAGGAACACTGTTAAGGGATGGCAGGTCAATATCAGTCTATGTAATGATTCACATGGGGAATCAGCAAACTGCTGATTTTTCTATTTAACCATCAAAAAGAGTACATCTCATTACTACTGACTGACAGAAGCATCTGTTCTTCTGTCACACTCAAACCATCTTATTCAAAGTAATGTGGGCTTTTTTTTTTCCAGAAATAAATTTTTCATATCAGTTTTTCCTTAGGTGTCATGGTTTAATCCTAGCTGGTAACTAAGCACCATACAGCCACTCACTCTTCCCCAGCAGGGTGGGGGAAAGAGAATCAGAAGGGTAAAAATGAGAAAACCCTTGGTTAAAAAGGAGTAGGAGGTAGGAGGTGGAGGTAGGAGTGGTACATGACCAAATGAAGTTTTCTTCCTTACTAAATATAGTTCCTAAGCTTGGTGTGAAGCATATAGTTCTTGTTCTTCTGCTTCCCAGATGAGTCTGTCTTTGGCATTGAAAATATTCATACTCTCAAGGGCATACATCTCCAATGTTAGTACTGCACTTATCATATTACAGACTTGCAGCACAATATTACATTCTGTGTTATTTAGTAATTGTGAGAACAGGGATGTCCCATGACTGAGAGTATTGTTTAGATGCACTGAAATGCTAGTCATTCTTTTTATAAGGTAAACTATCCTATATTTCTGGTGGTCTTGTTTACAGGTACAGCAAGTACAGACTGTGCAACAAGTACAGCATGTCTACCCAGCCCAGGTTCAGTATGTGGAGGGGAGTGATACAGTCTACACAAATGGAACTATGTAAGTTGGTTATTGACCAAAATTAGAATGTTTACTAAAATATGAAGTTAAATGCACATTCTTTTAATGACGTCATATGGGCTACCGTACTTTAAGTAGCAAAGAAAAATGTATGAACAAAATCTTCTTTTTTTGTCATTTTAAATCATTATTTGGGTGAAAACAAGTTGAATTCACATCACTTGAATTAATCTAAAATGAATTCATGTAATTGTTACAGTTGGACATAGTGTGAAACTATATATGCAGCATTTTGTTGTTTGGGGAAAAAAATAAGTTTGTGGATATGTCTTAAGTTATGATGATAAAAAGGATTATTTAAATTTGTCATAATATGATCATCTGTGTAATAAAGAAGCCTTCATGTGGGCCTCCTATTCTTCTTGTTGAAATTCTACTGGCAATTTTCTAAATTGCTGAGGCAATTGTAGTCATTACTTACAGAAAACGTTATGTAATTTCTTTACTGTGTTTAGTGCATATTTATTTTTTTTTCCAAAGGAAAGAAGAAAGGGAGAGGAATGAGAATATTTCCTTTTGCTTCTCTCTTAGACTCTTCTATGTCATGTGCTTTTCTTGCTTTAATGAACATGCTTTTCTGCCATCACATTCCTTTCTCCCATGTGCAAATTTAAAATCAGAATAATTTAGGTCAAAAGAGACCTATGGAGGTTATATGGTACAACCTCCACACACGCTCAGAGTAGGGATAACTTCAAAGTTGCTCAGAGAGGACCTTCCCTCCGTCTTTTTCCAGTTACCTCTAAATAAACCCCCTTTAACACTTTTGATCTGTTAAAAGGTTAAGGAAGAAGCAAAAGGCATGTTTAAAACCTGTTTGGTGCCAGAAAATATGTATTTATTGATGATAATCTGGCATTGACACAAAAAATACAATATCACTGTTAGGTTCAGAGACTGATGAACCTTGACTGATGTTCACTTGCAGCATCCTCTCTACTGGCATATTTTGCTAAATTCATTCTTTGGTTAACCTTTTCCCACACATTATCTTGTTGCCTGACTTTCTTTGCTTTTATAATATCTAATCAATCTTCTGTCCTAAATGGGTCTCATTATTAAGAATGACCAATGCATCCTTCTTTAAGATACTGTAAAAACTGAAAGTCACTGCTAACATTGTTAAACTGTAATCAAAATTTGAAAATTTCTATGTAGAATGCCTTATCAGTCTAACATGTTTTTGAAAAATGTCAGACAAAGACAGTGAACTGTTGAGACAAAAGAAAACATATTTCTTCATCCATGCTTGTATAATTTTTTTCTTTTAAAAGTTCTAGTGCATCTGCTCTTTCAATTGTGGACTTGAAACTGAGCAGTGATGTTAGGAGTATGTGGTTTATTTGCCTGAGTTTATAGCTCAAATATATTAAGCAGAGAACTATGTTTTACCCTATTTATATGTTAAATGCTCTAAAGACCAGTGGATGTGCTTCAAGTTGTCCTAAATGGGGTATCTCCTTGCAACTGCTGCTTTTGCTATTAATTATAACTACTCTGGGTTCTAGTACCTAAACTGTGAATGAAGAGTCTATTCTATTCCACATACAGAGCCTAGGATATATGGTTGAAAGAAACTATTTTATTGAAACAGAGAAAGGAGCAAGTACTAAACCTATGGTGGATATGCAAAATGTTCTCTGAATATTAACGTGGATATTCTTTCATTCTCCTTTTATGGCCATGTGCTAGCCTGATTCTAACACAACCCTCAAGCCCTCCCAAGAGATCATTTACACATGAAAACAGCAACTAAGGCTAGTCAATGAAGAAGAAAGGAAAACATGAGTTGGCTGGTTAAGATGACTGGGACTGTGATCCAGTAAGCAGGAAAGGGTGAATGGAAAGGCAAGATCCAAGATTCCAACCAATGGGTGGAAAGAGTGTATGGTGACAGACATGCAAATCTAACAAAGAGCCAAAACGCATGGTTGTCTGGGAAAAAGAACTTTAAGAAAAAAACAAACAAAAAAAGAATAAAAACACAGACCAGACAAATAGCCCAGAAAAGCTTTCTCCGTACAGGAGACAATGCCTATATGATTTTCCTGATATAACTGCTAATAATTTCATATGTAGATAAGTACCTTAAAAGGAGATAGAAGGAGTAGCTAGCTGACATAACATAATTTGTAGTGCTATTTCATCCATCAATAACTATATTTTAGTATGGTTAAAAAATTACCATAGAAAAAAATAGGTTTTAAGGGACCTCCAGAAGTAATCTAGTCCAACCCTCTGCTCAAAGCAGGTCTAATTAGATCAGGTTGCTCAGAGACTTGTCCCATTGAGTCATGTATACCTCCAAGGATAGAAGTTCCACACCCTTTCTGGACAACCTGTTCCTGTATTTGACCACCATCATGGAAAAAAGTATTTTCCTAATATCTGATCAGAACTTCCCATATTATAACTTGTATTGACTGTCTCCTGTCCTATTACTGTGCACTTCTGAGAAGTATTTGGCTCTATCTTCTCTGTATTCTCTCATCAGGTAGTTGTAGAAAGCAAAGTCTTTCTTGTACTAGGGAGCCCAAAATTGGACACAGAGGGTAAGGATCACTTGCCTCAGCCTGCTGGCTACACTCTTGGTAATACAGCCCAGGATGCATTTGTTCTTCCTTGCTGCAATGACCAGTGGATGGAAAAAAGAAAGTATGGTGGTAGATACACAAATCTAACAAAGAGCCAAAATACTGTTGGCTCCTATTACACTTGCTTTCCACCAGGACCCCTGGTTCTTCTCTGCAAAGTTGCTTTGTAGACAGTCAGCCCCCTAGTCTATATTGTTGCATGGGATTATTTCACCCCAGATGCAACACTTGGTATTTATCCATGTTAAACTTCATGAGGATCCCATCAGTCCATTTCTCTGGCCTTTTCAGGTCCCTCTGACCTACAGCAGATTGTGTGCCCCCCCCCCCCCCCATTTGGTGTCATCTGTAAACTTCCTGAGAGTGAATTCTTTCCCATCATCCAGATCACTAATGAAGACCTTAAACAGCATTGGTCCCAGTACTGATCCCTGAGAGACCCCACTGCTGGACTTTGCACCACAGTTCACAGCTCCTTGAGCCCAGCAGTCTGGGTGATTTTTCCCCTGTTTTATCCAGCCCATATCTCAACAATTTGGTGATAAAGGAGATTATGGGAGACTGTTTCAAAGGCCTTTCTTCGGTCAAGGACAACATCTACTGCCTCCCTCTGTCCATAGTGCCAGTCACCTTGTCATGGGCAATGAGGCACGAGCTTGGTCAAGTATGATTTGTCCTTGGTAAATTCCTGTTGGCTGCTCCAAATCACCTTCTTGCCTTTCATGTGTTTACAAAGAGCTTCCAGGAGGATTTGTTCCATAAGCTTTCTAGAGACTGAGGTGAGACTGACTGGCCTGTAGTTCATGGTATCCTCCTTTTAGTACATGAAGATGGGTGTGATGTGACTTTTTCCCATCATCATGGACTTCCCCCAGGTGTTGTGACCTTTTGAGGATGAGAGAGAACTGCCTTGTAATGACATCAGTCATTCCTTCAGCACCCATTGATGCATTCTACCTGGTATCATGGGCTTGTGTACATCTTAAAGAATTAAGTGCTCCTTAACTACATCTTGCTAGCTGTGATTTCTAGCAGGATCTAGCATTTACAACAGGCTGTTGTGGTTTAGCCCCAGCCAGAAGCTAAAGCATCATGCAGCAGCTCGCTTACTCTTCCTCCCCTTGGTGGGATGGGGAGGAGAATCTGAAAAAAAAAGGTAAAACTCATGGATTGGGATAAGGACAGTTTACTAGGACAGCAAAGGAAGAGGAAAACAACAACAGTGCTCACAGAAGAATATACAAAGAGGGTGATGCACAATGCAATTTAATAAATTTCCTGAAACCCAGTGCCCAGCTTTAGATCAGGTATGCTGACTATGTCCCCTTCCAGCTTCTTGTGAAAATTAACTCTATCCTAGCTGGATGCCAGGACATAATCATGCCTTATTCTATACCATCTACATCATGTCCAGGTTCTACACTTTCCAACTAAGCACCACAACTTTATATAAACATACACAGATGTAATTCCCTTAGTCTATGGGCTATCCCTCTAAAATGTCCATTCGGTTCTTTTAATCCATGACTTTGGGTTCCATCTGTCCTAACAGTCTCTCAGGAGAGGAGAAATAGTGTGTAGTGTTGGATTGTTGCATGCTGCATCTGGAGCTGCATCACAGCTGATATATCTGGTGCAGTCCATGCCCATGGTCTGCAGGTTGGAGATGTCGATTTTGAGGAAGTGCTGGGGGATGGTTTCTGGGGCGCAGAAGAGGGCGACGAAGCTGGTGAAGGGTCTGGAGAATAAGTCGTATGAGGAACAGCTGAGGGAGCTGGGGATGTTTAGTCTTGAGAAGAGGAGGCTGAGGGGAGATCTTATCGCTCTCTGCAACTACCTACAAGGCAGTTGCAGAGATGTCAGGGTTGGTCTCTTCTCTCTGGTGACAAGCAATAGGACAAGAGGAAATGGCTTAAAATTGCACCAGGGGAGATTTAGGTCAGATATCAGGAGGAATTTCTTTACTGAAAGGGTTGTTAAGCATTGGAACAGGCTTCCCAGGGAGGTGGTGGAGTCACCATCCCTGGAGGTATTCAAAAGGAAGTCCTTAAGGACGTGATCTAGAGGTGGACTAGTCAAGATTAGACTATGGTTGGACTAGATGATCTAAAGGGTCTCTTCCAACCCAGGTGACTCTATGATGGTGTTGTCACTACATTGCAGGTCTTCCGGAGCCTCAACCTATTTCAGTGCAGTCTGTATCAGTTCATGGCAAATGGTGGGGCTATGTTTCCACCCCTGGGGCAGTTGATTCCAGGTGTACTAGACACCCTTCTAAGTGAAAGTAAACTGTGGCCTGCACTCTGCTGCCAAAGGGATTGAGAAAAAACTGGTGTACCAGTTGGCTGCTTTTGACTCCAGTTCATACTGCACAGCAGCACTCAGCAGCAGCATGACTTCATTCAGGCCACAATAGTCCACTGTCAGCCTCCACTCTCCATTGGACTTCTGTATTGGCCATATTGGTCTGTTAAAGAGTGAGTGGGAGGAGTCAAAGGAGGTGATTCTGCCCCTCTACTCCACTGTGGTGAGACCCCACCCGGAGTACTGTGCTGTGCACTAGCATCCCCAGTATAAGAAAGACATTTGACTGTTCGAACAAGTCCAGAGAAGGGCCACGAAGATGATCCAAGGGCTAGAGCACTTCTATGATGACAGGCTGAGAGAGTTGGGCTTGTTCAGCCTGGAGAAGAGAAGGCTCCAGGGAGGCCTTTCTGCAATCTTCCAGTACCTAAAGGGGGCCTACAGTTAATCTGGAGAGGGGCTGTTTATCTGGGACTGTAGTGATAGGATGAGGGGTAATGGCATTAATGGGTCACTCACAGAGGAGACCAGCTCCAGAGCAGGTATGCCCGCACTGGGGAAGGGAATCCCCATAAAAAGAGCTCTTTTGGGGGCTCTTTGAAGCTGAGACAGCCACCTGCTTGTGCTGGAGGCTGGCAGCTCATGGGTGGGCTGCACCACATAGGTAGAGCCAGCACATCTGAATGAGGCGTACACATGCCACAATGGTCACTCATTGAGCCTACACCTTCCTCCTCTTGAAAGCAGCCCAGAGGGGAGCAGTGTCCAAGTTGCTGGGCAGAGAGTAAATGAGCTGTGAATGGGTGTAAATTGATTAGCAGCTGATTAGTGGCCAGGGCCATGACAGAGCACTAAAAATAAATACATAACTAAATTACCAGCTCAATTAAAGAACAAAGGTCTCCACCTGGCAGATGATCATGCTCCTGACACTAACCAAAATGGATGTGGGAACCCAGGCCAAGCTCCCACAGATGGATGTGGCTGTGTAGGTCACAGGCTGTAGGGAATGCGGCAGCCTCTCCCTGGTAGCAGGGGTCAGCTATGAGTATGTCTGTGTGTGGTGTGAGCAGGTAGATGACCTGCTCAGCCTAGCAGCACAGCTGCAAAATGACCTTGAAAGGCTGAAAGATAAAATAGAAAGGCTTAAAAGCATTAGGCAGGCTGAAATGGAAGTAGACCAGTGGAGCCAGGCTCTGCCATCCATGCAAGGGAAGTGGGTGCACCCAGCAGATGGCCCCCTGGTCCAGGGTGCTCCTGTATCCTGCCCCTGTCAGGTGGAAGCCAAAAACCTAAATGGAAGGGGTGAGTGGAGGCAAGTTCATGGCAGTCAGTGTCAGAAGGTGAGCACCCTCCTTGCCTGCCTCACCTCCCCAGGTGCCTCTGAGAAACAGACATAAGGCCAGTCTTCCCAGGTGCCCTCATGCAATAGGTTTGAGGCTCTGGAGCCTGAGGGGTAGGTAGGTGAGGATGCAGTAGAAGGCCCACCCAGGAGGTTGTCTAGGGTGAGGAAGTCGACTCCATGCCTCAAGACTGCCTCCACCAGGAAAGAAGAGTAATTGTCTTAGGTGACTCAATTCTGAAGGGAACAGAAGGCCCCATATGTCAGCCAGACCCTACCTATAGGGAAGTCTGGGGCCCAGGCCTGGGACATTATCAAAAAAATACCGGACCTGGTTTGCCCCTCTGATTATTATCTCCTACTGATAGTTCAGACTGGCAGTGACAGAATCACTGAGAAAAGCCTGAAGACTATCAATAGGGACTTCAGGGGACTGGGTCAGTTAGTGGATGGAGTAGGAGTACAGATGGTGTTTTCCTCTATCCCTTCAGTAGCAAGGAGGGGTACTGAGAGGACCTAGAAAACACACCTGTTAAATTCATGGCTGAGAGGCTGGTGCCATCGCAGGAGTTTTGGGTTTTTTGACTATGGGGTGTGTGGTGGTTCAGCCCAAAACAGTGGCTGAGCACCACACACTGCTCACTCACTCCCTGAGGAGAAACAGACAGAGCCTCCATGGGTTGGGATAAGGACAGTTTAATGACAAATCACCGTGAAAGGGGAACAATAACAGCCCTCAGCAAATTTCACTTATACCCAGTGATAACACAGAGTACCTTATTGACCCAAGGATAACACAGAGTACTGCATTCAAGATATCAAGTAATAGGAACATACTAGCCTGAACATCCAAAATTCTCAAAAGCTGTTGTAACCAGCCTGAAGGAAAAAGGGAATAGAAAAGAATAGGAGAAAGTATCCACCTCATAGATTGTGATTATTAAACATTGCTGAGAGATGTCCAAGATATGGGCATTGCAGAAATGCCACATTCCAATACCAGCTTCTGCTCATGGTCACTGATGTTATCACACAGTACAATAAAATGAGATTCTTGACCCCTCACCCAGAGGTGATAAACAACACAGAAGGGATTATATAGAGCAAGTATAGGTTTACATACCACAGTGTCGTGGTTTCACCCCGGCTGTGGGCTGAGATTCTTTCTCAAGAATAGAGAAATACGAAGAAGCTGAGAAAAGTCCTTGACTGTCTGACTGCAACTAAGAACATCAGGGTGTTATCAGCACTGCTTTCATTTTAACTCCCAAACACAGCATTCCATCAGCTGCTACAAATGAAGTTAACTCTATCCTCACTGAAACCAGGACATTCCACCCCTTATTCCATACCATTTACGTCATGACCAGGTCCAACCATTTCTTTTGGGTACAACCAATGTTTCAGACACACATATATGTATTATTCCCTTAGTCTATGGACCATTCATCTGAGTTTTGTTGAGTAAATGATTTAGTCCATGATTTTCAGGCTCCATTCGTTGTAACAGTCTCTCATGGTGTCAGTATGCGCCATTGGATCGTTGCATGCTGCATCTCGGGCTCTCGACCGATGCATCTGACATGGTCCATGGTCATAGTCTGTGAATCAAAAGTGTTCATTTTCAAAGGGGAAGAGGAAAAAGTTCTTATGGTGGCAGGTCTTGGTCCCATCATCGTGGCAGTCTTCCTTCATTGACGTGTATGATTCCAGCTGTAACTCCATTGGTACAACACACAACAACATACAGCAATTATAGTAATAATGAATATACAGTAATGGGTTATTTAGCACTTATTATAATATAATTTCTACCTTACTAATTACATTGGCTATTCTCACCTAAAATCAAATCCCTGTGAGGTACACATCGAATTTCTCCATCCTTCTGCATTACCCACCAAGTACAACCAGGTCCTTGAGCAAAACCAATTCCCGACACAGGTTTACCTTTACCTGAAGCAGGGATGACCCAAACCGTCTTCCCTAATATACTCTTCATATGCACCACTGGGACTCTGTCTCCTTCTACAGTACGTGGAAATTTTGACTGGGCAGGGCCAGCCCGATTGGTAGAACCCCTAGAGTTAACTAACCACGTGGCTTTGGCCAAATGTGTATCCCAGTGTTTGAATGTTCCACCACCCATTGCTTTTAGGGTAGTCTTTAAGAGTCCATTATATCGTTCAATTTTCCCAGAGGCTGGTGCATGATAAGGAATGTGGTACACCCATTCAATGCCATGCTCTTTGGCCCAAGTGTCTATGAGAGCATTTCGGAAATGAGTCCCGTTGTCTGACTCGATTCTTTCTGGGGTGCCATGTCGCCATAGGACTTGCCTTTCAAGGCCCAGGATTGTATTCCAGGCAGTAGCATGGGATACAGGATATGTTTCTAGCCAGCCGGTGGTTGCCTCCACCATTGTAAGCACGTAGCGTTTGCCATGGCGAGTTTGTGGGAGGGTGATGTAATTGATCTGCCAGGCCTCCCCATATTTATATTTCATCCACCGTCCTCCATACCAAAGCGGCTTCAACCGCTTCACTTGCTTAATTGCGGCACACGTCTCACATTCATGGATAACTTGTGCAATAGCATCCATGGTTAAGTCCACCCCTCGATCTCGAGCCCATCTATATGTTGCATCTCTCCCTTGATGACCTGAGGAATCATGAGCCCATCGAGCTATGAATAATTCACCTTTATGTTGCCAGTCTAGATCTACCTGAGCCACTTCAATCCTAGCAGCCTTATCTACCTGATGGTTGTTTTGATGTTCCTCCATGGCTCGACTCTTAGGTACATGGGCATCAACATGACGTACCTTTACAACAAGCTTCTCTAATCGGGCAGCAATGTCTTGCCATAAGTCAGCAGCCCATATGGGTTTGCCTCTACGCTGCCAGTTGTTCTTTTTCCACTGTTGCAACCAACCCCACAGGGCATTAGCTACCATCCATGAATCAGTATAAAGGTAGAGCATTGGCCACTTTTCTCTCTCAGCAATGTCCAAAGCTAACTGGATGGCCTTCACCTCAGCAAATTGGCTTGATTCACCTTTTCCTTCAGTGGCTTCTGCTACTCGTCTTGTAGGACTCCATACAGCAGCTTTCCATCTTCGCTGCTTTCCCACAAGGCGACAGGAGCCATCGGTGAACAGGGCATATCGCTTCTCATTCTCTGGCAGTTTGTTGTAAGGTGGGGCTTCTTCAGCATGTGTCACCTCCTCATCCTCTGGTGACATCCCAAAATCTTTGCCTTCTGGCCAGTCTGTGATCACTTCCACGATTCCTGGGCGATTAGGGTTTCCTATTCGAGCCCGCTGAGTAATTAGTGCAACCCACTTGCTCCACGTAGCATCAGTGGCATGATGTGTAGAAGGGACCTTCCCTTTGAACATCCAGCTCAGCACCGGCAGTCGGGGTGCCAGGAGGAGCTGGGCTTCAGTTCCAATCACTTCTGAAGCGGCTCGAACCCCTTCATAGGCGGCCAGTATTTCCTTTTCTGTTGGAGTATAATTGGCCTCAGATCCTTTGTAGGCCCGACTCCAAAACCCCAGCGGTCGACCTCTAGTCTCCCCTTGTGCTTTCTGCCAGAGACTCCAGGTAGGGCCATTCTCCCCGGCTGCAGTGTAAAGCACATTTTTAACATCTGTCCCTGTCCGGACAGGCCCAAGGGCCACTGCATGGACTATCTCGCGTTTGATCTGCTCAAAGGCTTGCTGCTGCTCAGGGCCCCATTGGAAATCATTCTTCTTCCGAGTTACGTGGTAGAGTGGGCTCACAATGAGACTGTAGTTTGGGACATGCATTCGCCAAAAACCTATAACACCTAAGAAAACTTGTGTTTCCTTTTTGTTGCTTGGTGGAGACATAGCTGCTATTTTATTGATGATGTCCATTGGGATCTGACGACGCCCATCCTGCCATTTTATTCCTAAAAACTGGATTTCTCTTGTAGGCCCCTTGACTTTACTTTGCTTTATAGCAAAACCAGCTTCCAAAAGGATTTGAAGTATCCTTTTTCCTTTCTCAAATACTTCCTCTGCTGTATTGCCCCATACAATGATGTCATCAATGTACTGCAGGTGCTCTAGGGCTTCACCCTTTTCCAGTGTGGTCTGGATTAGTCCATGGCAAATGGTGGGGCTGTGTTTCCACCCCTGGGGCAGACGATTCCACGTATATTGGGTGCCTCTCCAAGTGAAAGCAAACTGTGGCCTCCACTCTGGCGCCAGTGGTATTGAGAAGAAAGCATTTGCAATGTCAATTGTGGCATACCACCTGGCTGCCTTTGACTCCAATTCATATTGCAGTTCCAACATGTCTGGTACAGCAGCACTCATACCTGGAGTGACTTCGTTTAGGCCACGATAATCCACTGTCAGCCTCCACTCTCCATCGGACTTCCGCACTGGCCATATGGGACTGTTAAAGGGTGAGCGGGTTCGGCTGATCACCCCTTGACTCTCCAATTGACAAATCAGCTTATGGATGGGGATCAGGGAATCCCGGTTAGTGCGGTATTGTCTTCTGTGCACCGTCGTTGTAGCAATTGGCACTTGCTGTTCTTCAACCTTCAACAACCCCACAACAGAAGGATCATCTGAGAGTCCAGGCAAGGCACGCAATTGCTCAATGTCTTCTGTCTTCAGCTATTCCAAAAGTCCACCGGTACCCTTTCGGGTCTTTAAAATAACCTCTGCGGAGGTAATCTATACCTAAAATGCATGGAGCTTCTGGGCCAGTCACAATTGGGTGTTTCTCCCAGTCCTTCCCAGTTAAGCTCACTTCAGCCTCTAACACAGTCAATTGTTGGGACCCCCCTGTCACTCCAGAAATGCTGACAGGTTCTGTCCCTACATGATTCGATGGCATTAGAGTACACTGGGCACCAGTATCCACCAGAGCCTTGTACTCCTGTGGGTCTGACGTACCAGGCCATCGGATCCACACAGTCCAATAAACACGGTTATCCCTCTCCTCCACCTGGCTGGAGGCAGGGCCCTCTATTGTTGCTGATTGTATTGGCTGCTCACTGGTGCAGCCTTCTTCCTGACAAAATCGCGTTGTGCAGTTCTTTTACCTCGCAGCTCATTTACTCGTGCCTGGAGGGCTGAGGTGGGCTGCCTATGCCACTTCCTCATGTCCTCACCATGGTCACACAGGTCAAACCACAGCTGCTGTTGCAGCGTGTCTCGTGGTGTGTACCTTCTGTATCCTCCCTTCTGGGATGATGGACGCTTTCTCCCAGTAGCTGCAACATTGCCCCATACGGGTTGGGAGTTGCACACATTTTTGTCAAGTCGTTCGACCAGTTTCTCTACCGCTGCAATCACAGAGAGGGAAACATTGTCCTGATATTTCCGGAGTCGGCAGGACACTTCACCTACAGTTGGTGGATACATATCATTCCAGTCTATTGATGCTAATGAATTGGTGTGCCCTGCTGGTGCACTTCGTACAACCTTACGCCACATATCTGGGGTGCATACAACTTCATCAGGATCAGAGGGAAACTGTGATTTGTCCCGATCATAATAAATGATCTCCCGTACAGCTAATTCTCTCAGGTGCTGGATAACTGCCTCTATGTTGTTACACTTGGGTGACTGACATGTAATATATTCCTTTATGGGATACCTTTCTTCCACACTTGACAGTAGTCGCCTCCAGAGGCTGAGGATTTCTGGCTTTTTCCCAATTTCCTTGTCAATGCCTCCTTCTCTAGCTAGGGATCCCAACTGCTTGGCCTCCCTGCCATCTAATTCCAGACTATCGGCCCCTTGATCCCAGCATTGGAGCAACCAAGTGATGATGTGCTCACCTGGGCGGCGGCTGAAATCTTTTCGAACCTCACGCAACTCACTCAGGGTCAGGGATCGTGTGACAACCTCTAGTTCTGCCTCATCCTGAGATGCCTGAGATGGCCCTGCTCCATCCTGAGGTGCTTTAGATGGCCCTGCTCCATCCTGAGATGCTTCAGATGGCCCTGATTCATCCTCATCCTTCACTACACGAACTGATTTCTTTGTGTGTTTCCTCTTTTGTACGGGAGCAACAGACACTGGCGGGGGTTGGTTTTTTGTTTTATCAGCAGTATCTGCTGTAGGGGTTGCAGTAGCTGCAGCATCGGTTGGACAAGTTGCAGTAGCCACAGTGCTAGTCACAGTGGCCTTAGTGCTAGTCACAGTGGTTACAGTAGCTGCAGTGCCAGTCATTGGGGTTGCAGCAGCTGCAGTCTTTGCTGGTCTGTTTTCATTCCTTTCCCTCTGACAGTGCTGACAGTACTGACAGTGCTGCCTGCTATCAAGCAGTGTTTTGTAAATAGTGGCCAGGGCCCAGCACAGTGCAGTAAGGTGTGTATCTCTGGTAAACTTACAGCAATTTCTTTTCAGATATGCAGTCACTTTATCAGGGTCCTGTAACTGCTCAGGAGTGAAACTCCAAACCATCAGACGTGAGAAAGTGCCTAGGTACTTGCCCATGCTCTGCCACTTGCCCTGCCACTCATGATTATCTGGCCTCGCAGAAAACTCTTGAGTGGTATTCATAAACCTCTGCTTAATATTTGACAACAACTGAACCATCTGCACCAAAACGAGAAACAGCAAAATGCTAGTTAGAATATCCCAGGGATACTGAAAGTTTTTAAAGACTGCTAGCAGAGCTGTTGTATTTAGCCCAAAGGAAAAGAAAGCAGTACTCCCACCATACCAGCTGCCGTTATTAAACCCTCCCTGTCCAAGGAATGGACAGGGCAGCAAGCTCTCATACAAGTACCAGCACAAGTTCATGATCCTCGATATTATTGTATCATAGACTGTTATCATAAAATACAAGAACAGGAGACATAAATACCACAGCATCGTGATCGGAGACTGCTTAAACAACAGTACTTATCACAACTTTGTCTTAATTACTATCGGGTCAGGGTCAGATCTACCGTTATCCCAACCTTTTGGGCCCCACGTTGGGCGCCAAAAGACTGTCGTGGTTTCACCCCGGCTGTGGGCTGAGATCCACGCAGCTGCCTGCTTCTTAAAGTAAAAGAGCAGGGGAAGAGGGAAAAAGGGGGGAAACAAGGGAAGGGAAAAGGAAGGGGCAAATAACTCCAAAACCAAGAAAATAAGAGGCCCGTGGGTTGGGATAAGGATAGTTTACTAAGATAACAGAAAAATAAAATATAACAATGCTAACAGGACTTTAGAGCAAAAGAATATGAAACTATTGATACACAATGCAGTTTCTCACCGAACCACACAACTCAGGCCGTACCACCCAGAGCTGTCCTGGAACCCGACCGTCCCCCCAAGAAGCACGCGTCCCGAGACCGCCCCTCTTCTTCCTCCCAACAGCCCCCTGTTATCCTGGGCAGGACGTAATTAGCATGGAATACTCTCTTTGGCCCATCTAGGTCACCTGTCCTGGCTTCGCCCCTCCTTTCTCAAGAATAGAGAAATACGAAGAAGCTGAGAAAAGTCCTTGACTGTCTGACTGCAACTAAGAACATTAGGGTGTTATCAGCACTGCTTTCATTTTAACTCCCAAACACAGCATTCCATTAGCTGCTACAAATGAAGTTAACTCTATCCTGACTGAAACCAGGACACACAGCCATCTGACAAAACAAAACATTGGTCCTTGGGAGCAGTGGCTGTTTAGATAACTTTATAAATACTTCTCACAACTTTGTTTTCAACACGCTCGGGGCAGATCTACTGGTATCTCAACCCTTCATGCCCCACACTGGGAGCCAAAAAGGGCTGTCATGGTTCAGCCCCAGATGGCAGCTGAGCACCTTGAGGCCACTGGATCACTCCTCCTCTGACAGGATGGGGAGAAGAATGGGCAGACAAAGGCAAACCTTGTGGGTTGGGATAAGGACAGTTTACTGAGACAGCACAGGGAGAGAGGGATACAAGAAGAGAACTTACCATAGAATCACAGAATGTTTAGGACTGGAAGGTGCCGGAGCTGAAGTTTTGTGGACTCAACTCAGATCAATGTGATCAATGCTGAGCTCGTTTATTTAAACACACACACAGCTTATATAGGTTTCTATATTAGTATACAAGTTACATTGCTATTGGTTATATGCTCTGTTCACCTGCCTTACATGCATCTCACTATTGCTAACAATTGGTTAAAGCTATGCAGTCACGTTAGTCCTTATAAGGCAGCTGTTAACATTCTTATCTCATGACTTGTTTCTTACAATCTCCAGTTCTCACAGACATCTGCTCTCCTGTTACTGCATTCCGATTGTGCCCCAACATATCTTCGCTTGACCCCCAGGCCTGCTCCCATGGGAATCGAGCTGCATGTCAGTAAATCTGGATGGGCCACAAACCCACTCCTCTCAAGATACATTGCTACAATTCCCCCTTCTTGTTTATGGACCAGCCAGATTTTATGAAAAACATTATCCATCCTGCAAGAAAAACACTGTGACATACACAGAGTGATCAGACAGATTCATGCAGCACATGCCTTTCAAAATCTTCAAAACAATGTCTGTGAGCCAGCAACAAAAAATCAATTGCTGCACGATTCTGTAAGGTGGCATGTCTTACAGAATCCACATCTGTAGCTAAGTGCCTTAATACCTTTGCTGTTGTATTTGTTTGCTTTGCCAATCAGGAGTGTCAGGAGTGCAGATAACGCCAGCCTCACATTTTCGTGCAGGCACCCATTGTTGTCTGTGATCTTAGACTGTGCAGAAGTCAGTATTTCCCTAATTTTCATTTACCACAAACACATGCATATTTCAAAGACTGTTAGATGGTTCAAAATGTCCTGCAGCAAAATTCATAGTCCATCGTGGCTGCACTTGGAACACTTGACTTCAGTTACTGTGATCAGGATCCCGAGTTGGTTCATGCAGGCTTGCTTTCTTCTGGATCCACGGCTTTATCCACTTGGCTGGTACCCACTTGGTTCCCGTATCTGTAATGACACAGGCAGATCTCCTTCCCCAAGTTAGTACCTGTAACTTCATTTCTTACTAACACCTGACATTGACTTTTTTTTTTTTTTTTTTTTTTTTTGTTCCCTTTCAAACCTCCTTTTAAACCTACTGCATGTTTCACCATTGGAGGTACCAAACTGTCCTGTGGCAGACATAAATAGTTCAAAACATAAAGAGCTTTGTTTAATCAATCAGCTGGAGAGATATCCTTCTCTCCCCTTTTTTGTTTGTGAAACAAATGGTTGAGAGTCTGATTCATACATTCCATTGGCCTGTAGGCAAATATGGTGTCCCTGTTACATGGGTAATGCCCCACAAATGGAAGAAGGTTTGTGTTGCCTGTGCTATATATCCTGGGCCATTGTCGGTTTTGATTTCACGGGGTACCCCAAGTGCTGCTATGGCAGAGCACACGTGGCATTGGACATGTTTACTAGATTCCCCTGTTTGTGCAGTAGCAAAAAAGTACCTCTTTTTTTTTTCTTTTTCTTTTTCTTTTTTTCTTTTTCTTTTTTTTTTTCTTTTTTTTAATTTTTTTCAAACTTCTAGTGGGCCTGTGCCACGAGGATTCACGCCAGGGGCAAGGCCACTGGTGAATTGCTGACAGTCCAGGCTCGACTGTACAATCCCTTTAGCCTTGGTAACTGATAAGTTGTATTGTCGTTAAAGCACCTTGGCAGATTGATGAAAGAATTCATGCAACTTCCGAGCTTGTGCAAAGTGGTCTGCTGAGGGAGCAGCCCATGTCAGTGCTACCAGCCTGTCTGCTCTCTGATTTCTTTATACTAGACCTTGAGTTAGTCAGTTAGTCCAGTGTGGCTGTGAATATGGGTAATAAAATACTGATGCATAATACCACACAATGATCTAATCCAGTTAATATTTCCAAGCAACTTTTGAACATTATTTAACGTGGTAACCTCAGCTCTGATTTTAATCTTTTGAGGTGTTATGGTACTTATGTCAATCTGCCACTCCTATTTCCACACTGTCTGCTTTTGAATTTTCTCTGGAGCAATCTGTAACCCCTTGCTTTTTAAATGCACTGTTAACTCATGAATCAAACTTTCAATGTCCAAGTTTTTTCCCCCAATCACTATCTCATCCATGTATTGATAAAGGATTAGATCAGAATGCGTTTTTCGTACTGGATCAAGTGCCCAGGCTACATAAGTGTGGCACATAGTTGGTGAATTTTTCATGCCTTGTGGGAGCACTACCTTTTCATGGATTTATTTTTGTTTATAGTAGGAACTGAAAAAGTAAATTTTTCATAATCATCAGGGTGTAAAGGAATAGTGAAAAAACAATCTTTTAAAAATTTGGCATGATGCACAGACTTGTGGAAGGCTTGATATGACCCTTAGTCAGTTGCTCCCGTATTAAATCTTGTAGTTGGGCAAGTTGTTTTTTGAGCAAGCTGCTATTGATCAGCCCAAACGGGGTTTTCTGTTTTCCAGGTTAATTTTAAAATTGAGCTGCCCACTTTCAATGGTCACTATCAAAAATCCTTTTGCTTAGTAACCAGCCTTGCTCTCAGTTGGATAAGTGCATCCCTGAACCTGCAGCACATACGAACGAACGCTGCAAACTGATCCATCAGACAAACGACATCGCAAGACGCGAGTTGCCACATCCACTCCGTATGGGGGGGGGGCGGTTCTCCCACTTCTGCCAAAGCACCTGGCGCCGCGCCGCTTTTCCCCCATCCCCATTGTGAACCACAGCACGACCCCGCCTGCGAGCGCTAGGACCCAGCCGAGCGCTAGGACCCAGCCGAGTGCTAGGACCATGTTCTGCTTGCCACCAGCCCGCTATCAACTCTCTCCACCACCCGCTCGTCCCTACATAAACTTTTCCCTGGTAATTTCCGTGACTGAGTAGGACTAGAGTTCACTTCCGTTTGAATCAAAATACCCTGATTTAGCCATTTTTCCCGTTCTGATGCCACCTTACGTGCCCAGGCTCCGACAAGCAGTCTCTCCAGAGTGTCTCCGGCATCAGGAGACAGGGATGTATCGATGAGTTCTTTGGGAGGTGAGGGTGGGAGCGGTGGGTATAGAGACAAAATGTGTCCCTGATCCGATGATTGTCAAAGACGATACTTGTCCATCTCTGTAGGATTCTTGTCCCTGTCCTTAGGTTTCTTGTCCGTGTCCATAGGTTCTTTATTAGTGTCCATAGGTTCCTTGTCCATGGAGGCAACACTAACTGGTGATTTAGTTGGTGATTCTTCATATTCGTAGTTTTTGGGTGGGTGGGTGGACAGTTCTGAGACTAGAGGCTCAAACACTTTAACAGCAGGGCATGACGTTGCCACGACAGCTTTAGCAGCTGTCTGCTCCGCTTTTATGTTTTCCAGTTTTTGAAGGACAAGCTGGAGTTGTTGATCTCGGTTAACATTTTTGACTGCTTCATGGGGTGTTTCAGGCTCAGTAAAAGTTAGAGGTGAACAGATATTAAAGGCAGTCGGTTGTACGTTTGTTTCCACATCTTTTTCTTCCAAAGGCATAATAATGGGGGGTGGGGGGTGTGCAGACCATGGTGGCAGTTTTACACGCACAACTCCCTCCCTTCCTGGTCAGTTCTGACAGATTTATCACTTTTATCTGATAACACAGCATTATTACTTAGCATAGTAACTGGGATAGGTGAAGGGGCACCCAGAAACATAAACATATTCTCTGATTTTTTCCCTTTTTGAATTGGTTCTGTAGAAACCGGAACATGGGTTAAGGCTGCAAGGGCTGAAGCAGCAGAAACGCGTTCCGCCTCCATTTAGATTAGAGACCTTTTAATTAATTTCCAGAGAGTCATTATCGACTTAGCTTCTTTTGCCCCATCTGAGGGTTCGTCAAAGATCTGAGCTCCAATAGCTTCCCAAGTAGATAGTTCAAATGCTGTGTTAACGGTTGTTATAAATTCTCTTTCTTTGCTCCATAAAAGCAGCTGTTCTAGTGATCTTTCCTCATTTTTAATTACTCTCTTAGAGAGCATATGGTGGGGGAGTTTCACTACCACTTCTTCATTTTTATCGAGAATTTTAAAAATAGAATCATAGAATGGTTAAGGTTGGAAGGGACCTTAAAGATCATCAAATCCCACCCCCCTGCCATGGGCGGGGACACCTCTGACCAGGCTGCTCAAGACCCCATGCAGTCTGGCCTTGAACACCTCCAGGGAGGGGGCATCCACCACCTTCCTGGGCAACCTGTTCCAGTGCCTCACCACCCTCGTAGTGAAGAATTTCTTCCTAATATCCAGTCTTAACCTACCCCCTTCCCATTTAAAACCATTCCCCCTAGTCCTATCACTACATGCCCTTCTAAAAAGTCCCTCTACAGCTTTCTTGTAGGCCCCTTTCAGGTACTGGAAGGCCGCTATAAGATCTCCCTGGAGCCTTCTCCTCTCCAGGCTGAACAACCCCAACTCTCTCAGCCTGTCTTCATAGGAGATGTGCTTCAGCCCTCTAATCATCTTTGTGGCCCTCCTCTGGACACGTTCCAACAGTTCCATGTCCTTCCTATGTTGGGGACTCCAGAACTGGATGCAGTACTCCAGGTGGAGTCTCATGAGAGCGGAGTAGAGGGGCAGAATCACCTCCCTTGACCTGCTGTTCATGCTCCTTTTGATGTAGCCCAGGATACGGTTGGCCTTCTGGGCTGCAAGCACGCATTGTTGGTTCATGTCGAGCTTCTCATCCACCAGCACCCCCAAATCCTTCTCTGCAGGGCTGCTCTCTATCACATCATCCCCCAGCCTGTATTGATGACAAGGATTGCCCCAACCCAGGTGCAGGACCTTGCACTTGGCCTTCTTGAACCTCATGAGGTTCACATGGGCCCACTTCTCCAGCTTGTCTAGGTCCCTCTGGATGACATCCCGCCCTTCTGGCATGTCAACTGCACCACTCAGCTTGGTATCATCTGCAAACTTGCTGAGGGTGCACTCAACATCACCATCAATGTCACCAATGAAGATATTAAATAATACCAGTCCCAGTACGGATCCCTGAGGGACACCACTTGTCACAGAACGCCACCTGGACATCAAGCCATTGACTACTACTCTCTGGATGTGACCATCCAACCAATTCCTTATCCACCAAACAGTCCACTCATCAAATCCATATCTCTCCAGTTTAGAGAGAAGGATGTTGTGGTAGACTGTCAAAGGCTTTACAGAAGTCCAGATAGATGACATCCATCGCCCTTCCTGTGTCCACCGATGCAGTCACCCCATCATAGAAAGCCACCAGGTTGGTCAGGCAGGACCTGCCCCTGGTGAAGCCATGCTGACTGTCTCAAACCACCTCCCTGTCTTCCATGTGCCTTAGCATAGCTTCTAGGAGGGAAGTGGAGTTGGAAAAGAGGAACTGAATGGAAAAAAAAAAAAAAGCGATTAATTCTGTCCAAGACTCCTTTAGTATGCGTAATTTATCTTTTAAAAATATTTTTAATTGTTCCAGTTTAAAGGGACCTACAACAACCATCTAAGTCCAATTGCCTGACCACTTCAGGCCTGACCAAAAGCATATTATTAAGGGCATTGTGTTTCTGTGGTGGTGAATCACTGTTGACTAAATTAAAATTTCTAGCATTTGGTTAAGTTTAGTTTTAAAATTTAAGGTGATTAACTTTTCTGCATGTTCTTTGCAATGCTGTTTAACTCTCATATATTTCACTAATAATTTTTCTTGGTATACAGATACAAATCATAATGTCTCATAATTCTATTAATATCACTTCTACTGATAATGTACCTTGGAATAAAGAAGCACAAAATCACAGAGGTGAGGCTGACAGGTCCGTAGTTCCCCAGATCGTCCTTTTCACCCTTTTTAAAACTGGGCATAACATTGCCCTTCTTCCAGTCACCAGGGACTTCCCCTGACCACCATGACTTTTCATATATGATGGAGAGTGGCTTGGCAACCACATCAGCCAATTCCCTGAGGACTCTGGGATGCATCTCATCAGATCTCAGAGACTTATATATGTTCAGGTTCCTCAGGTGGTCAGAAACCTGATCTTCCCCTACACTGGGAGGGGCTTTACCCCCTTGTGCCCCATCTTGCTGTCCACTGACCCAGGAGGGGTGAGGAGAGCTGTTGCTAGTGAAGACTAAGGCAATGAAGCTGTTGAGTACCTCAGCCTTCCCCTCATCTGTTCATACAAGGTCACCATTTTCCTTCATCAGGGCAGGTACGCTTTCTTTCACCTTCCTCTTCTGGTTGACATACCTGTATATGGCCTTCTTGTTATTCTTTGCATCCCTTGCCAAGTTCAGCTCCAGCTGTGTCTCGGCCTTGCTGACCCCATCCCTACACAACTGGGCAGAATCCCTATATTCTTCTCAGGTTGCCTGTCCCTGCTTGCATTGCTTGTGCAGTTGCCTCTTGCTCTTTAGTTTGACCAGAAGCCCTCAACTCAACCATGTTAGTCTCTTCCCTTCCCTGCCTGATTTCCTACATCTGGGAATTGAGAGCTCTTGTGCTCTATGGAAAGCATCCTTAAAGATCTGCCAGTTCTGTTCTGCTCCCTCATCCCTAAGGACCATTTCTCAAGGGGTACTACTGATTAACTCCCTGAAAAACTGGAAGCTTGCTTTCCTAAAATTGAGTTCCCTAACTACACTCCTTGGCTGTCTCATATCCCTCCAGACCTTGAACTCTACCAATGTGTGATCACTGCAGCCCAGGCTGCCTCCAATCTTGATGTCACTGACAAGCTCACACACATTGGTGACTATTAGGCCTAGTATTGCATCCCCTCAAGTAGGGGTGTCTATTACCTTGGCTAAGAATTTATCTTTGATGCACTCTAGGAGTCTGCTGGATTGCCTACAGCTTGCCATGGTGTAGAATTGTGGTGGTTCAGCCCCAAACAATGGCTGCTGAGTACCACACACCACTTTCTCAGTCCCAGAGGAGAAACAGACAGAGCCTCAGTGGGTTGGGATAAGGACAGTTTACTGACAAAATCACCATGAAAGGGGAACAATAACAGCCCTCAACAAGTTTCGCTCACACCCAATGATAACACAGAGTACTGCACAATGCAAGGACCAACCAGTATCCAATCCACACTCAGACTGCCCTGGAAGCACCCAGGAGCACCCCTCCCCGACCAGCCCCTTTTATGGGGGAGTGATATCAGGTGGTGTGGAAAACAGCCCAAGCTAACTCAGCTCACCTGTGCTGGCTCCTTGTGAAAATTAACTCTATCCTAGTCAAAACTTGGAAACTGCGAAAATAAGTAATTCAGTGCATATGGTTCTCAAACAGTGAAAGAATGACATAAGGTTAATGAGGCCCATATGTTTAATGATTCATTAGCTTTTTTAGTCCCGTCATAAATCCCTTTACAAATTGTAATTCTGTTTTAGTTTTATTACTGTTTCATCAGAACACTGTATATATTGTTCAATTAAAAATTTCACTTTGATGAACCAACTGCATGCCTTATAATACAAATGAGGTCAGGTCAGAATTTCAAGCTTCAGACAAAATTTCTGAGAATTTAAAATCAATACAAAATGTTTATAGGACACTTGTATATTGATCCAGTCCTGTTTAATATCTTCATCGACGACCTTGATGAGGGAATAGCATCCACCCTCAGCAAGTACGCAGATGATACAAAGCTGGGAGGAGTGGCTGACACGCAGGAACACTGCGCTGCCATTCAGCGAGACCTGGACAGGCTGGAAAGCTGGGCAGGGAGAAACCAAATGAGGTTCAACAAAAGCAAGTGTAAAGTCTTGCACCTGGGAAGAAATAACCGTTCGTATCAGTACAGGCTGGGGGATGACTTGCTGGAGAAGAGCTCTGTGGAGAAGGACCTGGGGGTCCTGGTGGATGACAGGTTGGCTATGAGCCAGCAGTGTGCCCTGGTGGCTAAGAGGGCCAATGGGATCCTGGGGTGCATCCTGAGGAGTGTGGCCAGCAGGTCAAAGGAGGTGATCCTCCCCCTCTACTCTGCCCTGGTCAGGCCCCACCTGGAGTATTCTGTCCAGTTCTGGGCTCCCTGTTATAAAAAGGACAGGGATCTCCTGGAGAGAGTCCAGAGAAGGGCTACAAAGATGATTAAGGGCCTGGAGCATCTCCCCTATGAGGAAAGGCTGAGTGAGCTGGGACTGTTCAGCCTTGAGAAAAGAAGACTAAGGGGGGACTTTATTAATGTTTATAAATATCTTAAGTATGGGATGCAGGGGGAATTGGCCAGCCTCTTTTCAGTGCTCTGTGGAGACAGGACAAGGGGCAATGGCTGCAAGTTAGAACATAGGAAGTTCCACACCAACATGCGGAAGAACTTTTTCACAGTGAGGGTGACAGAGCACTGGAATAGGCTGCCCAGGGAGGTGGTGGAGTCTCCTTCTCTGGAGATATTCAAGACCTGTCTGGACACCTATCTGTGCAATATGAGCTAGGGAGCCTGCTTTGGCAGGGGGTTTGGACCTGATGATCTCTGGAGGTCCCTTCCAACCCCTATGATTCTGTGACTATCTTGGCTGACATTTATTTTGTCATGTTTACAGTTCTGTAACATAGTATAAAAAATAACTGATATCTAAATAAAAATTTATCTTTGACTATATAATTTCAAAAGTTACAACAGTTTTATGCATTACTATATAATGTATCAATACTTGAATGAGATCTTCCTTTCATCTCTTCAATTCTTGTCATACTTTTTTCCACTCCTTCAGATGGGACTGAAAGCATTTTCCGTGAAGTTTAATGAATACTTATTTTAACAGTGAGTCCATGTTAATTACTCAGCACTTTGACATAATGAAATGTTATTTTGTGTGGAGGCAGGGGGTTGTTTGCTAATCCTATTTAGTTTTTTTATAGCTATTGTACACTCTTTTCTACGATGATGTTTTCCTCACTTAAACAAATAAATAACTACTACTTCTTTTGTTTTCTTTTCCTGAAGTCGAACAACTTATCCTTACACGGAAACCCAGATGTATAGCCAAAACGCTGGGGCAAATTACTTTGATACGCAAGGAAGTTCTGCACAGGCAACAACAGTGGTCTCCTCTCATAGTATGGTTGGTACCGGAGGGATTCAGATGGGTGTTCCAGGAGGACAGCTCATTAGCAGCTCAGGAGGGACCTATCTGATTGGCAATTCAATGGAAAATTCTGGACATTCAGTGACTCAAACAACACGGGCGTCCCCAGCTACAGTAAGTACTTCAGAGCTATGTTAAGTATTTGAGGATAGTTTCTTTGTCGCTATGATGTTCCTGTGTGTTGACATGGTTCTGTAGCAAAAAGCACATTATGTTGTCAGAATCAGTAATACACAACTTTGTCTTGCAAATATTTACATTTAGTTTAACTTTGTGCATGTGAATAGTATTGAGTGCTGTTGTGATTTAACCCCAGCTGGCAACTAAGCACCACACAGCTGCTCACTAGAGAGAATTGGTAGAGTTAAATAAAACTCATGTGTTGAGATAGAGAGTTAAATACATAAAGGAAAATCTATGTGTGCAAGCAAAGGAAAACAAAGAATTAATTCACCATTTCCCATCAGCAGGCAGGTGTTCAGCCATCTCCAGGAAAGCAGCACTCCATTATGTGTAACGGTTACTTGGTAATACAGGGATTCTTCCTAGGATACATGTCCCTGTTTCCACTGCAAGGAGGTCCTTACTGGGCCATGCTGGTTTCCATCCTTCCTTGCCTGATATCTTCTGTGTGAATCAAGAGCTCTTGTGCTCTAAGTATGTGGTGGTTGAGCCCTGGCCAAAGGCCAGATGCCCACCAAAATCAGTCTGTTACTCCCCTTCTTAGTTGGACAGGGGAGAAATAACATAATTGGGCGGCTCGAGAGGCAAACTCGTTAATGACGCGGGCAAAACAGACTCAACACAGAGTGCAGAAGAGAAAGTTATCTAATTTATTACACTGAAGAGAAAAACAGTGAAAAAGAACCAGTCAGGAGTGCAACCAACAATCTTGAAACAAATGCAACCAGGCAAACACTTTTTCCCCCACCACTCCCTCCTTAGCAGGCTTTTGGTTAGAAGTTTGCTCCCTTCTTCCCTCCCTGTCGCAGCCCAGGAGGGGCAGGGACTGGGGAAAATGGGGGTCTCGGTAACACCTTCCCCCACCCCTCCATTCTAAAGCAGACTTCCCTTTCAGCCATGATTTTGCTCCCTTCTCCTGCTCGCAGCACAGGACAGGGAGGGGCAGGGACTAGGAGATGGGGGTTTTAATAGTCAGTCCCTTGCAAGATGGTTTCCTTCTCGGCCAGGATAGGGGCATTCATTCCAACACAACCTCCCCCTGCTGCACCGTAGGATCTCACCCACAAGAGCCAGTCCTCCACGAACTTTCTCCAAGGCAAATCTCTTCCCACCGGGCTTCATCTCTGCTATGGCTGGCAGCAACAAATCACAGTGTCTCTCAGTCCCAGTCCTCCACGGGGTTATAATGCCTCCTCCAGCAAACCTGTTTCGCTCATCTCTGTAGGCTGCTTGTGCTGGCAGGGGCTCATCCCAACGTAAGTTACGGCATCTTCTCTATGTCTCCACCAGCTCCATCCAGCGTGGAACCTCTCCACCGGGCAGGTCGGGTTTCTGCCTCCTCCATGGGTCCTTTCCTCCGGCTACTCCACGTGCTTCAGCTCGGGCTGCAGGGGCAAACTCTCCCTCGCCTGGGTACCTGGGCGCCTACCCCTCCCCCAGCCTTCCCGGCCTGTTGTGTCTGTCGACTGCTTACATTTATATGCAAATAGACATCCCAATGCCCTTAATGGGCCAAACTTTGCAGCCTTCCTGGCACTCTGTGTTCTGGTGGAGTCTTTGTCTCCTATATGTGATTCTCAGAGGCGCTATAAGCAGTCCTGCAGAAGATCCCAGCAGCCATTTTCTGCCAGACCTGGCCCTCTCTCAGTAGCCAACTATGCAAAACTGCAACAAAGTAAAATGGCCTCTAAGAGCTGCAAGCTCTGTTTAGCTCGCTTGTCCCTGAGGGCAATTTCCCAGGGGGTGTCCCATCCACTAATTCCTTAAACAATGGAATATTTGCTCTCTTAAAGTTCAGAGTCCTGACTCTAATTTTGCCTGGCCTATATTCCTCAAGATTGTGAATTCCACCAGGGCATGATCTCCGCAGGCCAGGCTGCCACCAGTCTTGAGATTGCTAATTATTTCTTGACATCTGTAATTAATTTTAGACTCTTGATACATAGGGTTCAACTCATACAAGTGAGAGTCAATTGAAACCTGAACATTTCAGCTTAAACTGATGTCAACATGCATACTCCATTTTAACTTTACCAATATATAAATAAACCAGGTAAACTAGAGCAGCAACACAGCAGTTCATTCTTTCTTTGCTTTGCACCTCATTGTTTTTGCACTCACTTTTAACCCTCATTCTACATATACCATATTTTTCATACTTGCATAGAAAATTTAAGAAATCATAGTAATATATAGCCAGGCATGCTTTCTAATATAAATGTATTAAAATATTTTTAATTATTTTTGGATAATTTTCACATGGAGACAAACAAACTAGTCATGGGCTTATTATAACTTCTGACACTTTTGCCATATTAAGTTTGAGTTCTGTTTACAACAAAAAACCTTAATTTTGTTTTTTTTTAAGCTTACTAATTAAATTATTGTTTGGGGTTTTTTTTGTAACTTAGCCAATTAGTCTTAACATTGAAACAGTGATAAAATTTCAGCTCTTCCTGATAATTCTACTTATAGATTGTGGGAGAAGCAATTTGCCCTAATTGGTTGGCAATTTGAAATGATATTGCATGTTGTATCCTTGAAGGATGAGTCTGTGTGGCTTACTGACAGTTACTATCAGAGGATAGGCAGCTACAGCAAAGACTAATTAGAAAATTATCTGCCCTATAAATAACCGAATTCAAATCATCCTGCACTTTTTACCATATGTGAATGTCTTAAGGGCTATTCTGATATTCTGATTTGAATTATATTCTCAATGTTTCTTAATGTCAAAACTTTCAAAATGTGTATATAATTATTAAATTTTAAAATGTATTTTGTTTGTCAGCCAGGGAGGAGCTCCCATTCATTAACTCTGTTTTTTCTAACAAGCATTAGGATTAATTTCTAATTATCAGTAAGCATAGGAACTCTTGACTCAGAAATATACCCTATTTCAGTAATGCTTGTGCAGATCAAAAGGTACATGGAAATAAAAACAAAGTCAGTATTAATTAATTAATATTTCTGGCACTAAGTACAGTGTTCTAAGTTGTGGTTTTGTGTGGCAAGGTTCTGCTGGAGAAGGGGGGCCTTGCCACGCAAAACCACAACATAAGTATGCTTCTGATATAAAAGAAAACACAGTACCTTCCTAAAATAAGCCAAACTATAATGGAGTGGGAAAAAAAGAATAACAGCTAGAAATAGAGGCCCAACAGTAGTGTCATATCCTGATAATATAATTTTGGTGGAAGTATAATAGTTATTTTAAGAGAAAAAAAAACAACCACCCTATATAAACTGCTATAGCTTTATTTTAAGCTGGAGTGATTATGATTTGGAAAGTAGTTTAAGATGATATTTTAGTTATTAAAACTGTCAGTCTCTTTCCAGGTAAAGGATTTTTTTTCCTTGTCTGTTTCCTCACTCCTCTAGTAATTGGTGTCACACTTTTTATGTAGCTGGATTTGTCCTAGGATAAAAAAACTGCTTTAGATTGAAAAAACCAAACCCAGAGATGCAGGGACCTTTGTTACATTAGAATATTAAATGGTCTAGTCTAACCTTTTAATTCTTCTTCTGAGCACAGTGACTTGTTTGGTGAAAAAAAGAATCACAATCAATTCACAAGAAGATGAATGATATGTTTAATCAGTCATTCAAGTGGTCAGTTACTACCACTGCTAAAAATGTTGGTCAGTTATGAATTAACAATTGGGGTTGTAAGATTAGAGGATTTGGGGATTTTGTACTCTCATTAACCTCTGTTCCACAAGACACTACCTTCATCTTTTTTCTGTCCCATATCTGTGAAGCCTCATGACTTCTCCCTAGCCCTTCCAGAAAGAAAGATAATTTTCCATGTTTCAGAGTAGATAGAAATACATATATGTTCTACCCTACCCCTGTGAGCCCCTTACAGCCCCCACTGTATATCCAGAAAATCCCCATGATTTGCACCATTTACATTCTGGCCTCATCTGCTTATGTTGCTTATTTCTTTCCATCTTTCAGCCATTAGCTTTTTGTGGTGGTTTAACCTTGGCTGGACACCAGGTGTCCACCAAGCTGCTCTATTGCTCCCTTCCTAAGAAGGAAAAAGAGGAGAGAAAAATAAGGTGGGAAAAAACCCAACCCCAAACTCATGGGTTAAGATAAAGGTATTTTAACACAGCAAAAGCAAAATACCATGTGTGGAAGCAAAGCAAAAGCAAAAGATTATTCTCTACTTCCCATGAGCAGGTGATGTCCAGCCACTTCCCAGGAAGCAGGGCTTCAGTACACATAGCAGTTGCTCCTGAAGACACAGGTTGTGAAAACTGAATACTCCCCCAATTCCTCCCCTTATCTCTCAGCTTCTTATTGCTGAGCAGACATAATTTGGTATGGAATATCCCTTTGGTCAGTTTGGGTCAGCTATCCTGGCTGTGTCCCCTCCCAGGATCTTGCCCACCCCCAGCCTACTGCTGAGGAGAGAAATGTTGGAGAGACAGTCTTGATGCTGTGCCAGCACTGTTCAGTAATACCAAAACACTGGTGTGTTATCAACACCTTACTAGCTGCAAATACACAGCACAGCACTATGAGAGCTGCTATGGGGAAAATTAACTCCATCTCAGCCAGACCAAATACAATTTTACGCCTTATTCCATACCATTTGTGTCATGCTCAAGTTTCACATACTTTAATACATATAAATACCATCCCCAGTCCTTTAAAAGACAGATATTCCACGGGCTTCCTCTGATTCTCCAGATGTTCAGAAACAGGCTATGACCTGGGCCCAATCTGTCAGGATGGGTGTTCGGGACAGGAGAAGCAGCATGTTCAATTGTTGGGCACTGGTACCAGCTTGTTTTGGGTCATTGTTGCACTCTTCTAGCTCTTTGCAAAACTCACTCTTTATCAGTTCAGATCATTCTTGCTACATTACTTCCTACAGCATACAGCTCACATCACAAATTATTTTTCTCCCCAGCATTAAATCTCCAGGTCTCACCATCCTCCTTCATTATCCACCAAATACACCCAGGTCCTTGAGCAAAGACAGTCCCAGGAATGGGTTTGCCTTTTCCCATGGGAGGAGCGATCCATATCATCTTCCCAGACACTTCCTCATGTACGCTACAGGGACCTTATATCCTCCCACAGTATGTAAGTGTTTTGTTTCGGCAGGACCAGGACAGTTAGCAGATCCTCTGGTGTTAATTAGCCAAGTGGATTCTAAATTTATATCCCAGTGCTTCCATATCCCATTGCCCAATGCCCTCATCTGTTGCCTTTCGTTCAGCAACCAACCTCCTTCGGTTGAGGTGGCACGGAGACACCCCCCTGTCCCCGGGCCAGAGAGCACTGACACCAATATGAGGATGCTGCAAATGGCGTTTATTTATGGTTTAACAACAACTTATATATGCCCTATGCCTCGTTACCGCCCCTTAACCTGTGTCACTGCCCGTATCATCCTCTCCTGTGCAGAAGCCTTATCTCTAGCAGCATAGTGAGGACCCCTTTTCCCTATTCGCTTTCCGTACAGCTCGTGATCTTCCGGTCGCCATTCCCTACACTCATCTTAGTCTTTAACAGTCCATTACATCTTTCAGTCTCTCCAGAGGCTTGTGGGTGATAGGGAATGTGATCCATGCACACAGTTCCATGTTTCTTGGTCCAGGAGCTTATGAGGTTACTTCAGAAATGAATCCCATTGATTAAATTCTTTCTGGGGTACCATGTCACCATAAAATTTACCTTTCAAGGCCTAAGATGGTGTTTGGGGCAGTGGCATGGTTTACAGGATAAGTCTCTAGCCAATCAGTACTTGCTTCCACCATGAATGTAGTGCTTGCCTTGGTGTGTTTGTGGCAGTGGCTCAATATCCTCAATTTACCAGGCCTCACCATATCAAAACCCAGCCACCACCCTCTATTCCAGGGAGATTTTACTCATGTTGCTTGCTTGATTGCAGCACACATTTCACATTCATGAGTGACCTGTGTGGTGATCTCCATGGTCAGGTCCACCCCTCAAGCCCATCTGTATATTGCATTTCTCTCTAGATGTCCTGATGTTTCATGGGACTATCAAGATACAAATAGCTCACCCTTACACTCCCAGTCCAGGTCCACTTGACCTACTTCAATTTTGGCAGCCTTGTCTGCCTGTTAATTATTTTGATGTTCTTCAGTGGCACAGCTTTTGGGTATGTGAGCATCTACATGGTGTACCTTTAGAGCCATGTTTTCTACACAGGCAGCCCAGATGGGTTTACCTCTGTGCTGCCAATTGGTATTCTTCCACTGCTGTAGCCACTGCCATAGGGTATTAGCCACCATCCAGAAGTCAGTATAAAGGTAGAGTACTGGCCACTTTTCTCATTCAGCAGTCTTTAGTTGAATGGCTTTCACTTCTACAAACTGACTTGACTCACCTTCCCTTCAGTTGCCTCAATGACTTGTAATGTAGGACTCCACACAGCAGCTTTTCACTTCCGGTGGCTTCCTACAACATGACAGAATCCATTAGTAAACAGAGCATAATGCCTTTCATTTTCTGATAACATTGTATGGTGGTGCCTCTTGGGCATGAGCTACCTCCTCAAGCAGTGCTCCAAATCTCTACCTTCTGGCTAGTCCATAATCTCTTCCAGGATTCCTGGGTGGTTGGATTTCCTCAGTCAAGCTTGTTGCATAATAAATACTATCCACTTACTCCAGGTAGTGCTGGTTGCATGTAGAGGGTGTTTCCTTTGAACACTGAGTGGGAAATCATGGTTCCAAGAGGAGAGATGCTTCTGTACCAACAACTTCTGAAGTGGCTTGAATCCCCTCATATGCTGCTAGTATCTCTTTTTCAGTTGGAGTGTAATGGGCTTCTGATCCTTGATACCCCTGGCTCCAAAACCCTAATGCTCAACCTCAGGTTTCTCCCGATGTTTTCTGCCAGAGGTTTCAGGTAAGGCCATGCTCCCTAGCTGCACTGTAGACTACATTTTGCACAGCTGGTGCTTTCTGGACAGGCCAAAGTGTTACCACAGAAGCTATTTCCTGTTTATATACTCAAAGGCTTGTTATTGTTCAAGGCCTCACTCAAAATAGTTCTTTTGTGTTATTCAATAGAGAGGGCTCACAAGCAACCTATAACCTGGAATATGTATTTTCCATAACCCCACGAGGCCCAGGAAGGCTTGTATTTCCTTCTTGTCTCTTGTGGAGACAGTATTTATCTTGTTGACCACATCCATAGGCCCATGATGGCATGCGTCATGCCATTTTATTTCCAATCACTGAATCTCCTGTGCAGGTCCCTTGACCTTGCTTTTCTTTATGGCAAAACCAGCTTTCAGAAGAATCTGAATTACTCTTTTTCACTTCTGAAACACTTCTTCCACCTTATTGCCCCACATAGTGATGTCATCAATGTATTGTAGATTTACAGGGGCACCACCCTTTTCCAGTGCAGTTTGGACTAGTTCATGACAGATGGTAGGGATGTGATTTCATCCCTGGGGCAGTCAATTCCAGGTGTATTGGACACCCCTCCATGTGAAAGCAAACTGTGGCCTGCATTCTGCTGCAAATGGAATTGAGAAGAACGCATTGGCAACGTCAGTAGTAGCATACCACTTGTCTGCTTTTGACTCCAGTTCATATTGGAGTTCTAATATATCTGGTACAGCAGCACTCGGTGGTGACGCTTTGTTCAGGCCACAGTAGCCTACTCCACCCTCCATCAGACTTTTACACTGGCCATATCAGACTAATAGAAGGTGAGTGAGTTTTGCTGATGAATCCCTGGTTCTCCTGTTGATGAATCAGCTCATAGATGGGATCCAGGAAGTCTCAGTTGGTGTGATATTGCCCTCGGTGAACTGTCCTGGTAGCAATTGGCACTCGCTGTTCTTCAACTTGTAGCAATCCCACAATGAAGGGATCTTCCGAGAGACCAGGCAGGCTATATAGCTGTTTGATCTTCTCTGTATTCACAGTGGTTACATCAAAATCCCATCGGTACCCCTTTGGGTCCTTGAAGTACCCTCTCCTGAGGTAATTTATGCAAAGCATACAAGGGGCCTCTGGGCCAGTCACAATGTAATGCTTCTTCCACTTGTCCCCTGTTAAGCTCACCTCAGTCTCGAATACAGAGAATTCCTGGCATCTGCCTATTACTCCAGAGATCCAAATTGGTTCTGTACCAGCATACACTGTGCACCAGGGTCTATCAAAACTTTATGCTTCTGTGGCTCTGATGTGCCAGGCCATCGTATCCATACAGTTCAGTATACCCAGTCATCCCTTTCCTCCTTCTGGCTCAAGGCAGGGACCCTGTATTTGTGTTCCTGGTCAGTGTATTCAGTTTGATCCTCGCAGTACCAGACCAGAGGTCCCCTCACTAGGATCAAGGGAGGTGATTTCAGTTCTTCTATGTTGGAGATCACTGATGGCCTTCTTGTGTCTCTACAGCAACTACACTGACAGCCTTCTTGCATGACCCCTTCTTAATAGCTGAATACCCTCTCACTTCACATACACGAGCTTCCAGCTTAAAGGTGGGTTCACCATCCCACCATGCAACATACACCTGGAGCTCCCTTTCCCTTTGACCAGAGCAGGAGAGAACTGATTCCTTGGGGTGCCCCTGACAGGCAATGCGCTGGCCTGTAAGGATAAAGAAGTACAGATATTTTCTTCAAAGTTTTGGAGCCAAGAAGACACCTTCTCCACAGTTGGTGTGTCCATATCTGAGCAAGCTCGTAGTATATGACACTTTTCAGCAAATCAACTGATTCACTCAGCTTGGTGTTATCTGCAAACTTGCTGAGGGCATACTCAATCCCACTGTGTTGTTGATGAACATATGAAACAGTACTGCTCCCAGTAAGGATCCCTGAGGGACACCACTCATTACTGGTTTCCACTTGGACATTGAGCCATTGACTGCAACTCTTTAGACACAGCCATCCAGCTAGTTCCTTATCCATCTAACATCCCATCCATCGAATCCATCTCTCCAATTTAGCAGCCAGAATGTTGTGGGGGACTGTATGAAAGGCCTTACAGAAGTCCAGGTAGATGACATCCATAGCTCTTCCCTTGTCCACCTATGCAGTTACTCCATTGTAGAAGGCCACTAGGTTAGACAGGCATGATATGTCCTTGGTGAAAGCTTGTTGGCTGTCTCTAATCACAGAGTCATAGAATGGTCTGTGTTGGAAGGGACCCCAAGGATCATACAATTCCAACCCTCCTGCCACAGGCAGGGCCACCAACCTCCAGGCCTGGATCTACACAAAGTTGCCCAGGGCCCCATCCAACCTGGCCTTGAATACCTCCAGGGATGGGGCATCCACCACCTCTCTGGGCAGCCTGTTCCAGCACCTCACTACTGTCTCTGTAAAAAACCTCCTCCTAATATCCAATTTAAACCTTCCCTCCTTTAGCTTTAATCCATTCCCCCTTGTCCTGCCATTATCTACCCTTTTAAAAAGTTGATTCCCCTCCTGTTTCTCTGCTCCCTTCAGGGACTGGAAGGCTGCAATGAGGTTCCCCCGCAGCCTTCTCTTCTCCAGGCTGAACAAGCCCAGCTCCCTCAGCCTCTCTTCATAGGGGAGGTGCTCCAGTCCTCTAATCATCTTCGTGGCCCTCCTCTGAACCCTCCCCAACAGTTCCACATCTTTCTTGTATTGGGGTTCCCAGATCTGGACACAGTGCTCCAGATGGGGCCTCACGAGGGCAGAGTCACCGGCCTCCACCTGGACATAGACCCATTGACCACCACCCTTTGTCTACGTTCTGTCAACCAGTTTCTTATCCACTGGATGGTCCACCCATCAAATCCACATCTCTCTAATTTAGAGATAAGGATGTGGTGGGGGACTGTGTCAAAGGCCTTGCACGAGTCCAGGTAGATGACATCGGTTGCCTTCCCTTTATCCACCGATGCTGTCACTCCATTGTAGAAAGTCACCAGATTGGTAAGGCACGACCTTCCCTTGGTGAAGCCGTGCTGGCTGTCCTGGATCACGCACTCATCCCTCATGTGTTCCAACATGTCATCCAGGAGGATCTGTTCTATGATCTTCCCAGGCACAGAGGTGAGGCTCACCAGCCTGTAGTTCCCTGGGTCTTCCTTGCTCCCTTTCTTATAAATGGGAGCTTCAAGAGATAATACCCAGGTTTGGAGTTCCTGCAGTAATATCCTCAGATAGGGGACCACATTTTGTATCCAAAATAGTACAACAGATCAGTCACCATCTAGGAATAGATTGGCAATTACATACTCCATACCGACCACAATCTAGTGGCCAGGTGGAGAAAATGAATCACCTAATCAAACAACAAATTATTAGGCTGGGACAGGAAACGGATCTGACTTGGCCCCAATCATTGCCACTAACACTTACCCGAATACGAACCAGACCCAGAGCAAGGGAGGGGCTCAGCCCATTTGAAATTCTGTATGGACGACCCTATGGGATACAGAAGGGGATGTCCTCACAAATAGGAGAAGAAACAATCAATTCCTACATGGTGGCATTAAATAAACAATTGAGGAAAATTGAAAAACATGTAATGGATACTCGTAGTAGGGGTCTAGATGGGCCTGTTCATAATGTACAACCAGGGGACTATGTATATGTTAAGTCTTTTGCAGAGAAAACTCTGGAACCACAGTGGACCGGACCCCACCAAGTCCTTCTCACTACCTACATGGCAATCAAGGTTGAAGGGCAGAACTCTTGGATTCACCACACCCGGATCAAAAAAAGCCCCTGGAGCCCCGTGGAAAGTATCTTCAGATAACGAGGGACTGAAACTGAAACTTGTTCGGACAAACGAGAGTGAGAATAAGGGAGGTAATGAGTAAGTGAGTAAACCAACCGACCAACCTCACCCAACCTGTTATCGGTGTGGTCTGTATCCTAGTTGTTTAAAGAAAATTAATTTTAACTTCCTTATAATATTAGATGCGGTTGAAGAACAATCAGAGTAAGAAAAGAATTGTGTGTCTATTGTAGAAGTATAGTTCATGATTCAATCTATCATTATAACCTGCTTCTGAATAGCAATAGCACTTAAATCTCTATGGGATGCTTCTCACAATCCTAATCATAATTCAAAGTTGGGAAAGGATTCTGGGCCAAGAAAATATTAGATGGCCATGGTCCCAAGCTTATATCGGGTACACTGGGTCCATGGGGAAATATTCAGCTCGAGAAAATTTAAGTCTGTCCACCTTGGTTATGCATGGGAATCAAGTATATATGAGGGAAGAATGGAGCAGAGATTCAAAACAAGACATTTACCAGCTTCAAGGGAATATAGGGGAGGAAATTGGAATAGGATGCCGATTAATTAATGGCACCACTTATAAAAAGGCATCCCAAATTACGGTATCAATTATTCCTACCACTGAGAGCACCAAATTATGTACTACTGAGGAACGAGACTGCCGGCATAACTTCACCCTAGCACAGACCTCGAGAGTGACCTGTCTTTGGGTCCGTAATACTATTGGACTCATTTAAATTTGAAATAAAGGCCATTACTAAGTCGCTTACAATGAAAAATCCTGCTACAACCAGCACAATGCCTCCCACCCAACCCATGCCAGCATGCCAGCACTTAAACTTGAGCCCAACATTTATAAAATCGGCCCATATGTAATCAAAAACACGGGACAGCAACAAGTATTGTTTAACCCAGAATGGTCGCTTAGGAGAGTAGAGTTACAGATGCAAGTAAATGTTTCCGACATACAACCATCCTGTTCTCCCTTCCTACAAACCTCGCATGAGGGATGGACAACATGGCTAAGAAGGAAGGGAAACATTTATCAGAACCGATTAATAAGAGATGAGACTGGGGTGTTAGGAACAGGACTGGGAGTATTGAATTCAATAGATTCGGAAGTGATAATGAACAAATTAGCATCTACCACGGCAGATTTATCAAAACTGCAACACCCACTGAAATCCTCATTACTAACATTAGGAGCACATCAATGGTTAATTTCAAAGGTACTCCACAGATGGGAAGAAATTAATGTAAAAGATCACCAGCTTATTACAGAAGCCTTGGGTGGATTACAGGATGATGTCGCCCTAGCCCTAAGCTGCATCCAAGCCCAATTATGGATACAATCAGTAGCAGCATCCATAATAAGGGAAGGTGAGGAAGGCATATTCCCTACAGAAATCAGGAAAATGGTGTGGGATAGTGCTACAAAGGTGGAAAGGAAACTCCAGTCATGGTGGAATATGGTCAACTTCACTTATGACCCCGACACACGTACTGTCACAGCTTTTGTGTTAACGATACGTGACGCAGCAGCAATTACCATACATCCCATTGTGGCCCTCAGGATTAACCATGGTGGCACTCTGCTGTATCCTTTTGAACATAGAACTTGGGCCAGGAAAATGGGCAATAAGTGGCAAACAGTAGACCTCGGGTCCTGTATTATGAGAGAACAGCAAGGCTTCCTCTGCGAAAGTAATACCATAATAGCTCAGGATACTTGTTTAGATACGGATCAAAAGATATGTCAGTTTGAAGCCCGACCAAATGCAGATTTAAAATCAATAGTTATCTATGCAGGAAAGGGATGTGCATGTTTGAGAACAATGTGCGACACAATAACCATAGATGAAAAAGTAGAAAAAACAAAGAACTACTCAAATTATTGCATTTGTAACTTTACTACTATCACAGGTTGTGATTTCAGTTATGCAGCCCCAACAACTACTTACCAAATATTAAGATCTAGTAGTACCCTATTAGAGAGAATATCTCCTGCCCCCATAGGATTAGATATAAGGAATATCGAAAATTTATTAAGGCATGAGGATTTACAACGAATACTGGAAGAAATCAAGGACAAAGGGCAGGAAACACTTATTACAATCCATCATGATGTAGAAGGGGTTAGGAAAATCTTAAAGAAAGTCAGACAGGATGGGAGTCATAACTGGTGGGACACTCTTTTGGGTTGGTCACCTTCTGCAACAGGAATCCTCAATACCATGATGCACCCCATTGTAATTCTGTTAATAAGTCAGGGGATTTTGTTAATATTGACACTCATGTTGTACCTGTGGGTTTGGAGAATGTATAAAAGGATCGCCATTATATATGATGCCTTATATCATTCAGGAAATCTGGCTAAGTAAAAGAATTTACTTGAGGGAATAGAAAAGGGGGGATTGATGTACAGGTATAGGAGCAGGTATAGCATAGAACTTGAAATTTAGCTAGATAATCGTGTAGAATGGTCTCGGGGTGAAAAGGTGGGGGGGAAGCCAGACAAGTCTGTTTTTCTCTCCTAGCAGAGGGCCTGTGATAACTTTATGCTAACTCGAGGATAAGGTAAAAGGCAAGAATTCGAGGACAGAGTGGTATCAACCCACGGCTGCTCCCTCGGGCAGCAGAGCCGAGGCGCGTCGCGTATCTCTTCGACAAAGAAAAACAGAGGGCTGAAATACGTCCATGGGCCCCTCACAAGGACATCAATTAGCACAGACTGATAGAGGCACTGCAAGCTTGCAAGATCCTTGCATTCCAGGCAAGAGGTGAAAATACATCATGAGGAAGACATACAGCCTTCCTCCCAGAGACCCCTGTCTGCGACCCTTACAAGGATCTGTGCAAGCGCCAAGAACTGATAAGCTAATTAGCATGAGAAGCGAGAGTAGGTGGGTTCAGGTACTTAATATGTATAGGCGTTGATTGAATATTCATTGTTTTATTGTATAAATGTGGGGTCGGTCTGCTGCTTCGGGGTGCACGCTTGTGGAGGAAGGATCCCCCGTGCATCTGCGTGCAATAAACATACCTACTTTATAACTTTCGAGTTATAGAGTCGATTTCCGTACGTCAAGGGCCCCATCCAACTGGGCCTTGAACACCTCCAAGGATGGGGCATCCACCACCTCTCTGGGCAGCCTGTTCCAGCACCTCACTACTGTCTCTGTAAAAAACCTCCTCCTAATATCCAATTTAAACCTTCCCTCCTTTAGCTTTAATCCATTCCCCCTTGTCCTGCCATTATCTACCCTTTTAAAAAGTTGATTCCCCTCCTGTTTCTCTGCTCCCTTCAGGGACTTGAAGGCTGCAATGAGGTTCCCCCACAGCCTTCTCTTCTCCAGGCTGAACAAGCCCAGCTCCCTCAGCCTCTCTTCATAGGGGAGGTGCTCCAGCCCTCTAATCATCTTCGTGGCCCTCCTCTGAACCCTCCCCAACAGTTCCACATCTTTCTTGTATTGGGGTTCCCAGATCTGGACACAGTGCTCCAGATGGGGCCTCACGAGGGCAGAGTCACCGGCCTCCACCTGGACATAGACCCATTGACCACCACCCTTTGTCTACGTTCTGTCAACCAGTTTCTTATCCACTGGATGGTCCACCCATCAAATCCACATCTCTCTAATTTAGAGATAAGGGTGTGGTGGGGGACTGTGTCAAAGGCCTTGCACGAGTCCAGGTAGATGACATCGGTTGCCTTCCCTTTATCCACCGATGCTGTCACTCCATTGTAGAAGGTCACCAGATTGGTAAGGCACGACCTTCCCTTGGTGAAGCCGTGCTGGCTGTCCTGGATCACGCACTCATCCCTCATGTGTTCCAACATGTCATCCAGGAGGATCTGTTCTATGATCTTCCCAGGCACAGAGGTGAGGCTCACCAGCCTGTAGTTCCCTGGGTCTTCCTTGCTCCCTTTCTTATAAATGGGAGTGACGTGACCCAAGGAGGAAGGCCTTATCAGCAGTCTCTCCTTGATTAGGCGGCCTCTAGTAGACCCCTATCACCAGCTATCCTTTATTAGTGTGGCCAGCAGATCGAGAGAGGTGATTCTGCCCCTCTACTCTGCTCTGGTGAGACCTCACCTGGAATACTGTGTCCAGCTTTGGAGCCCTCAACAGAAGAAGGACATAGACCTGTTATGTCCATGTCATACTGGTGTGTTATCAACACTTTGCTAGCTACCAATACACAGCACTATGAGGGCTGCTATGGGGAAAATCAACTTCATCTCAACCAGACTGAATACACTTTTGTTGTGTTAAAAAATGTAAATTAAATTCTGTTAAAAAATAAATTTAAAATGCTCTGTAACACTTAGCATTTTGTTCCTGGTTTTGCCACTTAATATATTTATTCAGTAGATCACATATCTACATTAACTATCAGCATGTTATATTTAGTGTATTAATTATTTCTGAATTATCCCATTGTGGGTTGACCTAGCCACCAGATGCCCACCAAGCTGCTCTCACTCCCACTCCTCAACAGTCTGGTTTGCCTATGAGAGTAATTGGAGAGTGATCTCCTTGCCTCTATCACAACCCACAAGCTTTTCATCATATTTTTCTTCTCCTGTGTTGATGGAAGGGGAGTGTTAGAGTGGCTCGGTGAGCATCTGGAGGCCAGCCAAGATCAACCCACCATACTTTCACAGGCAAAAAGACTTGATTTGGGTAAATTATCGTAATTTATTGGCAGTTAAAGATAGCAGGATAATGAGAAATAAGAACAAATCTAAAAATACCTTCCCCCACCCCTCCCTTCTTCCTGGGCTCAGCTTCACTCCCTGTGATATCTGTTCCAGCGTTATCCTCCATGGGCTGCAGGATGACAGCCTGTCCCAACATGGTCTTCACCACAGGCTGCAGGAAGATATCTGCTCCTTCTGTACCTCCTTCCCCTCATTCTTCATTGACCTTGTTGTCTGCAGAGTTGTTTTACTCCCATACTCTCACTCCTCTCTCCCAGTTGCTGTTGTGCAGCAGTTTTTACGCTTTCTTAAATACGTTATCACAGAGGCACTAGCAGCATCGCTGATTGATTGTTTCAGTTTTGACCAGCAGCGTGTCTGTCTTGGAGCCAGCTGGAAGTGGCTCTGTCTGACATGGGGGCAGCTTCTTGTGTCTCCTCTCAGAAGCCATACCTGCACCCCTTCCCTGTCTACCAAAAGCTTTCCACGTAAACCCAATACACTCTTATGGAAAACTCTGATGCAATTGATTTAATAATTTTCAGTAGAGAAACATAACAGAAATCAAGTTAAAATGCTGTTGAAATTAAAATACATTTGAGTGTATTGTTCTCATCATTAAAAATTGGCCAAAGGAACATGTTGTGGATTTAACCCAACAAGCAGCTTAACCCCCCCCCCGCCATTCACTCACTCCCCCCTTTCCCAGTGGGATGGGGGAGAGAATCAAAAAGATAAAAGGTAAAACTCCTGGGTTGAGATAAAAACAGTTTAATAGGAAGATGATGATGATAAAGATAATATATAAAAGAATATATATAAAATATATATATATATATATATAAAAAAAGATAATATATAAAAGAAGTGATGCACAGCACAATTGCTCACCACCCAGAGCCGATACCCAGCTAGCTCCTGAGCCACACTGCCACCTGGCCAACTCCCCCAAGTTATATACTGAGCATGACGTCATATGGTATGGAATCAGTAGATTGGACAGTTTCGGTCAGATGTCCTGGCTGCATCCCCTCCCTTCTTCGGTGCCTCTCGCCTTCTCATTGGCAGGCCAGTATGAGAAGCTGAAAAGTCTGTTCTTAACTGCTTGGTAACAACTAAAAGGTCCCTTCCAACCCCTATCATTCTGTGATTCATTCTGTGATTAGTGTGTTATTAACATTTTTCACATCCTAAATCCAAAACACAGCACTATACTAGCTGCTAGGAAGAAAATTAACTCTATCTCAGCTGAAATCAGGACAGAACACAATGACTTTTGTTTCTGAGGTATTAAAAATTTGATATTTGAGATACGTTTATATCCCTGGGGTGAATTTCTTTCTGTTCCTTTTCTTTTTTGTGTGAAAATGTGTGAAGTAGGTTAAATATGACTAACCACTGACTGCTATCATAACAGTCCAATTCTCAGTGGCATGGTCTTAGCACTTTTCTGGATGAGTGGATTCCTGTGTGTCTAATCAAATATCCGGTTTGTTCTAAAAGTGGCAGTACATTTCTTACCAACTCTGTCTTGTCATATTTTTTCTGAATTTTTAAAAATGACTGTCTGAACTTTCTGCTTTGTTTTTCAATCCTGATTTCCTGATGGGACTAACTCTTGTGGAAGTGTATGGTTCTTGCTATGTGTTTTTTAGCAATTCAGTGCCTGTTCTGTTTTGGGGAGATTTTTGAGTTTGTACTACATCTGGCAGATCAACTACAGGGCAGCTCAGTGGTTTAGAATCTCAAGTGCATGAGAAAGGTGAGGTATACAAACTACTGCTTGATTTATGTTATGGTGTTGTATCCAAGAGAAAGAGTAGAATTGATAATCTGACAAGCCATTTGAAACAACCAATGAAGAAGATAAAAATGGACAGTGAATTGTCATTTGAGAATTTAGGGAAGAAAAAGTCATCTGATATAAACTTCAAGTATTTTGAATTTTTACCAAGTCATGGATGTTATGTATGCTTCTGCTCCATGTGTTGGCCCCATATGATGTTTTCTGATTATAAGAAAGATTTATATTCATCAGTAAATATGCATACCCTACAGACATGCAGATAACTATAATATGTTTCTTTTATAATAAAATGTAATGGATGCTCTTAGCATTCAAAATACCCTCACATAGACATCAGAAAGCAAACAAAATAATTAGGGCAGATATCTGGGTGGTTAAAGTCCCCCATCAGGATGAGTGCCTGCAAACTCAATGCCTCCTGCAGCTGAAGGAGGAAGGCCTTGTCAGCAGTCTCTCCTTGATCAGGCAGCCTGTAGTAGACCCCTTATCACCAGCTGTCCTTTATTAGTCCCATCCCTAATTCTGACCCACAGGCTCTCAACCTGCTCCTGACCACTTCTCAGAGAGAGCTCCTCACAGTCTATCCTTTTTTTAACATAGAGGGCAACTCTCCCACCCTTCCTACCTAGCCTATCCCTTCTAAGAAGGAGATACCCTTCTACAGGGTATTCCAGCTGTGGGATTCATCCCACCATGTTTCTGTGATAGCAACTAGATCATAATTTTCCAAGGACATCGTGCTTTCCAACTCCTCCTGCTTATTACCCATGCTGCGCACGTTGGTGTAAAGACACTTCAGCTGGGCTTTCTGACTCACCACCTTTTTTGAGGAGCCCTCCCTCAACCCTCTGGGAGGAATCTGAAGTTTTCCCCCACTGCTTCCTAGAGGGACATTAGAAGGTTCCAGAAGGGGGGGTGTGTGTGTCAGCAACACTACCTCCTCTGAGGAGTCCCCAGAAGTTCCTGTGGGACACTTCAGAGGTATTTCCACACAATCTCATAGAATGACAGCATCCCCAAGCCCTTCTCTATCTTGTTGAATTCTACCCTCTTCCCCCTTCAAATCTAGTACAAAGCCATAGGCTACTTGCTCTACCCTAGCGAGCCTCATTATATCCCTTCCTACCTAGTTTAAAGCCCTGTCAATGAGGCCTGCCAGCTCTTGAGCTAGGATTCTTTTCCCTCTTGGAGACAGGTGATACCCGTCCACAGCCATCAGGCCAGGTGCTGAGTAAACAGCCCCATGATCAAAAAACCCAAAGTTCCTGAGGCAGCACCAGCCCCTCAGCCACCTATTCAACATGACGTACGGAAATCGACTCTATAACTCGAAAGTTATAAAGTAGGTATGTTTATTGGGATTTCAGTGGGTGTTGCAGTTTTGATAAATATGCTGTGGTAGATGCTAATTTGTTCATCATCACTTCCGAATCTATTGAATTCAATACTCCCAGTCCTGTTCCTAACACCCCAGTCTCGTCTCTTATTAATTGGTTCTGATAAATGTTTCCCTTCCTTCTTAGCCATGTTGTCCATCCCTCATGCGAGGTTCATAGGAAGGGAGAACAGGATGGTTGTATGTTGGAAACATTTACTTGCATCTGTAACTCTACTCTCCTAAGTGACCATTCTGGGTTAAACAATACTTGTTGCTGTCCCGTGTTTTTGATTACATATGGGCCGATTTTATAAATGTTGGGCTCAAGTTTAAGTGCTGGCATGCTGGCATGGGTTGGGTGGGAGGCATTGTGCTGGTTGTAGCAGGATTTTTCATTGTAAGCAACTTAGTAATGGCCTTTATTTCAAATTTAAATGAGTCCAATAGTATTACGGGCCCAAAGACAGGTCACTCTCGAGGTCTGTTCTAGGGTGAAGTTATGCCGGCAGTCTCGTTCCTCAGTAGTACATAATTTGGTGCTCTCAGTGGTAGGAATAATTGATACCGTAATTTGGGATGCCTTTTTATAAGTGGTGCCATTAATTAATCAGCATCCTATTCCAATTTCCTCCCCTGTACTCCCTTGAAGCTGGTAAATGTCTTGTTTTGAATCTCTGCTCCATTCTTCCCTCATATATACTTGATTCCCATGCATCTACAATAGACACGCAACTTTTACTCTGATTGTTTTTCAACCGCATCTAATATTATAAGGAAGTTAAAATTAATTTTCTTTAGACATCTAGGATACAGACCACACCGATAACAGGTTGGGTGAGGTTGGTCGGTTGG
The DNA here is from genome assembly GCA_027925045.1 of Hypotaenidia okinawae. Taxonomy (NCBI): domain Eukaryota; kingdom Metazoa; phylum Chordata; class Aves; order Gruiformes; family Rallidae; genus Hypotaenidia; species Hypotaenidia okinawae. The sequence continues at coordinate 34,818,861 of BSDF01000005.1, read as the reverse complement.
TTTACTCACTTACTCATTACCTCCCTTATTCTTACTCTCGTTTGTCCGAACAAGTTTCAGTTTCAGTCCCTCGTTATCTGGAATTACTTTCCATGGGGCTCCAGGGGCTTTTTGATCCAGGTGTGGTGAATCCAAGAGTTCTGCCCTTCAACCTTGATTGCCGTGTAGGTAGTGAGAAGGACTTGGTGGGGTCCAGTCCACTGTGCTTCCAGAGTTTTCTCTGCAAGAGACTTAACATATACATAGTCCCCTGGTTGTACATTATGAACAGGCCCATCTAGACCCCTGCTACGAGTATCCATTACATGTTTTTCAATTTTCCTCAATTGTTTATTTAATGCCACCATGTAGGAATTGATTGTTTCTTCTCCTATTTGTGAGGACATCCCCTTCTGTATCCCATAGGGTCGTCCATACACAATTTCAAATGGGCTGAGCCCCTCCCTTGCTCTGGGTCTGGTTCGTATTCGGGTAAGGGCTAGTGGCAATGATTGGGGCCAAGTCAGATCCGTTTCCTGTCCCAGTCTAATAATTTGTTGTTTGATTAGGTGGTTCATTTTCTCCACCTGGCCACTAGATTGTGGTCGGTATGGAGTATGTAATTGCCAATCTATTCCTAGATGGTGACTGATCTGTTGTACTATTTTGGATACAAAATATGGTCCCCTATCTGAGGATATTACTGCAGGAACTCCAAACCTGGGTATTATCTCTTGAAGCAATATTTTAGTCACCTCCCATGCTTTAGCAGTTCTGCACGGAAAGGCTTCTGGCCAGCCTGAGAAGGTATCTGTTAATACTAACAAATATCGATACCCCCCTTTTCTAGGGAATTCCGAGAAGTCAATCTGCCAATGTTGTCCCGGACCATTTCCTTTCCCAATTTTTCCTAACTTTAGCCCTTTTACAATCTTAGAGTTAGTCTGGAGGCAAAGATCACATTGTTGGGTTACTTGCTTGACTGTAGTGTATAAGTTTCGTGCTATTATATTTTTAGTAAGATCTTTGTATAGGGCCCCTGCCCCCCAGTGCCTTTTTCTATGCTCTTCATGGACTACTGACCACAGCATGTAGGAAGGGATCACTATTCTCCCACGGGAAGTGATAGCCCACCCTTCCTCATTATATGATCCCCCCATATCATCAATAAGCTTACGGTCTTCCTTCGTATATTCTGGCTTACCTTCTAAGGACAGTTGTCCATCAGGTATTAACGCGCCCTCTACTTTATCAGTTCTTTTGGCTGCCTGTTTTGCCTCCCTGTCTGCCAGCTCATTCCCTTTTTCCAATTCTGTGCTCACCTTCTGGTGTGCCCTGATGTGCACAATTGCCACCCTCTCAGGAAGTAGGACTGCATCCAGATTTCTTCTGCATGTTTAATGAGAATTTAACAGTCCTCTCTCTTTCCAAATCGCCCCGTGAGCATGCACCACTCCGAAGGCATATTTAGAGTCAGTCCAAATATTTTTCCTTGAGCTCTTTCTAGGGCTCTGGTAAGGGCTATGATCTCAGCCTTCTGTGCTGAGACATCAGCTGGTAGTGGCCCAGACTCGATTACCTTTTCAGAGGTGGTGATAGCATACCCAGAGTGTCGCTTTCCATTTAACCTGTAGCTGCTTCCGTCGGTGAACCAGTGTTCGGCTCCTTCGATAGGGACATCTTTAAGATCTGTGTGGCTGGAGTCCCAATGCCAGTGCTGACATCAGGGCTTTCTTCAGCTGATGGAAAGCTTGATCTGACTCGGCATCCCACTGGAGATCTTTCTGGTTGGCTGCTATCAAGGAATATAATGGCTTAGCAAGTAAACCATAGTCACATATCCAGAGTCGGCACCACCCCGTCATGCCTAGGAATGTTCTCAGTTCCTTTACAGTTCATGGTCGGGGGTCTGGCATATGGCCTCTTTCCGAGCCTGTCCTAGGACTCGTTGGCCAGCACTGATCTCATACCCCAGGTACGTGACCTGTTGTAACACCACCTGTGCCTTTTTCTTGGAGACCCGATACCCCTGTAACCCCAGGAAATTTAACAGACTCACGGTCCAGGTGACACAGGACTCTTCAGTTTTGGTCGCGACGAGAAGATCATCTACGTACTGTAGAACTTTACCTTCTTCTGATGGTGGTTCCCATGATTCCAAGTCTTTGGATAACTGGTTTCCGAAAAGCGTGGGGCTGTTCTTGAACCCCTGTGGCAACACTGTCCGTGTGAGCTGGGTCTTTTGACCACTTTTGGGATTTTCCCATTCAAAAGCAAAAATTTTCTGGCTGGCTTCATGTAGAGGGAGGCAAAAGAAAGCATCCTTCAAATTTAACACTGTGAACCAGGCTAAATCTGGGGCTAGTGGTGTAGTTAGTAAGGTGTAGGGGTTAGCTACCACTGGGTACAAATCTTCTGTGATTTTGTTGACAGCTCTTAAGTCTTGGACTATTCTATAGGACCCATCGGGTTTCTTAACTGGGAGGATAGGTGTATTGAACTCCGATTCGCATTCTCTTAGTAGCCCTAGTTCTATGAACCGTTCTATAATTGGGCAAATTCCTTCTCTATCCTCCTTTTTCAATGGGTATTGCTTAATTCTTACTGCACTCTGTCCTTCCTTTAATTTTATTATTATTGGTGGTGCTCTCTTTGCCCGCCCCGGTACATCAGTTGCCCAGACTCCAGGATACACTTGATCGGTAATCCTTGTATCAATTTCCCCAGTTACAGGAGTATCCATTAAGGATAAACTCATTATTTGGATGTATTTGTGATCATCTACCTCCAGAGTGACTTCTCCTTGCTTAAATTTAATTGTAGCTTCCAATTGTTCTAATAAGTCTCTGCCGAGAAGGGCCCTTGGAGAATATGGCATATACAAAGTCTGTGGATCTCTACTTGTGTCCCCAATTTGTATTTTAAAGGTTTGCAAAAGTAGGCCTTCTCAGCCTGGCCAGTCGCACCCTTTACTGAAACATAGTTATTTTCCAAGGGGATTAAAGCTTGATTTAAGACTAAGTCGCTCCCGTGTCTACTAGAAATTCAACTTCCTCTTGTTCTTCCCCTAGCCCCATCCTCCAATTTATAAAGAGGCCACCACTGATTACAATACTTAATAAATGTTTTCTTATTTTCAGTGCCCCTGATCCCACCAATTTCTTCCAATGGGCTAGCACACACCCTAGGGGTTCTTTTTCGAGGCTCTACTTTGATTATTACCCATGATTTTAGAATTAGTCTGCAGTGGCCACAGTCAGAGCCAGTTATTACCTGTTTTCCTCTGTCCTACAGATGCGGTCAAGGCACTGAACCACAAGAAGCTGTTAAACGCTAGATGGTACTCTGAGCACTTGGTTTTAAGTGAGGCTATTAAGGCTATTAAGGCGGGGGGGGGGTCGTTCTCGGGGTTGTATAACTTTACTGCTTACTTTACAACAAACTTAGTTTTGCAATCACTCATTCACGTAGCATACACACACGAACACCAAACTTCCACAACAGATGCACCATAACATACAGAACTACAAGACAACGATCCTATTCTACACGTGCACGTAAAACTATGATTTGTTTGCTGAGCAGCTGCGCAAAAGATAAGAGAAAAAAACAGACGCAATTACGTGGGGGTTGCTTACCCGTTCCTGTCCCTTGTATCAGACATATACCGTTATACATACCAGTCGACAGGTCCGTTATGGCTCCCGATCGGGATGCAGCGATGACCCCGGATTTGCTCGATCTACTCCCAAGATCGCTAGCGGCCACCCCTATTGGTCAGCAAATCCCCCTTCACCACACCAGGGTACCCTTCCCACGGGGACGATGCTGTACGCCAGACGTCTCTGCGCAATTTATCAGCTGCCCCAGCCACGCGTACGACTTACAGGCTCCCTTGGACCCCTTGGTCCCCTTTTCCAAACATACCGTTTATCCGTGGCTTCAGGAGGTTGTTGTCTGTTCTCCGGGTGAGCGGCTGAAAGGGAGCAGAGGCTCCTCCGAGGAAAGTGCCCCGGGGCGCGCCTAGGAGAGTCCACTCCTCGGCTGCTCCCTCGGACGAGCAGAGATCTCCTGGCTGGCTCGCCAAATGACGTACGGAAATCGACTCTATAACTCGAAAGTTATAAAGTAGGTATGTTTATTGCGCGCAGATGCACGGGGGATCCTTCCTCCACAAGCGTGCATACCGAAGCAGCAGACCGACCCCACATTTATACAATAAAACAATGAATATTCAATCAACGCCTATACATATTAAGTACCTGAACCCGCCTACTCTTGCTTCTCATGCTAATTAGCTTATCAGTTCTTGGCGCTTGCGCAGATCCTTGTAAGGGTCGCAGGCAGGGGTCTCTGGGAGGAAGGCTGTATGTCTTCCTCATGATGTATTTTCACCTCTCGCCTGGAATGCGAGGATCTTGCAAGCTTGCAGTGCCTCTATCAATCTGTGCTAATTGATGTCCTTGTGAGGGGCCCATGGACGTATTTCAGCCCTCTGTTTTTCTTTGTTGAAGAGATAGTGACGCGCCTCGGCTCTGTGGGCAGCCGTGGGGTGATACCACTCTGTCCTCGAATTCTTGCCTTTCACTTTTTTTCGAGTTAGCATAAAGTTATCACAGGCCCTCTGCTAGGAGAGAAAAACAGACTTGTCTGGCTTTCCCCCCTCCCTCTTTTCACCCCGAGACCATTCTACATGATTATCTAACTAAATTTCAAGCTCTATGCTATACCTGCTCCTATACCTGTACATCAAACACCTCTACTTTCTTAGCCCACTTTGTGTTCTTCGCTGCCCCAAATGGGATAGAAGAAAACACCACTTGCACTCCCCCTCCCTCAATCAGCCTCCCTAAACCCCTGAAGTCTCTTTTGATACTTCTCAGGCTTCTCTGAGAGATTTCATCACTGCCTGCCTGAACAATGAGTAATGGGTAGTAATTGGAGGGGTGAACCAGATCCAGGAGTTTTCTAGTTATGTCCTTGATCTGCACCCCAGGGAGGCAGCACACTTCCCTATGGGTAGGGTCTGGTCTGCATATGGGGCCCTCTGTTAGGTAGGCAGGGAGGAGATTTTCCCACAGCGCCGAGCCAGGACTATCTTCCAACCCTCTCTGTCTTTCTGGTCTCCCACTTCTCCCCATTCTGCCTGATAGGGCTGGGGGTCCATCATTTTTTTGGGAAAATCTCCCTGGTGACTTTCCCTCTGGCATGCCAGGGAGTTACTCCACCAATCAATCTCCTTCTCACACTCCCTAATGCTTCTCAGTCTCTCCACCTCTTCCTTGAACATAAGCTTCCTCCTGCTGTTTGTGTATCTTGTCCAATACAAACACTTCTACAGCTTTCTGAGTTCTTTTAAAGTTGGCATATAAAAAATCAGACATATTTTACATCTTTTTATGGTCTTGTGCATATGTACAAAACTTTTCTTACAAAATCTTAAAACAATTGCTTTTTTTTCTTCTTTTAATTAGTTTTTCATTCTCTTGAGCAAAATTCATATATAACCTAGTAAAAGCTATACTATAGTTGCTTAGTCTGTTAGGACATTCAAGAGAATCTTTCACATTCTTCTGTGTGCAAAAGTTGGACCTATTAGTTCTCTCTATATGGTCACTGATGCTTAATTTTCAAGTCTCTGTTTCTAGGCAAGTTTGTTTTGTTTGCCCAATTCAGCCTTCTGTCATGAATACCTCTTCAGAGGACAGTAGCATTTGTATGAATTCACTATTTTGAAATATAAGTGGAAAGCACTTTGGAGTTCTCATCCATTTATTATATAACACTTGATTATCATAGTGATGTGTATGGACCTTGTCAATGGTAAAGTAACTGTTGTTGCAAAGAAAAGCTATAACAGCAAACACAGTTATCACTTGTACTCGAGGCTTGATTAGCTGTGCTGAATTTAATTTTTTCCAATATACATTGGATGAATTAATAATTTTTTCACGATGATGAAGAATTTCTTCACTTAATAAAAGCTTCTTTAGTATTTCACTTGGTTTAAAGCCTACAATGGCAATATTTTTGACGCAAATAAAGTTAAAAGGTATTAAAGATATAGAAGATAAAATAAAGGGAAGCAAATAAAGTTAAAAATAGGTGCATGTGTAGATAGACACATAGACTTCTTCTGGACATGAGGCAGAAAACGTTTTAAACTTTAAGATATTACTTAACAAATGCAAATGCAAACAAACAAAGATAATGAATTGGAGGATGGTCATGTTAATTTCAGTACTTCAGAGCTTAAACTTCTGAAGAATTTTTTCATTATGTCCTGACCTCCTAAGAACAACATAAGTATTTTGTGTCAAGTACTTGAATCATGAAGAAAGTAATATTACTTTGGCATGAACTTTTAGGAAGGCAGTTTTTCAAAGTGAATTTGCACAGTGTTGTTCTATGTATATAAAGTCTCAGGCATCTGAGACTTTAATGTATATGTTCATCTGATAAAATGTTAATGGACATTAAGACTTTATAATAGGAACAGTTAATAAGATTACATTGTAGGATTTAGTTGAGATGTACAATAATCACAGTTTTGAAAATTTATATGAAAACTTATACCCTTCTTAAACGTTAATTACTATGGCAGATAATAAATTAGCATTTTAGATGGCAAACTGAGTTGTTATGTTAATATGTACACTGATAATTATATGCATTGTTAATTCGTGATTAACATGGCTTTAAGCTAAATATGAAGGGGGTTAATAATATCAGGACTATCTGTGACAAGAGGCAGGATGATGCACCAGGGTTGGAGGGATGGGGTGATAGAAAGGGCCCCCAACCTGTTGCCCTGAGACATGTAGTGGACACTGTGTCACAGGCTAAGTTTTACAGAAACAAGCCAGAGGCTCCCAACAGAATAGGAACAGTGTCCATGGAATGCCTTGGAGGAAAATAGGGGTGTCGTGCCGCGATTGAGAGATGGGACACAGCTTGATGCAAGCAAAATGTCGATTTATTGTATCAAATCACAAATTTATATGCTCTTCAAAGCCTGTACGTGCCTTAGTTTCATTGGTGCTCAAAAGCCATTTTATATTCGTCATTTGCTGATTGGTTAGAAACATGAACATCATCAGTAAAAAACAGCTTAAACCTAGTAGCACAACCTTTGCACGCAGCCTGTTTTTGTTCCTTACAGCTTGTTTTGTTCTTCCTTTCAAGGCCGACTAGTTCCTTCTTTCCTATCTGTTGTCTGCATGTCTCACCCCCAGTACTTTTTCACTTCTTGTCAGTAATTTTCCACTATTGTTGAACCCTCCCAGGGTTTACGGCCAACAAGTTCCAGCACATCTCCTTCTAACAGCTGCACAGTGCTGGAGGTTCTGCCTGACTCTTTTAGGTCCTGTCCTACAGTGTCCCTCTAAGAAGGTGACACGGCTGCTGGCCCAGCTGAAGTACCTTTACAAGAATGCATGCAGCATGGGCAACAAACAGGAGGAGCTGGAAGCTACCATGCTACTAGAAAGCTATGACATTGTGGTGGTTTGGCCCTGGCTAGAGGCCAAATGCCCACCAAAGCCGCTCACTCACTCCCCTTTTCAGCTGAAAAGGGGAGAAAATATATATCAGGAGGCTTAGGACTTGAGATGTTAGTGGTTGCAATCGCGAAGAACTTATCTACACAGAGCAGATAAGCAGGCACTTCTTTTATTCCAGCGCTGGGGAACACAGGGGATAGTTCCACCCAAGATGTATTCACCCAAAGGTACAAAGCACAACATATTTATACAATTTTTAGTGAAAATCATTATGCAAAAATGCTCGCTTCTTAGCTTGACCTTTACAATGATTGGCTTTTGATTGCTTCACTTTATCTATATTCTTATTCTATAAAATTCATTGGTTAACTATGCTGATTGTCTTAAATACAAAGAGGGGAGGGTATTGATTAGCATATTCATGTTACTTCCTGGAAATCATTATCATATGTTAATGTCCTTTGCGCATGCGTAGTTATGTTGAGCGGGGGTCCTCTGGTGGTCGTCGATAGTCTTCCTTACTGTGCCCGCGAGTGAACCCCATCCTTGTGCAAGCTTATTTCATCTTCATCTGTTCTTTCGTAACTGCAGTTTTTTCATATACTTATTGTTTTAATACAAGGTCCATAGTGTTGCCTTTCGTTCAGCAACTGACCTCCTTCGGTTGAGGTGGCACGGAGACACCCCCCCGTCCCCGGGCCAGAGAGCACTGACACCAATATGAGGATGCTGCAAATGGCGTTTATTTATGGTTTAACAACAACTTATATATGCCCTATGCCTCGTTACCGCCCCTTAACCTGTGTCACTGCCCGTATCATCCTCTCCTGTGCAGAAGCCTTATCTCTAGCAGCATAGTGAGGACCCCTTTTCCCTATTCGCTTTCCGTACAGCTCGTGATCTTCCGGTCGCCATTCCCTACATTTCCCCCTCCCCATGCTAAATTGCCGTAGGCTGTATCGGCTGCTGATACTTAACTTTAGGATATTGTGCCATCCGCTGCTTTGAGCTTCACAAGCACATACCCACAAGTGGCATTTTACAACAGGAGATTCTGGGCATTCGTGACCGGTTATTGCTATTATATTGACGATACTTCTTTCTCTGTGGAGGCAGGGTTCACACCAACACCGTGCTCGTGAGTGTCTTCTCCAGGGTATCATGCTACACGTTTCACACTGAGTCCGCATTCACGGATCTCAATTCTCACACATAGGGCACCTCATCAGCGTCACTGGCGTGCTGATCATCAGAGCCCTCGGAGTACTCCACGAATAGTCGCACCCTGTTAAGACACAACTCAGAAATGTGATTAGTCTAACTCTACTTATTTAGGTCGGGTCTAACCCAGCGAGCTGGTACCCATTTAATGTGCTCATTACGTTTTACTGCCGCATACCCTCTCCCTTGTGTTACAAGTTGCCATCCTTTGTCCCACGTCCCTGTGTTAGGGTCGCGAAGAAGGACAAAAGGTCCTTCTTCTACCATCTTTAATGCCCAATGTTTTTCGACTGCTGTTTTATTCTCGTCCTCTCTGATGTGGTGGTTGAGTGCATAAAGCGCACGCGTTAGAATTTCAGTATGTTTATGCGTGGGAATGCTCTGGGTATAGCCTTCCCCCTCCCCAAGCACTTTAATCTTATCTTTCAATGTTTGATTGGCTCGCTCCACGATGGCTTGGCCCTGACTGTTGTATGGGATGCCCTGGAGTAGGTGAATATTCCATTGGGCCGACCAGTCTTTTGATGATTGGGCTGTAAAACATGAGCCATTATCCATTTTGATTGTGTGTGGAAGGCCTAACCAGGCTATTGCTGTTGTCCAATGATTCTGGGCTGTACGGGCCATAACTTTCTTATGTTGTGTCGCAAGAATGATTCCACTGCAAGTATCCACTGTTACTGCCTACCATGTTGCGCAGCCATTGTATAGCGCCCACTAACTTTTGCACGTCATGTAAGGTTGCAACCTTTAAGTTAAAGGTTACTGGTTGTGGGATCACTGTTTGAGGAGAGATTCGTGTTCCCAGATAATTTATGCCATCTCCTTGCTGCGTTTTTGCCTCTTGAATGACTAACCCAGCACTACCCAATTGTTGGACAACTTCCTTTTCTACCAAGTCTGTGTCCTGTTGTGTCGCGGTGGCCACTAACAGGTCGTCCATATAGTGAATTATCAAGGCCTGGGGGTATTTCTGTCACACAGGTTTCAAAACTTTTGCCACCACTGTCTGACAGATGGTCGGGGAATTTTTCATGCCCTGCGGTAACACCCTCCATTGATATCTTTTAGCGGGCTCACTTAAATTTACTGAGGGAACGGTAAATGCAAACCGGACACAGTCCTGTGGGGCCAAAGGAATTGAAAAAAAGCAATCTTTAATATCCATTACAACCACTGGCCAATTCTCTGGAATTGCTGTTGCTAGTGGAAGGCCAGGTTGCAAGGCACCCATATCATTCATACACTTGTTAACAACTCGAAGATCATGTAATAGGCGAAATTTTGTCTTGTCTTTCTTCTGGATTACAAAGATGGGCGTATTCCAGGGGCTATAGCTTTCCTCTAAATGGCTTTGTTCCAATTCCCGTTGAATAATTTGCCGTGCTGCTAACAATGTTTCTTTGGTTACTGCTCTACCCAAACTGGATCATCAGTTTTCCAGACAAGTGAAATTGCAGATTCACTGTTTAGAAGCTAAGAAGTGGCCCTTACTCTAAATTTGTCAAACAAAGTCCTGGTTGCGCCCTTACGTGGCCTGATTTCCCACACCTAAAACATTTATCCCTAGGCCTCACAGCTGATTGTGCGGCTACAGCGGCCTGTAGTATCTGTGCTACCATATTCCGAGGAATGCTGTTCTGTTGCTCCAGTATGTACCTGATCGTCTGACCGACACTTGCCCCAATAGGAAGGGTTCTAAGCAGTTCCTTGGTCTGCTCATTGGATTGTTGTTTAATACAATCCTGCATGATAGGTGCTTTGGCCTCTGCTGGCAGGTTACTGGCTGCCTCTAAGGCATTCTGCAGACGGTCGCAAAATTGCATAAAGGACTCTCCTGTCACTGCTTACCAAGATGTCTCTGCTAGCTTCCCTAGGCCTGATTATATGCGGGTCAGAAATGAATCTGGGTGGGCCATAGAACCCACTCCTCTCAAACATTGCTACAATTTCCCCTTCTTGTTTATGGATGAGCAAGATTTTGCAAAAGCATAATCCATCCTGCAAGAGAAACATGGTGACATACACAGCAACAATAACACTAAGGCAAAAATTTTAACTAACAAAAACCTAAGTCCTTATTTAACTAAATCTAAAGGCCATCCAGTAAACTAAAAGCCATACTGTAAAACGTGGTAAGCTAAAACCTGCTAATTGGCTACACACACTGTTCACACCAAAGTGAGTAATTCGTAATTATAACGAGTTTTGATAAGCATCTCTTATAGCTAAACATTGTTAGTTTACCTTTGATGTCTAAAAGTTATCTGCACACCTGCTGTGTTTTTAACTCTCTTATTATTGATAGTTCATGGCATGTTCACTTACTTCCAAATACCTTCTCACAACTCTTTCTTGGTTTACAGCAGTCTGTACCTCTATCTTCAGGGTCACTATGTTTTGAAAATGTGATTACCAAATATCTCTCAGCATGAGTAATTTTCCTGTTGCATGGGAATTCAAGGATACTGTCAGGCCTTGTGTCTTTGTGAGGAGAGCCAGACTGCCGGCAAGCCTGCTGTCCTCCCAGACAATTTTCCTTTTTAGTATCTGCTTGTTAGAGGTCTCCGCAAGGGCCCTTTGCAGAAAGCTCAGCAAGCATGGCAGTAAATGTAAGACAAGTGCCATAACTACCATATTCAATAATCCAAATTTGACCACTGACAACATCCATCCTGAAATTCCCACTCATGAAACCAATTGTCCAATACGAAGAATATCTTTTGGGCTTAATTTATTAGTTTCCTTTGTGATTGTATTTGCTTGCTTCGCCAATCAGGAGTGTCAGGAGTGCAGGTAACATCAGTTATCATTTCCCTAATTTTCATTTACCACAAACACACATGCATATTTCAAAAACTGTTAGACGGTTCAAAATGTCCCGCAGCAAAACTCATAGTCCACCGTGGCTGCAGTTGCAAAACTTGACTTCAGTTACTGTGATCAGGATCCCGAGTTGGTTCATGCGGGCTCAATTTCTTCTGGATCCACAGCTTTATCCACTTAGTTCCCATATCTGTAATGACATAGGCAGATCTCCTTCCCCAAGTTAGTACCTGTAACTTCATTTCTTACTAACACCTGACATTGACTTTTTTTTTTTTTTTTTTTTTTTGTGAAATATATATAGGTACTTTGAAGGGAGACAGAAACCAAAACACAACGTTATGTATTTAATTTGACAGTGCAAACGAATGAGAAACTGTTTAGAGTAGGAGTCCACTGTGTCAAACAGCAGTAATAAGAGCTGAACAGTTCCTGGAACACAAAAAGGTAGAACATCTGCTGCACTGGAGAGAGGGGTTTTTATCTAGTGCTTGTAATGCCTGCTTTTGCTGTTGTACCTGCAATTCAATGGTTCGTAGGAGGTGGAACATCTCTTGCAACGCCCCCTCAGAGGAGCCAGAGCTGCTCTGAGGCACTTCCGATTTCTTCTGCCTTTTCGTCTCCGCTGGCTGCCACGCCTCTTGCAACACCCTCACTAGCTCGTCATCGGTATCCGCCTCTTTCTCCTCCCCACTCTCATCAGACTCCTCCTCCACCCCCGGCAGGATCTCTCAAGGGGCGGAGGCATGCCGTTTCCGGGCGGCGCCATCTTTTTGTGGCGCGGTTTTTATTTCTTGCCTCCCAGCCCCCTCCGGACTAGGCGGTTTACGCAAAAAAGCACCCGGCAACCAGTCGCGAGGATCATCAGCTATTAATGGACCCCCTGTCCGCAGTGTTGCTTTCTCTGAGGCGACTCCCCGCTCTGTCCCCTTCACCGCTTGTTTTTTCCTAGCGCCTGCCGACGTGGCCGGCCCCGAGAGACCGCCCGCACCCCCCGGTTCTCCCTCCTGGTGTGCCTGTTGCAGCTCGTTCCACGGATACTGTGGAGGTGGTATGTCGGGACTAGGTGGTGCAGTAGGCGTAACGCCTGTTGCTCCTGCAGTCCCTGGAGCTCCCTTTTTTGCTGGCTGTACCGGGTACACGCCAAGAGCCTTTTCTTCTCCCTCACTCAAAACATCCTCAGTATTTTGCCCATCCGTTTCCTCCTCCCCACTCCCGTGCAAGGGGTCTGCATCACAGCCCCCGCTAAACGCCTCAGACCCCTCTATTTCGGTCTGAGCGGCTGCCGCTTCCCCTTTAAAGAGCGCCTCCCTGGCAGCCTGCCAGATCTCTCTCTCCTCCCTAACCCGCTTTAACAAAGTTTGAATTACCCCCCATGTTTTTAATTCTTTCCCCGACTTATTTGCCATCGTGTACTCTGCTAGGCAAGCAGTACAAGCTGGCCAGTTCTGAGGAGATAATAAATCTCCCGCTGAACTAATCGCTCCATCTTTCAGGAGCCGCTCGGCGCACTTCCGTGCCTTTTTCGCTTTCACAGAAAGCCCCCATTCCCGAGCACCGGTGCACATCACCCTTACGACACTTTCCATGATCCGGATCCCTCGAACGACCGCCCGCGGTCCGCCACCTCAAAGTATCACGTCGGGGTCACCACTTGTTGCCTTTCGTTCAGCAACTGACCTCCTTCGGTTGAGGTGGCACGGAGACACCCCCCCGTCCCCGGGCCAGAGAGCACTGACACCAATATGAGGATGCTGCAAATGGCGTTTATTTATGGTTTAACAACAACTTATATATGCCCTATGCCTCGTTACCGCCCCTTAACCTGTGTCACTGCCCGTATCATCCTCTCCTGTGCAGAAGCCTTATCTCTAGCAGCATAGTGAGGACCCCTTTTCCCTATTCGTTTTCCGTACAGCTCGTGATCTTCCGGTCGCCATTCCCTACACCATAAAGATTTTCCATGGTAATAAAGACACACACCGTCTTGTTCCTAAAAGTCCTAGTGTATAGTATATTCTCTTACTATTACAGTTCCCTTAGAATCAAAATCATATCCTAAACTAAAATCAAATATAATCAATTGTTTATAACATTTCCCCCCTTTGAAAGTATTGATAATCATTCTCAATACTTTCACACTTTACATTGTTTATGCTGCCGAATTATCAAAAGCCGGATTGTTGTATGGTGGTGGATTCTGTATTTGGTTATCACTTTGTCTCAATAGTGCTTTTATGATTTTTCGATTCCATTCTGGTTTTTGACTTAATTCACTTTTCAAACAGTAATATGCCAAACCAAGCACAAAGAATGTCACTGTTAGAATGAGTAAAGTCTCAATTTATGACTTTATCCAAGAACTTAGTTTCAGGCCTAAGCCATCAAAAATTTTATCTATCCAACTTTCTGACATGTCTTCCTTTATTTTATGTGTTTCTTCTTCAATTTTACCTAACAGTTCCAGACCATGTTCTACATCTTCTGTTACATTTGGGATATGTATACAACAATGATCTATTTTGCCTCTTAAGAATCCACATACTCCATGTTCCTTCAACCAACAGCATATCTAGTGCCATTCTATTTTGTATGGCCATTCTTGATGTGGCTTCTAATTGTAAATTTATTTGTCTGAATCCTTTACGCATTACATTGGCCAATTGTTCAATTTGTCCAGTCAATCGGTATAACCATTCCCTATTCCTGTATGATGCTATAGGATTTAAAAGAGATTCTAGTGCCCAACCAATTTTTACTCCAGTTTCTGGCTCATTCCAAGTATCTTCCTCTAACATCGATCTTTTAATTCGTAACAGATGTAATTTTTCTTGACTTCCTTTAAAGGATTTTTCCAAATCGGGCATAATGTGGGTAGTCCCAAAGTAATTTGTTTGACTTTTCCATCTATTGGTAGATGAGATGTCCAAGTACCATCACTTGTTGCCCAAATTAAATGCCCAGGACTTGGAATCAAGGTTTGGCAGCTAAATTTCCAATATGTTGTTACATTTAAAGTGTTTTTTAGTCCTCGACATAAACAGCCAAATTTTAAAGCTGACGCCAATGGGGGTACACGTTGAATTGCTTGGCTTACTGTACTACAAATATATATTTGCTTGCATTGCCACCAGGGGACTATTTTCTCCTTTTCTCATGTACTGGCACTTTTATGTGTTACTGTAGGCTCTATTGTAAATTCTAACCCATCCCATGTAAAACACCATGGGGCCTTTGCCATATATTGAAATCTTAAAAGTATGCTCATGGACCAGATGTTGGTCCACTCTTCTTCATTTTTGGAAGTTTGTTCAGTCTGCCCACATTCCCATTCCATAGTTATTTTGGATACATTTTGTCTTACAGGCTCATCATAGCTGCACCATTCAACATTTTTAAGCCTGCCTATACGAGTGAATTGATAATTCATCAGTTGTTCACAGTCGGATCTGTTCCCTGGGGATTTCCATTGTTTTCTAATATACTCTATTCTTTCCTGCCACCCTATCATGGGCTTCTGTTCTCCATGGGCAGTTTCGTTTCTCCTTTCTACAGCAGTCAGGTTCATTGTCAAAATTCCCCATGGGACAGATTCTCCAACTGCTCGGGGTATTGGAAGGCAGGCAGCAATTTGTGACACTTTTTGCATGTTTGCAAACTCTTTAATCAACCCTATCATTAAGTTTTCTTCCTGAGTTTTACCTGCCACTGATATTACTTGTTCCGTGTCTGTTCTCACTTGTGTATTGTCTCTTTTTCACAAGAATTTCATTTCTTATTTGTGTTTGTCTATCTACATTTACTTGCCAATCATTCAAGTTGCAGGTCTATGTGTGAGTGCTGTTTGTTACCTGTGCTTGGTTTGGTGACTGTTTCTCTTTTATCCATGTTGCCACCACCATAGACTGCAAAGCAAACAACAGAAAAATAAGTCTGTTAATCATGTTTCAAAGTTAACTTTAAAGTTCCTGGATTTCCAACCACTCTCCAGCTAGTGGGTGGCGCCCTCTTCACTCTGGTGTAGTGGATCCAAGCATCTGATTCAGCAATCTTGATTGCAGTGAAGGTGGTGAACAGCACCTGGTAGGGTCCGTTCCACTTCCCCAGTAGAGGTTCTTCATTCCAAGACTTTATGTAGACACAGTCCCCCGGTTGAAAGTTGTGTACCGGATTCTCCAGCATCAAGGGTCGATTCCACACCACCACACTCCGGAGTCTAGCTAGAGTTCTTCCAAGGGATAGCAAATAATTATATACATCTTGTTTTCCTGTTATATGCATATTTGGATTTGGTTATGGGGTTTCATATGGCTTTCCATACATTATCTCATAAGGACTCACTGACATTCCACTCTGGGGTTTTACCCTTATTCGTAATAATGCTAGTGGGAGTGCCTGAGGCCACTTCAGTTTGGCTTCTTGACAGATTTTACTAATTTGTCTTTTTAAGGTTTGATTCATCTTTTCTACCTTCCCACTAGACTGTGGCCTCCAGGAGGCATGCAGATCCCAGGAAATTCCTAGGATCTTGCTTACCTCTTCTACTACTGTGGCTACAAAATGTGGTCCTCTGTCAGATGATATCCCAAAAGGTACTCCAAATCTTGGGATAATCTCTTGTAGGAGCCATTTAACTGTTTCCTTAGCTTGATTTGTGCGACAGGGAAAGGCTTCCGGCCATCCAGAAAAGGTATCAACCCCAACCAAAATGTACTTATAACCATTACATCTGGGTAATTCTGTAAAATCAATTTGCCAATAATCTCCTGGTTCCACTCCAGTTTTTAACTTACCCATTTGAATTTTCTTTTGTACTACTGGATTGTTTCTTAAACACACCTCACACTTTGCTGTTCCTGACTTGTCCATTTCTAGCATTCACACTGACACCAAGTGCCTTTTTAGAAACTTCACAAGGGCGTCTGCACCCCAATGGCATTCATGATGTTTTACTTGCAATATTTCTCTCATTATTAAGGGAGGTAATACTACTTGACCCTTGATAGTAGTCCACCATCCTTCTGAATTTTTCTTTGCATTCAACAATCGTGCTGATTTCTCATCCTCTCTTGAATATTTTGGGGATCCCTTAGGGAGTGTTACAGTCCTACTAGGAATTACTGCCATTTGTAATGCTTGTTTTTGAGCTGCATTCTTAGCACCTTGGTCTGCTAGTCTGTTTCCCTCTATTATCTTTGTACTTCCTGTCTGATGTGCTTTACAGTGCATGATTGCTACTTGGACTGGCTCTTGCACTGCCAACAATAACTGTAAGATTTCCTTTTGATGCTTAATATTTGCCCCCTGGGAGGACAACAGTCCTCTTTCTTTCCATAGGGCTCCATGGACATGGACTACTCCAAAGGCATATTTTGAGTCTGTCCATATATCTACTCTCTTTACTTAATTCCAGTGCTTGTGTCAATGCAATCAATTCTGCTTTTTGTGCAGAAGTTGTATTAGGTAATGCTTTTGCTTCTATTACCATGTTCTCACTTGTTACCGCATATCCAGCATAATGAATTACATTCTGAACGAAACTACTGCCATCTGTAAACAGTTCCCATTCAGGATTTTCAAGGGGAATGTCCTTCAAGTCCTCTTGGCTGAAATATGTATGTTCAATGGTCACGATGCAGTCATGTTCAAGTTGTTCTTCTTCCTGTGAAGCACTCAAGAAAACTGCAGGATTCACAAGGTTAGTTGTTTTCAGGATTACATCATCTTGTTCGGTAAAAATTACCTGGTATTTCACCATCCTGCTAGGGGATAACTAATGTCCCCCATTTTGTTCCATCACTGTAGCCACCATATGTGGAACATAGACTGTAATTGTTTTTCCCAAAGTAAGTTTTCTAGCTTCTTGTATCCACATTACTGTTGCTGCTGCTGCTCTCAGGCAAGAAGGCCATCCTTTGCTTACTGAATCCAATTGTTTGGAAAAGTATCCCACTGGTCTTTTCCAGCTTCCCATTCTCTGGGTTAGGACCCCCAAAGCAATATGTTGTTGTTCATGGACAAACAATTAGAAGTCTTTAGCTAGGTCTGGCAATCCCAAGGCTGGTGCTGTCATCAAGGCTAATTTAAGTTTTTGAAAAGCCTCTTGTTGTTGTTTAGTCCATATAAAAGGGATAGACTTCTGGGCTTCGTACAATGGTTTGGCTATTAGACCATAATCCATGATCCAAAGCCAACACCATCCTGTCATTCCCAGAAATGCCCTTAGTTCATGTACAGTTCGAGGCTCTGGAATAGCACAAATTGCCTCTTTTCAGTCTGTCCCCAGCCTTTGTTGTCCTTGTGAAATTTCAAAACCCAGATAGATTACAGTTTGGTTTGCTATTTGAGCTTTTCCTTGGATACCTTGTACCCATTAAGTCCCAAAAAGTTTAAAAGTTCAATGGTTACCTGTATACAGGCTGATTTTTCTTCAGTATCATCCACATATTGTAAGAGCAAATGTTCTGGTCGTGGAGTCACTGTCTTCTCATTTGTCCAGATCTCCAATTCTTTTGCTAATTGGCTGCCAAAGATGGTTGGACTGTTTTTAAACCCTTGGGGTAGCCGTGTCCATGTCAGCTGTACTTTGCGCCCTGTTTGTGGACTTTCCCACTCAAAAGCAAATAATTTACGGCTTTCCTTTTCCAGGGGTATGCAAAAGAAAGCATCTTTTAAATCAAGCACTGTAAACCATTGATAACTTTCTTTCAGAGCAGTTAACAATGTATAAGGATTTGCCACTACTGGGTGTATGTCTTTCACAATTTGATTTATACCTCTTAAGTCCTGTACCAATTTATACTTACCATTTGGCTTTTGTACTGGAAAAATAGGTGTGTTATATTCTGATTCACACTCTTCTGGAATCTTATATTCCAAAAATTTATTGATCAACTTTTTAATTCCCTGTTTAGCCTCAGGTTTAATTTGGTATTGTTTAATTCTAACTGGCTTTGCACTTTCCTTCAATTCAATTTTTACTGGCTGTGCTAATTTAGATTTTCCTGGGATGTCAGTTTCCCATACCATAGGGACCACTGCGTAGCTTACTTCTGGGGGGATTTCTTGTACCTTTGTTTTTTCCTTCAACATTAAAATTTCACCTGTTTTCGATTCAGGTACTTTTAGCAATAATTCTCCATCTTCAAAAACAATTTGTGCATTCAATTTAGATAATAGATCCCTTCCCATTAAGGCTATAGGTTATAGGACATTCTGAAACGTACAAAAATTCATGTGTTATAATTTTGCTTCCGAATCGCAATTTTAAGGGTTGTAAGAATGGCCGATTTTCCTCTTTCCCTGTGGCTCCCACAATATTTGCTGGTTTAGTTCCTATTTTCCCTTATTGTTCATTTAATACTGAGAACGTTGCTCCTGTATCCACCAAAAATGTGACCTCTTTTTCTCCCAGCTTTATTGTAACCAGAGGCTCAGCTGGGTTTGCCTCCGGTTCTAGTCAATTTGTGTATTCCCCCAGAACCATCATGTTTGCTGCTGCCTGTTGATTAGTTATTCTTTTTGGACATTCATTCTTCCAGTGCCCTGGCATGATTACTGCTGACAGGGCTCACCTGTCCCCAAGGGGAAAGCAGATCCTTGCCCAGGAGATGGCAGGGCTCATTGAGAGAGCTTTAAACTAGTTAGGAAGGGGGAAGGGGATATTACGAAGGCTGCTGGGGTCAGGCAAGTGCCTCGGGAGATACAACGTGAGTTGATGGTGGAAGAAGGTAAATGCCAACAGCACAGTGATGGACTTGGGGATGTTGTTCCACGTGATAGTAGGGAAAATTCTGTGGATTGCCCCAAGTACTCCTCAGTGGAGCCACTATTGCCCATCCCCTGTCGGAAATCTCGCTGTGATCTGTTGAGGATACCTGCACTTGCTGCCCCACTAAAATGCCTTTATACAAATGCACGTAGCATGGGGAACAAACAGGAAGAATTAGAGATCTTTGTGCGGTCGCAGGGCCATGATCTCATTGCAATCACAGAGACGTGGTGGGACAGCCTGGATGACTGGCACGCTGTCATGGATGGCTATGTGCTTTTTAGGAAAGATAGGCTAGGGAGGCGAGGTGGAGGAGTTGCTCTTTATGTTAGAGAGCAGCTAGAATGTATTGAACTCCACCTGGGGAAGGATGAACCATCAGTTGAGTGCTTGTGGGTAAGAATCAAGGGGCAGGCTAGTATGAGTGACACTGTTGTGGGTGTGTACTATAGGCCCCCTGATCAAGAGGAGCGGGTTGACAGTGCATTCTACAAGCAGCTAGAAGTAGCCTCGAGATCCCAGGCGCTGGTCCTTATGGGGGACTTCAACTATCCAGATATTTGCTGGGCAAGCAACAGGGCCAGTCATATGCAGTCCAGACAATTTCTGCAGTATGTTGAAGACAATTTCCTGCTACAGATGGTGCAGGAACCTATGAGGGGAGGGTGGGTGCTGGACCTTGTTTTTACTAACAAGGACGGGCTCATTAGGGAAGTGAAGGTTGGGGGCAGCTTAGGACAAAGTGACCATGAAATGGTTGAGTTCAAGATCCTGAGTGGAAGAAGCAAGCCAAAAAGTAGGATAGCTACCCTGAATTTTGGAAGAGCTAACTTTGATCTCCTCTGCAACCTAATAGGAGCTATCCTGTGGGCTATGCTGTTTGAAGGAATGGGAGCCTGTGAGAGCTGGCTAGCATTTAAACAATGCTTCTTCCAAGCTCAGGACCGGTGCATCCCTTTGAGCAAGAAATTGGGAAAGAGAGGCAGAAGACCTGCGTGGATGAGCAGGGAGCTAATGAGTAAACTCAAAGGGAAGCAGAAGGTCTATGAACTGTGGAAAAAGGGTCTGAGCACCTAGGAAGAATATAGGAATGTAGTCAGGGCCTGTAGGGATGCAACTAGGAAGGCTAAAGCCCACTTGGAAATGAAACTGGCAAGGGACATAAAGGATAATAAAAAGGGTTTTTTTAGATATGTGAATAGTAAGAGGATGACCAGGGATAATGTAGGTCCCTTGCTGAACGAGGAGGGTGTCCTGGTAACGGGGGATGCTGAGAAGGTGGAGATACTGAATGCCTTCTTTGCTTCAGTCTTCACTTCAAAGGCCCCTCGGGACCCACAGGCACTGGATGAAAGTAGGAGTGTTTGGGAAATTAAGAGCTTCCCTCTGGTTGAGGTGGGGGTGGTCCAGGAGCGTCTCAAAGGGATTAATGCACATAAATCCATGGGCCCAGATGGGATGCATCCACTTTCCTGAGGGAGCTGGTGGAAGAGATTGCTGAGCCGCTCTCTATCATCTTCGACAGGTCCTGGAGAACAGAAGTGCCTGAGGACTGGAGGATAGCCAATGTCACTCCGGTCTTCAAAAAGGGCAAGAAGGAGAATCTGAGTAACTATAGGCCAGTCAGCCTCACTTCCGTCCCTGGAAAGGTGATGGAATAGCTTGTTCTGGATGCCATCTCCAAGCAATTGGAAGAGAAGAAGGTCATGAGGAGTAGTCAGCATGGATTCACCAAGGGGAGATTGTGCTTGACCAATCTCATAGCCTTCTATGATGTCATCACCGGCTGGGTAGATGGAGGGAGAGCAGTGGATGTCATCTACCTTGACTTCAGCAAGGCCTTTGATACTGTCTTCCATGACATCCTGATAACAAAGCTGAGAGAACATGGGATAGATGAGTGGACAGTGAGGTGGGTTGAGAACTGGCTGTCGGACCAAGCTCAGAGGGTGGTGATCAGTGGAGCAGAATCTGAATGGAGGCCTGTGACTAGCGGTGTTCCCCAGGACTCGGTGTTGGGTCCAGTCCTGTTTAATATCTTCATTGACGACCTTGATGTAATTCAGTGCATATGGTTCTCAAACAGTGAAAGAATGACATAAGGTTAATGAGGCCCATATGTTTAATGATTCTTTAGCTTTTTTAGTCCCGTCATAAATCCCTTTACAAATTGTAATTCTGTTTTAGTTTTATTACTGTTTCATCAGAACACTGTATATATTGTTCAATTAAAAATTTCACTTTGATGAACCAACTGCATGCCTTATAATACAAATGAGGTCAGGTCAGAATTTCAAGCTTCAGACAAAATTTCTGAGAATTTAAAATCAATACAAAATGTTTATAGGACACTTGTATATTGGTCCAGTCCTGTTTAATATCTTCATCGACGACCTTGATGAGGGAATAGCATCCACCCTCAGCAAGTACGCAGATGATACAAAGCTGGGAGGAGTGGCTGACACGCAGGAACACTGCGCTGCCATTCAGCGAGACCTGGACAGGCTGGAAAGCTGGGCAGGGAGAAACCAAATGAGGTTCAACAAAAGCAAGTGTAAAGTCTTGCACCTGGGAAGAAATAACCGTTCGTATCAGTACAGGCTGGGGGATGACTTGCTGGAGAAGAGCTCTGTGGAGAAGGACCTGGGGGTCCTGGTGGATGACAGGTTGGCTATGAGCCAGCAGTGTGCCCTGGTGGCTAAGAGAGCCAATGGGATCCTGGGGTGCATCCGGAGGAGTGTGGCCAGCAGGTCAAAGGAGGTGATCCTCCCCCTCTACTCTGCCCTGGTCAGGCCCCACCTGGAGTATTCTGTCCAGTTCTGGGCTCCCTGTTATAAAAAGGACAGGGATCTCCTGGAGAGAGTCCAGAGAAGGGCTACGAAGATGATTAAGGGCCTGGAGCATCTCCCCTATGAGGAAAGGCTGAGTGAGCTGGGACTGTTCAGCCTTGAGAAGAGAAGACTAAGGGGGGACTTTATTAATGTTTATAAATATCTTAAGTATGGGATGCAGGGGGAATTGGCCAGCCTCTTTTCAGTGCTCTGTGGAGACAGGACAAGGGGCAATGGCTGCAAGTTAGAACATAGGAAGTTCCACACCAACATGCGGAAGAACTTTTTCACAGTGAGGGTGACAGAGCACTGGAATAGGCTGCCCAGGGAGGTGGTGGAGTCTCCTTCTCTGGAGATATTCAAGACCTGTCTGGACACCTATCTGTGCAATATGAGCTAGGGAGCCTGCTTTGGCAGGGGGTTTGGACCCGATGATCTCTTGAGGTCCCTTCCAACCCCTATGATTCTCTGATTCTATGATTCTATGATTCTATGATTTACAGAGCGCACACTGATTTATCCCTAGAGAGGTTTTACCACTTACTCCTCCCTTTCCCCCTCGCATTCCTCCCCTTGGAAAGCCTCCTCTTCCTCTCCCTCAGTTTGCAAAATTCTGCGCACTTGTTACTACTGCAAGCAGTTGTTTCTGCTTCCTATTTTCATTTTCCTTTTTCTCGATTATAGTTAACTTTCCATGCTACTTCTAATAATTTGTCCAGATTTCATAGCTCTGTACCTTCCAATTTCTGGAGCTTCTTTCTTATATCTTCTTGTGACTGTCCTAGAAAGATGAATGCTAATTGTGCCTTTGTTTCCTCAGGTTGTAAATCTGTATGCTTGTGAATTGCTTCTTTCAGCCTTTCTAAGAATGCTGTTGGAGATTCCTTTTTCTCCTGCCTGATGTCATATAGTTTAGATCAATTTATAGCCTTGGGCATGGCATTTTGGACCCCATATAAAATCCATTGTTGATATCTTTTTAATCTTTGTATATGCTCATCTCGATTTGGATCCCTCTGAGGATTTCCTGTAGGAAAATTTTGATCTATTGTACCAGCTACTGTCCGAGTACAGACATCCTCCTCTGCTCATGTTCTTGCCATTCTTAGAATCATCTGCTTTTCTGTGGAATCCATAAGGGTATCCAAAATCACTTGTATATCATCCCGATCTGGGTTTTGTGTTTTAATTCTCATTCCCATAATTCTTGCGACTTTACCAGGATCCTCCCTATAGGGACCAGCTGATTCCTTCCATATAACCAAATCAGAAGGAGAAAAGCATATCTTTACATAGACTGGCCCATTTTGCCCAGCTCCTTGTCTCAAGGGGCTATTACTCGTTTCCCTTTTTGACCTTGAGGGAGTTATTATACGGGTACGCTGCTGTGTCCTGGATATTGGTGGAGAGAGTTCCAATTCGTATTCTCCTTCCTCCTCTTCTAATTCACTTCTATTTGGATGGGGGCCAGGTTGAGGTTCCCTTATTTCAGGTTCTAGCACTGATGGCCTTATTGGATGGTTAGTGCCAGAATCAGGTCTGTGTTCCGGAGAGGGTAAGGGAATAGGAGGATAGATAGGAACAGCAGGAACTGCCGGGGCAGTTGGAGCAATATCTAATTCTGGACCTATGTCAGTATGTCCTTTCCCTTTTAATGCCAAATGCTTATAACACTTTTTGGTGGAGGTACATGCAGGGCAGCGTTCTTGAACCTTTCTGTCTTTTATCATAAGACACAGTTCTTGGTTATTCGATTTACATTCCTCTTGCCACTCTGGTTTCTCTCTTAAGTAGAAGAATAAATCTACATATGGGACCTCGTCCCATTTTCCTTCCCTCTTACAAAACAACATTAACTGTATTCAAAATAGTATCAGAGTTCAGAGTTCCATTCAGAGGCCACTTTTCTTCATTATCCAATTTATACAGTGGCCACTCATGATTACAATACTCAATGAGCTGATTTTTACGAAAATCACTTTGTAATTCCTTCCTGTGTGCCAAAAGGCAGCCTAAGGGAGAAGCCCTTGGTACTGGACCTTGTTTCCCCCCAGATTCAAAAATTTTAGTGCCATTGAAAGTGAATGTGATTGCTTGCCTTTTGTATTTTCCAATTATGAATTTTTGGCAGGAGTTAAACCCCTTGCGTTCCAGCCAAACCTCAGATTACACTGGGCAGCTGGGGGTGGCTGAGCTTAACTCCTGAGTGATGCCCAATTATATTCTACAATATTTCAACAATTGTTTTGGGGTGGATTTTTGGGGGGGAGGGTTTGTTTGTTTGTTTGTTTGTTTATTTGTTTGTTTTTCTCTTCTTTTTTCTCTTTTTTTTTTTTCCCTTTTTTTTTATGCTGGCCCCCACAGGGGTTTTGACTGAACCCCTCACAGGATAACAGAACCACGGATCAAAGTTCCACACTTCCACACTCACTTTGTGCACATCTCATTCACTCACATTTACATACAACTTCAACATACAACTTTGAAACATGAAACACAGAATTCAATACACCATTTAACCAATACCTTAGTTCTATATACTTAGAACTTGAACCTTTACCAGTAAGGTACCTTATTTCCTTTACGCAAACCTGCTTTTTATACCTTTTTACCTTTTCCTCTGTTGCCAACCCTGCAATCGCTTTTGCATTTGCCTTACGGGCGGCGCCTAGGCTTCCATACTTGGGAATTCCCTGCCCAACCACGTGGAACTTTCGCTCCGTCTAACTGGCAGGCTTCTTGGTCTCACCCGGGCCCAACCAAGCAGAGCTTCAAGGAGCTGCGACTTACAGGTTAGTTCACCAGGAAGACTTCCCAATTTTTAAAGAAGTGCCTTACCTCTCCAGGGAACATTGCGAGGAGCTGTAAGGGTTAAGGGCAATGTCTCTCCCCGAGAATCCCTTGGTGCCAGCTGGAGTTCGATCAGTGCTCAATCCCATCCAGTCTCACTCGCAAGGTCCCATCTGGGTCACCAAAACTGTTAGCGGTCGCAATCGTGAAGAGCTTATCTACACAGAGCAGATAAGCAGGCACTTCTTTATTCCAGCGCTGGGGAACACGGGGGATAGCTCCACCAAAGATGTGTTCACCCAAAGGTACAAAGCACAACATATTTATACAATTTCTAACAAAGATCATTGCACAAAAATGCTCGCTTCTTAGCTTGACCTTTACAATGATTGGCTTTTGATTGCTTCACTTTATCTATATTCTTATTCTATAAAATTCATTGGTTAACTATGCTGATTGTCTTAAATACAAAGAGGGGAGGGTATTGATTAGCATATTCATGTTACTTCCTGGAAATCATTATCATATGTTAATGTCCTTTGCGCATGCGTAGTTATGTTGAGCAGGGGTCCTCTGGTGGTTGCCTGGCCGGGACACCCGCTCCACCATGGTCTTCAGCACCTGCTCCACCATGGTCTTCAGCACGAGCTGCAGGGGAATCTCTCTTTCCAGCACCCGGAGAGCCTCATTCTTCCCCTCCCCCCTCTCCTTCAGGCCTGTCCTTGGTGTCCGCGCATCTTGTTACATCTTCTCACTCCCTTCTCAGGTGGCAAAATGCTTCTGCCTGCAGGTTTTTTCTCCTATATGTGATTCCCAGAGGCGCTGTGACCATCTCTGATTGGCTCGGCCCTGGTCATCAGCTACTTTTGCCTTGAATTGGCCGATGTTTGCAGTCTGGGGCTTGCAGAGAGCAGTAACTGCTGCTTGCAAAAGCCATCTCGGCAGCACAGCTACACAAAACTGCAACAACCTGTTGGAGCGCATCCAAAGGAGGGCCGCAAAAATGATCAAAGGGCTGGAGAACCTCTCCTATGAAGATAGGCTGAGAGAACTTGAGCTTGTTCAGCTTGGAGAAGAGAAGGCTCCAGGGGAACCTTATAGCGGCTTTCTAGTCCCTAAAAGGTGCTTATAAGAAAGCTGGGGAAGAACTGTTCACGAGGGCATGTAGCAATAGGACAAGGGGTAATGGTTTTAGACTAGGAAAGGGTCGATTTAGGTATTAGGAAAAAAATTCTTCAATATGACCAAGACTGGTATGCGGAGATCAGCAATGAGCAACACACAATTCGATATGAATTTTAGGTGAAGCCGTTTATTGGGTGAAATCACACAGATTATATACCTTTGTTACTGCAAACGTGGCAAGCTAAAAAACTGCTAATTGGTTACACACACTGTTCACACCACACTGATTGGTTAGTGATTATAACGAGTTCTGATAAGCATATCTTATAGCTAAATATCGTTAGTTTACCTTTGATGTCTAAAAGCATCTGCACACCTGCTTTCTTGACCATCTATTATGGTTGGTTCTTAACATGTTCCGTTACTCCCAAATACCTTCCCATAACTCCTTCTTGGTTTAGGGTAGTCTGTACCCCTGTCATCAAGGCCGCTGTGTGATTATCCAAATCCTCTCAGCATGAGTAACTTTCCTGTCTCATGGGAACACGAGGATATTGTCAGGGCCTATGTCTTCTGTGAGGAGAGCCAGGCCGCTGGCAGGCCTGCTGCCTTCCCCGACACTGGTAGATCACTGGAACAGGGTGCCCAGAGACGTAGTTGAGGACCCATCCCTGGAGATATTTAAGGTCAGGCTTGATGGGGCTCTGAGCAACCTGAAATAGTGAAGATGTTCCTGCTTACTGCAGAGGTGTGTGTGGGGGTGGACTAGATGACCTCTAATGGTCTTTTTCAACCTTACAAATTCTATGATTCTATATTTTTAACAAGGTTTGTATCTGCTGCCTATTCTCCTGAATGTTCTTCAATTCTTAAGTGTTGCAAGAAATTGTTTTAAGAATATTCCCAGGAGATTTTCCCTGGGTCTGAAATTTCAGGGGTGGCATGGTGCACGGGATAGTATGATCAAATATCCAGACAAGAAAAAACAATCCATAGGCTCTGTGGCTACCCAAACCTCAAAAACTGAGACTATAGCTGAGCCAGAAAGAACCCCTACAACAATCACTGTAGCTACTCAGACGTCAGAGGGTGCAGCTCCTCCAACTCCCACAAGCACTACTGCTACTCAAACTTCAGAGACTGCAGCTCCTCCAATCCCCACAACAAGCACTGCAGCTACTCAAAGCTCAGAGGCCAACCCTTTAGTTGAGTCAGGAAGCCAACTGGTACCAGTATCAGTCACCCCTATACAGAAGAAGAAATACACAAAGAAATCAGTCCACATCGTTAAAAACGATGATGAACCGGGACCATCACAGGGCAATACCAGAGGTTATAACCTAGTCCTTGTCTTTAAGTGAGCTGAGAGACATGAGAAAAGATTTCAGCCACCTCCCAGAGGAGCATATCATCACCTGGCTACTCCGATGCTGGGATAATGGGCTGGCTGGCTCAAGCATCACCAGCCTTGCTTTCTAGGGATGGGGAGCACTTATCCCCAAGGGGCAGAAGGATACTGTCAAAGAAGCTAGCAGGGCTCATTAATAGAGCTTTAAACTAGATAAGAAGGGGGAGGGGGACAGGGCCAGGCTAGATGGAAAAGAGCCTGGGTGTAGTGGTCGAGTTACTGAGGGATGGTATGCAGGCAATGATCTCTGGTCAGCCACCCTAGTAAACCAGGGGGATAGTGCGTTAATTCAGAGTAGAGATGTAATTACTACTGATGGGCTAGGTAACCAGCTGTCACTTGTCCCTTAGGAGCGTAACAAGATCAATAGGCCAGCTGAAGTGCATCTACACCAATGCACGCAGCATGGGCAACAAACAAGAGGAATTAGAAGTCCTTGTAACTAAAGGAGACTATGATGTGATTGCCATCACAGAAATGTGGTGGGATAATTCACATGACTGGAGTGCTGCAATGGCTGGTTATAAACTATAGAGGCGTGACAGGCTGGGTAGGAGAGGAGGTGGGGTAGCCCTGTATGTCAGAGAATGCTTTGACAGCCTGGAGCTGGAGTATGGTGAAGACCATATGAGTGTATCTGGGTAAAAATCAAAGGAGCACGAAATCAGGGAGATATAGCGATGGGACTCTACTATAAACCACCTGGCCAGGAGGAGGAAGCTGATGAGTTGTTTTTTAAACAACTGGGAGAAGTCTCGCAATCACTAGCCCTCATCCTTATTGGGGACTTCAACTGTACTCCTGGAGGTACAATACAGCAGGGAGGAAGCAGTCTAGCAGGTTCCTGGAGTGTTTGGAAGACAACTTCCTGACCCAGCTGGTGAGTGAACCAACCAGGGAAGGTGCCCTGCTGGACTTGTTGTTTGTAAACAGAGAAGGCCTAGTGGGGGATGTGAAGGTTGGAGGACACCTGGGGCATAGTGATCATGAGCTGATAGAATTCTTAGTACTGGGAGAAGTAAGGAACGGGGACAGAAAAACAAGCACCTTAGACTTCTGTAGGGCTGACTTTGGACTGTTCAGAAAGCTGCTCGATAACATTTCATGGAAGGCAGCCCTTGAGGGCAAAGGTGCACAAGAAGGTTGGATGCTCCTCAAGAAGGAAATCTTGGTGGCACAAGAACAGGCTGTCCCAGTCTGTCGGAAGAGGAGCTGGCAAGGAAGGAAGCCAGCTTGGCTGAGTAGAGAGATCCAGGAAGATATTCAGGAAAAGAGGGAAAAATATGTAGGAGCTGTGGAATAAGGGTCAGGTATCCTGGGGCGATTATAGGAATGTAGTGAGATCATGTAGGGAGAAAGTCAGAAGGGCTAAAGCTGAACTGGAACTCAGACTGGACAGTTCTGTAAAAGATAATAAAAAAAGATAATAAAAAATCCTTCTATAGATATATTAACAGTAAAAGGAGGGGCAAGGAGAATCTCCAGCCCTTATTGGACACAGGGGGAACATTAGTGACAAGGGATGAGGACAAGTCTGAGGTCCTTAATTCCTTCTTTACCTCAGTCTTTAATAGTAAAGATGGATATTCCCTGAGTACTCATCCTCAGGAGTGGGCTGACAGGGAGGGGAAGAATAACAAAGTTCCCATGGTTCAGGAGGAAATGATTAGCGACCTACTTGGCCAGTTAGATACCCACAAGTCAATGGGGCCAGATGGGATTCACCCGGGGGTTCTGAGAGAGCTGTCAGATGTGCTTGCCAAACCCCTTTCCATGATCTCAGTAATCCTGGCAGACTGGGGAAGTTCCAATTGAATGGAGGCTGGCAGATGTTACACCCATATACAAGAAGGGTCGGAGGGAGGATCTGGGGAACTACAGGCCTGTCAGTCTGACCTCAGTCCTGGGGAAGATCATGGAGAGGGTCATCTTGGGAGCTATCATGCAGCACATGCGTGATGGCCAGGGGATCAGGCCTAGTCAACATGGGTTCACACAAGGTAGATCCTGTCAAACTAACCTGATCGCCTTCTATGACAAGGTGACCCGCTTAATGGATGAGGGGAAGGCTGTGGATGTGGTCTACCTGGACTTCAGTAAAGCCTTTGACACGGTTTCTCACAGCATTCTGATTGAGAAACTGGCTGCCACTGGCCTGGACAGGTGGACCCTCAGCTGGGTTAAAAAGTGGCTTGTTGCAGTTCCCTTGTCCCAAAGTTCAATTTAGCTAGGGCTGGAAGGGCAGGATCCCGCGCGCCGGATATGAATGCACACCAATATGGTTAAAAGCAATCACTCCATTTTATTCAGGCAAGCTGAAGCCTTTTATACTTTCACAGAAGATAGCAAGCTCACACGGATAGTTAGTTCTCACACAGATAGGTAGGGGCCTGATATGGGGGAGGGAAACCAGCTGCACGGTATCAAGCTTCTGTTACCACTTTGGAATGTAAGGAGCTCTCCATAGAGTTCTAGCTCTCATGCTTGTTAGCTTCTTATCAGAGCTATGGCTCAGAGCTAGTGCTCAAGCTGTTGCAAGGGAAAATGGCCTCGATCACTTAACCAGTCACCCCACATTTCCCCCTTTTTCTTTTTTGTTTTGCGAATAACACTGCAGAGGAGATAGACTTATTAATTAGTTGCTTAAAAAGTTGAACTAAACAGGGTACTATTATGAGCATAGACAATATTATCAATAAGATGACAAGCCCCATCTTAATAATGTCTCTGAACCATCCCGCAATTCCCAAGTTATTAAACCATCCATCTAGCCAACTATTTTCATACTTCAACTTCATCATCTGTTGTTGCAGTAAATCTATGCTTCTATGAATTGATACCGAGTGATCTGATAAGTTCGTGCAGCACATACCCTCAAAATCCTTACATCCATGACCATGTGCCAAAAGTAAGAAATCAATAGCAGCTCTGTTCTGCAGAGTAGCATGTCTCACGCTATCAACATCAGTAAGTAATCCACTGAGGGCAATAGATGTAGCATTGCTCTGTTTACTCAGCCAACATCCCAATTGTTCTAATTTTTTCAGAGCAGCTGCAGAAGCTACTCCTGGGGCCAAAATTGAGGCTGCAATGATTTTCCCAGATCCCCAAAAGGATATTCGATCATCACATTCACTCTTAAATTGATGCATGTCTCGACGTATACGTTGCTTCGAGTGAATCATACTGAGGTTAGGTGTAAGAAGCGTGAGGCGTCCTAGGCTGCAAGGGCCACCATTGAGATGTGACGGAATACCTCCCCAAGCACGATCCCCGCATATTAAGAACACACCTGTAGGAAGGGCTACTGGAATAGATGTGAGATTTTAGGAGAAACATAAGCACACCAAGCAGTAACATTTCTGTAAGCATCTAAAGTAGCATTAACATTCTGGCCTTTTCGGTTAGTCTTGTAAGAGTAATTAAAGAACACACAGGCATCCATCTTCACTGAGCCCAACAGTGACAATTCCTGAGGCTCCTGCGTCTGCTCAGGAAGCTGTGTAAGAACACCATCCCAATGATCGACACACGAGCGAGGGGAATTACACAGTTCTGGCGTGGAAGTAGGATTAGGCCAGTCATCTATCTACCGGAAGTCCAACCAAACAGGTAGAGAAGGGATTTTCTGGAGTGGCCACAGATAGACACAGGATGTCTTGTTTGATAGCTTTTGCCAAGGTTACCGAAACGTTCTGCTTTGGTCATGGAACACTCCAGCCTTGAACTTCTGTCAGGGACTGCAGGTACAGCAGGAGAAGGAAGGTATTGCTACAATTTCCCCTTCTTGTTTATGAACCAGCCAGATTTTTGCGAAAAGCATCATCCATCCTGCAAGACAAACACTGTGACATGCACGGCAAAAATAACACTAAGGCAAAAATAACTAACAAAAACATAAGTCCTTATTTAACTAAATCTAAAAGCCATCCAGTAAACTAAAAGCCATACTGTAAAACGTGGTAAGCTAAAAGCTGCTAATTGGCTACACACACTGTTCACACCAAAGTGATTAATTCGTAATTATAACGAGTTTTGATAAGCATATCTTATAGCTACACATTGTTAGTTTACCTTTGATATATAAGAGTTATCTGCACACCTACTGTGTTTTTGACCCTCTTCTTATGGATAGTTCATGACCTGTTCACTTACTTCTCACAACTCTCTTTTAGTTTAAGCCAGTCTGTCCACCTGCCTTCAAGGCCGCTGCATTTTGAAAATGTGATTACCAAATACCTCTCAGCATAAATAATTTTCCTGTTTCATGAGAAATTCAAGGATATTGTCAGAGCCTATGTCTTTGTGAGGAGAGCCAGGCTGCTAGCAGGCCTGCTGTCCTTCCCGACAATTTTTCCTTTTTGTATTTTGCGCCACAAAAAACTGCTTGTTAGAGGTCTCTGCAAGGGCCCTTTGCAGAAAGCTCAATAAGCATGGCAATAAGAGTAAGACAAGTACTATAATTACCAAATCCAATATTCCAAATTTGACCATTGACAATACCCATCCTGAAATTCCCACTCATGAAACCAATTGTCCAATCCAGAGAATTCCCCTTTTTTTTTTGTTGTTGTTGTTGTTTTATAGTTTCTTTTGTGTTTGATTTATTAATTTCTGAATGCTGAGTGGTCAGACAGATTCATGCAGCACATATCATGAGACAGCAACAAAAATCAAGTGCTGCACAAGTCTACAGCTAAGTCACTTGATATCTTTGCTATTATATTTGTTTGCTTCGCCAATCAGGAGTGTCAGGAGTGCAGGTAACACCAGCCTCACATTTATGTGCAGGCACCCATTGTAGTCTGTGTTCTTAGGCTGTGCAGAAATCACTATTTCCCTAATTTTCATTTACCACAAACACATGCATATTTCAAAGACTGTTAGATGGTTCAAAATGTCCTGCAGCAAAATTCATAGTCCATCATGGCTGCAGTTGGAACACTTGACTTCAGTTACTGCGATCAGGATCCCATCCTGGTTCATGCAGGCTTGATTTCTTCTGGATCCACGGCTTTATCCACTTGGTTCCCGTATCTGTAATGACACAGGCAGATCTCCTTCCCCAAGTTAGTACCTGTAACTTCATTTCTTACTAACACCTGACATTGACTTTTTTTTTTTTTTATTATTTTTTTGTTCCCTTTCAAACCTCCTTTTAAACCTACTGCATGTTTCACCATTGGAGGTACCAAACTGTCCTGTGGCAGACATAAATATTACAAAACAGAAAGAGCTTAGTTTAATTGATCAGTTCGAGAGATATTCTTCTTTCCCCTTTTGTTTGTGAAGTAAATGCTTGAGAGTTTGATTCACATGTTCCACTATGGCCTGGCCTGCAGGCAAATGTGGTGTCCTGGTAACATAGGTAATGTCACAAGCAATATCCCATAATTAGTAAAGAAAAAGGTTTGTATTGCTTGTGCTATATATTTTGGGCTGTTATTGTCAGTTTTGCTTTCACAGGGTGTCATGAGAAGTCATGCCAGGAGCAAGGCCACTGGTGACTTGCTGAACAGTCCAGACACAACATTACAAACGCTTTAGCCTCAGCAACCAACAAGTGGTATTGTCGTAAAAGTACCTCAGCAAATTGGTGAAAAAAAATTTATGCGACTTCTGAGCTTGTGCAAAGCAGCAGCTCATGTCGGTGCTACCAGCCTGTCTGCTCTCTGATTTCTCCCTGCTAGACCTTGAGTTAGCCAGTTAGTTCAGTGTGGCTGCAAATATGGGTAATAAAATACTGATGCATAATACCACACAATGATCTAAACCAGTTAATATCTCTAAGCAACTTTTGAGCATTATTTCTAAACCGTCAGTCCAAATATTTTCACACTGGCTTCCTTTGAATTTTCTGTAGAGTAATCTGTAATCCCTTGCTTTTTAAATGCACTGCTAAGTCATGAATCAAACTTTCAATGTTCAAGTTTTTTCCCCACAATCAATATATCAACCATGTAATGATAAAAGATTAGACAAGGATTGCATTTTTCGTACTGGAGCAAGTGCCCAAGCTACCAGTGTCCTGGTACCTAGTTGTTGAATTTTTTATGCTTTCATGGTTCGTGAGAGCACACAAGGATACCTTTTTGATGGGTTCATATTTGTTTATAGTAGGGATTGAAAAAGCAAATTTTTTCCTAATCAGAGTGTAAAGGCATACCAAAAAAAAACCCCAAAAAACCAAACCCCAATCTTTTAAAAATTTGGCACGTTCTACAGACTTGTGGAAGGCTTGATATGACCCTTAGTCAGTTGCTCCCGTGTTAAATTTTGGACACCGATCAACCCAAATGGACATTTCTGTTTTGCAGGTTAAATTTTTAAGGCAAGCTGCCCAGTGTCAATGGTCTCTATTAAAAATCCTTTCGCTTAGTAAATAGCCTTGCTCTCAGTTGGAGAAATGCATCCCTGAACCTATAGCATATATGAACAAACACTGCAACGCGATTTACCAGACAAATAACATTGCAAGACGCAAATCCACTCTGTTTGGGGAGGGGGAAGGGGGAGCTAAGCAGGGAGGGGACTGAGTGTCAGGACTGCCGCGCAGTCTCCATGCTACCTCCGCCTCCCACTTTCTCCACCACCTGCTCATCCCCACATAAATTTTCCCTGGTAATTACCACGATTGTGTAGGAATCCAAATACCCTGATTGAACTGTTTTTCCCGTACTGACACCACCTTACATGCCCAGGCTCCAACAAGCAGTCTCTGTATCCCTGAGCCAATGGTTGTTGAAGCCGATACTTGTCCCTCTCTGTAGGATTGTTGTTCCTGTCCTGAGGTTTCTTGTCTGGTGTTTTAGTTGATGGTTCCTCATATCCGTAGCTGTTTGGGTGGGTGGGTGGGCAATTCTGCAAACCCTTTAACAGCAGGGCATGCTGTTGCCTGCTCCACTTCCATGTTTACTAGCTTTTCAAGGACAAGACGAAGTTGCTCATGGCAGTTAACATTTTCAACTGTGTCATGGGGTGTTTTAGGCTCAGTAAAAGTTAGAGGTGAACAGATATTAAAGGCAGTCGGTTGTACAGTTTGTTTGGGTTTTTTTTTTTTTTTCCCCTTCTTTTTTTTCCAAAGGTATAATAGTGAGGGGGTACGGACCATGGTGGCAGATTTATGCGCACTAATTCTTCCCCTTCAATTCCGACAGATTTACCACTTTGCTCTGATAACATGGCATTATTACTTAGTTTAGTAACTGGGGTGGGTGAAAGGGCACACAGAAAAAAAGCATATTCTCCATAGTAGATTTTTTCCTTTTTGAATTGGTTCTGTAGAACCCAGAACTGGCATTAAGGCTGCAAGGGTTAAAGCGGCAGCAACATATTCCACCTCCATTTCGGTTAGAGTCCTTTTACTTAATTTCCAGAGAGTTATTAATGACTTAGCTTCTTTCACCCCAACTGAGGGTTTGTCAAGGATTTGAACTGCGATAGCTTCCCAAGTAGGTACATCAAATGCCCTGTTAACGCTTGTTATCAGTCCTCTTTCTCGGCTCCACAAAAGGAGCTGTCTTAGAGACTTTTCATCATTTTTAATTCCTCTCTTAGAGAGCATATTGTGGAGGAGTTTCACTACCGCCTCTTCTTTATCGAGCATATTCCCCATTCCTCCTGCTTCAATTTAAGCTTTTTAAGATGCTTAGTAAGCTTCTGTATTTCTTCCTCTGCTCCTTCCGAATCAGAGGAGGCACCTGGTACTTCACCGGGACACTCTGGGGCCAAGGGGGTTGCACTCTCAGTACTTTTAGCAGACTCTTGCTGACCGATAGAACCCGATGTCACCACTGCACCTTCCTTTTTCACTCCCTCCACCGACTCCCGCAGTTCAGCGGCCACGGAACACACAGGATGTACCAAACCATGCACCGGACTCTCAAGCACAGTCTCTGATGGAATTGGAGACCCCGATAATGCCTGAACCACAGCAGCGGCTACCTGATGCTCCGCTTGCATAGCTTTTAAGGTGTTAATTGTTATGCGCCAAGTCGGTCCTAATTCAACGCAGCAATTTTTCCTCCTTGTCCCCGGTAATGACCGCATCCCAGAGATGATCACTGATGTCTCGCCATTCCGCAACACTAAATATTAGTGCTACCTCCATGAGATGTCCCGAGCGGCGAGCCCATTTAATTAAGTCCGTTAAGCATTTAGGAGAAACTTGCTCATCTCTCTTAGAGATAATATTAAGGAGCAACTTTTCCGCAGCTTCCCATTCCATCATTGAGACGGAAGACTCGGACTCCTACGCCCAGTGACAGAGGGGGTGGGGAGCGACCCCACAACCAGCCTGCAACATCCTTTGTACGCTGCTGCGAGCCGTCCTGCTGTCTGCGCCTTGTCCCGCCACTTACGTCTTCCTTATGTCTGGTACCTGTTCGGGCGCCAATTGTTGCAGTTCCCTTGTCCCAAAGATGAATTTAGCCAGGGCTGGAAGGGCAGGATCCTGTGCGCCGGATATGAATGCACACCAATATGGTTAAAAGCAATCACTCCATTTTATTCAGGCAAGCTGAAGCCTTTTATACTTTCACAGAAGATAGCAAGCTCACACGGATAGTTAGTTCTCACACAGATAGGTAGGGGCCTGATATGGGGGAGGGAAACCAGCTGCACGGTATCAAGCTTCTGTTACCACTTTGGAATGTAAGGAGCTCTCCATAGAGTTCTAGTTCTCATGCTTGTTAGCTTCTTATCAGAGCTATGGCTCAGAGCTAGTGCTCAAGCTGTTGCAGGGGAAAATGATCAAGCTGTTGCAAGGGAAAATGGCCTCGATCACTTAACCAGTCACCCCAAACTGGCTGCCACTGGCCTAGACAGATGGGCCCTTACCTGGGTTAAAATCTGGCTGGATGGCCAGGCCCAAAGGCTGGTGGTAAATGGAACAAAATCCAGCTGGAGGCCGGTCACAAGTGGCATCCCCCAAGGCTCAGTCCTGGGTCCAGTTTTGTTCAATATCTTTATCAATGACCTGGATGAAGGGATTGAATGTTCCCTCAGTAAGTTTGCAGATGACACTAAGCTGGGAGGAAGTATTGATCTGCCTGAGGGTAGGGAGGCTCTTCAGAGGGATCTGAACAAACTGGACCGATGGGCTGGGACCAATGGGATGAAGTTTAACAAGGCCAAGTGTAGAGTGCTGCACATGGGACATAACAACCCCGTGCAGCGCTACAGGCTTGGGGGAGACTGGCTGGAGAGCTGTCAGGCAGAGAAGGACCTGGGAGTGTTGGTTGACTGCAGGCTGAATATGAGACAGCAGTGTGCCCAGGTGGCCAGGGAGGCCAATGGCATCCTGGCTTGTATCCAAAATAGTGTGGCCAGTAGGTCTAGGGAGGTGATTGTGCTCCTGTACTCGGCATTGGTGAGGCTGCACCTCAAGTACTGTGTCCAGTTCTGGAGTCCTCAACATAAAAAGGACATTGAGGTCCTCGAGCGAGTCCAGAGAAGGGCAACCAGGCTGGTGAAGGGGCTGGAGGGCAAATCATATGAGGAGCAGCTGAGGGAGCTGGAGATGTTTAGTCTGGAAGAGAGAAGGCTGAGGTGAGACCTTATCACTGCCTACAGCTACCTGAAGGGAGGTTGTAGAGAGGTGGGCGATAGTCTCTTTATCCAGGTAACAGGAGATAGGACAAGGTGAAATGGCACAAAGCTGCACCAGGGTAGGGTCAGATTAGATATTAGAAAAAAAATTTTTACTGAAAGAGTTGTTGGGGCCTGGAACAGGCTTTCCAGGGAGCTAGTTGAGTCACCTTCCCTGGATATGTTTAAAAAAAGGGTAGATGAGGTACTTAGGGATATGGTTTAGCATAGGATGGGAACGGTTGGACTTGATGATCTTAAAGGTCTTTTCCAACCTTGTGATTCTGTGAACAACTGTCTCTTCTTCCCGGACTGTCAGAAGACCCTTCTGTTGTGGGGCTGCTAAAGGTTAAGGAACAGTGGGTACCAATTTCTACCATGACAGTGTGTGGAGAATGGCAATGAGTAACACGCAATTCGATATGAATTTTAGGTGAAGCCATTCATTGGGTGAAATCACACAGATTATATACATTTGTTACTGCAAACGTGGCAAGCTAAAAATCTGCTAATTGGTTACACACACTGTTCACACCACACTGATTGGTTAGTAATTATAACGAGTTCTGATAAGCATATCTTATAGCTAAATATCGTTAGTTTACCTTTGATGCCTAAAAGCATCTGCACACCTGCTGTTTTGACCATCTTATTATGGTTGGTTCTTAACATGTTCTGTTACTCCCAAGTACCTTCCCATAACTACTTCTTGGTTTAGGGTAGCCTGTACCTCTATCGGAAGACTGCTGTGTGAATGTGATTATTAATTTCCTCTCAGCATGAGTAACTTTTTCCGTCTTACGGGAACACGAGGATATTGTCAGCACCTAAATCTCAGGTGAAGAGAGCTAGGCTGCTAGCAGGCCTGCTGTCTTCCCCGACAACGGTGCACAGAAGAAAATACTGCACCAACAGAGACTCCCTGATTCCCATTCAGATGCTAATTCATAAACTGGAGTATGAAGGAGTGATTGGAAGAACCTGCTCACACTTCAACAGTCTGATCTGGCCAGTGAAGAAGCCCAATGGAGAGTGGAGGCTGACAGTGGACTATTGTGGCCTGAATGAAGTCACACCACCAACGAGTGCTGCAATGCCAGACATGTTAGAACCCCAGTATGAACTCCAGTCAAAAGCAGCCGATTGGTATGGCATGACTGAAATTGCAAATGCTTTTTTCTCCATTCTTTTGGCGACGGAGTGCAGGCCACAGTTTGCTTTCACTTGGAAGGGAATCCAGTACATCTGGAATTGACTGATCAGAGGTTATAGCCCAATCCTTGTCCTTGAGTGACCTTAGAGATATAAGAAAAGATTACAACTGCCTCACAGGGGAGCACATCATCACCTGGCTACTCCAATGCTGGGATAATGGAGCCAGCAGCCTGGAGTTAGAAGGCAGGGAGGCCAAGTAGCTGGGATCCCTGTCCAGAGAAGGAGGCATTGACAAGGCAATTGAAAAGAAGTCCCAAGCCCTCAGCCTCTGGAGGCAACTTCTATCAAGTGTGAGGGAAAGGTACCCGTTCATTGAAGATTGTGTGTGTCAGCCAGGCAAGTGGACAACCATGGAGCAGGCTATCCAGTACTTGAAGGAGTTAGCTGTGCAAGAGATGGTATACGATGATCCTGATGATTCACAGCTGCCCACCAATCCTGATGAAGTCCAGTGTTCCTGACCCATGTGGCATAAGTTTGTGCAGAGTGCACCAGCATCGTATGCCAACTCACTGGCCATAATAGACTGAGGAAAGGAAGAAGCACCAACCGTGGACGAGGTGGCTGGCCGACTCCATCTATTTGAAGAAAGCCTCTCTTCTTCCTGCGTCTCAGCTGTGGAGGTACTGTCCCAGAGGTCCAGCAACTTGAAGAGAATTTGTCCTACTGCCCACCTGTGCAGACCACGATTTCAGCCATCAGAAGTAGGTGTTCCCCTCTTTCAGAAAGAGCTTATAAAAAGTACACACCATGAGGCATCCTGTGGTTCTTTTTTTGCAAGAAGCAAATGGCAAATATGATGAGCAAGGACAGTACGCAGCCCCCAGACAGTGTGAAAGGCCTGATTATACCTGTGATCCTCTTGAAGGGACCATCGAGTCATTTCTGAAGAAGCGATTAGCAAATATGAGCAGGATTAGAGGGACCCTGCCTCCATCCAGGTGGAGGAAAGGAACAACTGGGTTTATTGGACTGTGTGGACCCAAACGCCTGGCACATTAGATCCACAGAAGTACCAAGCATTAGTGGACACTTGTGCCCAGTGTAACCTAATACAAAGCTAATAAAAAGTACACACCACGAGGCAAAAGCACTCTGTTGTGACTGGCCCAGAGGCTCTGTGCATCCTGGGCATAGACTTCCTCTGGAGAGGGTACTTCAAAGGCCCGAAAGGGTACTGGTGCGATTTTGGGATAAGCTACCTTAGAGACAGAAGAAACTGAACAACTGTCTCTTCTGCCCAGACTGTCAGAAGACCCTTCTGTTGTGGGGCTGCTAAAGGTTGAAGAACAGCGGGTACCAATTGCTACCATGACGGTGCACAGATGAAAATACCACACAAGACACTCCCTGACTCCCATTCAGAACCTAATTCATCAACTGCAGAATTAATTAGTGATTGGTAGAACTCGCTCGCCCTTCAACAGTCCAATCTGGCCAGTGAAGAAGTCCAATGGAGAGTGGAGGCTAACAGTGGACTATTGTGGCCTGAATGAAGTCACGCTGCCTATGAGTGCTGCAGTGCTGGACATGCTAGAACTCCAGTATGAACTGGAATCAAAAGCAGCCAAATGCTATGCCACAATTGACATTACAAACACTTTCTTCTCAATTCTGTTGGTGGTTGAGTGCAGGCCACAGTTTGCCTTCACTTGGAAGGGAATCCAGTACACCTGGAATTGACTGCCCCAGGGGTGGAAACATAGCCCCACCATCTGCCATGGACTGATCCAAACTGCATTAGAACAGGGTGAACCCCCAGAGCACCTCCAGTATGTTGATGACATCATTGTATGGGGCAACATGGCAGAGGAAGTTTTTCAGAAAGGAAAGAAAATAATCCAAATTCTGCTAAAAGCTGGTTTTGCCATCAAACGAAGTAAGGTCAAGGGACCTGCTCAGGAAATCCAGTTTTTGGGAATAAAATGGCAGGATGGGCGTCATCAGATCCCAATGGACGTTATCAATAAAATAGCAGCTATGTCTCCACCGACCAACAAAAAGCAGAAACAAGCTTTCTTAGGCATTGTGGGATTCTGGCAAATGCACATCCCAATTTACAGTCTCATTGTGAACCCTCTCTATCATGTAACCCAGAAGAAGAACAATTGCCAATGGGGCCCTTGGGCCAGTCCAGAGATGGCCAGATGTAAAAAAATGTACTCTACACTGCATCTGTGGAGAATGGCCCTACTTGGAGTCTGGGGCAGAAAACACCAGGGCAGACCCGAGGCAGACCCCTGGGGTTTTGGAGTCAGGGCCAACAGAAAAGGAAATACTGGCAGCATATGAAGGGGTTTGAGCTGCTTCAGAAGTGATTGTTACTGAAGCCCAGCTCCTCCTGGCACCCTGACTGCTGGATGTTTAAGGGGAAGGCTCCTTCTACGTACCATTGCACCAATGCTACGTGGAGCAAGTGAGTCACACTTATCATGCAGCAGGCTCTATAGGAAACCCCAATTGCCCAGGAATCCTGGAAGTGATCACAGACTGGCCAGAAGGCAAAGAAGTAATATGTGCTGAAGAGGCCCCTTTGTATAGTGGACTGCCAGAGAAAAAATATGCCCTGTTCACTGATGGGTCCTGTCACATTGCTGGTAAACATCAGAGGTGGAAGGCTGCTGTATGGAGTCCTACACGACAAGTTGCAGAAGCTGCCGAAGGAGAAGGGGAATCCATCCAGTTTGCAGAGGTAAAAGCCATCCAGTTGGCTTTAAACATTGCCAAACGAGATAAGTGACTGATACTGTTCCTCTATACTGACTCCTGGATGGTGGCCAATGCCCTGTGGGGGTGGTTGCAGCAATGGAAACAAAGCAACTGGCAGCGCAGAGGCAAACCCATCTGGGCTGCTCCATTGTGGCAAGACATCTCTGCCCAGTTAGAGAACCTAACTGTAAAAGTATGTCATGTAGATCCCTACATACCCAAGAGCTGAGCCAATGAAGAACATCAAAACAACCAGCAGGTGGATCAGGCTGCTAAGCTTGAGGTGGATCAAGTAGACCTTGATTGGCAACGTATGGGTGAATTATTTATAGCTCACTGGGCCCATGACACCTCAGGCCATTAAGGAAGAGATACCACATATAGATGGGCTCGTGATCGAGGGGCGGATTTGAGCATGGACACTATCTCACAGGTCATCCATGAATGTGAAACATGTGCCTCAAGCAAGCAAGCCAAGCAGTTAAAACCTCCTGCAGACACGCCAGGGCAAGCAGTATGTGCTCACAATGGTAGAAGCAACCACCAGCTGGCTAGAAACTTATCCTGTGCCCCATGCCACTGCCTGCAACACCATCTTGGGTCTTGAGAAGCAAGTCCTCTGGTGACATGGCACTCCAGAAAGAATCAAACCCATTTCCGAAAAAATCTCATAGACACCTGGGCCAAAGAACACGGCATCGAAAGGGTATATCATATTC
The DNA here is from genome assembly GCA_027925045.1 of Hypotaenidia okinawae. NCBI lineage: Eukaryota > Metazoa > Chordata > Aves > Gruiformes > Rallidae > Hypotaenidia > Hypotaenidia okinawae. The sequence goes on along the minus strand of BSDF01000005.1, from coordinate 34,777,177 downwards.
CCTACCATGCACCAGCCTCCGGGAAAATCAAGAGGTACAATGGACTGTTAAAAACTACAGTAAAAGCAGTGGGTGGTAGAATCCTTAAAACCCATGTTATTCATTTAGCCAAAGCCACATGGCTAGTTAATTCCAGAGGATCTACCAATTGAGCTGGCCTCCCCCAATCAAAACTCCCACAGACTATAGAGGGGGATAAAGTCCCTGTAGTACGCATGAAAAACCTGTTGGGGAAGACAGTCTGGGTTGTTCCTGCTTCAGGCAAAGGCCAAAAAAAAAAAAAATCAGTCCATGGCAGAAGTTGTACATAATAGATAAATGATGTTATGAACCTCCTAAATACTCTGAAAATGTAAGATCTGGGCATGATGTAGATGGTGTGGAAAAAGGGGTGGATAATGTCCTGGTTCTGGCTAGGAAAGTGTTAATTATCCAACCTGGTTTTGAACACTCCCATGGAGGGGGCATCCGCAACTTCTCTGAGCAACCTGTTCCAGTGCTTCACGACCCTCACAGCATAGATTTTCTTCCAAATATCTAATAAAAATCTACAGTCTTTTAGTTTAAAGCCATTACCCCCTGTCCTATTGCTACATGCCCTTGTGAACAGTTATTCCCCGGCTTTCTTACAGGCACTTTTCTGGTATTGGAAGGTTGCAGTAAGGTCTCCACAAGAGCCTTCTCTCCTCCAAGCTGAACAAGCCCAACTGTCTCAGCCTGACTTTGTAGGAGAGGTGCTCAGGCCCTCTGATAACTTTTTCATGGCCCTCCTCTGCATGTTCTTCCACAGCTTCATGTCTGTCTTGTACTGGGGACCCCAGGGCTGGACACAGTACTCCAGGTGGGGTCTCACCAGAGCAGAGTAAAAGGGCAGAATCACCTCCCTTGAACTGCTGGTCACACTTCTTTTGATGCAGTCCAGGATACAGGTGGCTTTCTGGTCTGCAAGCATGCATTGCCAGCTCATGTTGAGCTTTACATCAATCAACGCTCCCAACTCCTTCTCCTCAGGGCTGCTCTCAATCCATGCTCCACCCACAATGTAGTTGTGCTTGGGATTGCACCAACCCATGTGCAGGACCTTGCACAAAAAGACGGAGAATCCACAACCTTTCTGGGCAACAAGTTTCAGTGTTCAACCACCCCTAGAATTAAAAAAAACCAACAACTTATGTTTAAGCAGAATTTCCTGTATTTCAGTTTTTGCCCACTGACATATATTTTCACTGGATGCTAATAGAAATGCTATGGATCTGCTTTATTTATTACATCCCAGCTATATAAAGTTTTTTGAAAGATCTTTGTTCAAAAACAAAGAGACAGCAGAACAACCACCTTAGACTTCCGTAGGGCTGACTTTGGACTGTTCAGAAAGCTGCTTGATAAGATTCCATGGGAGGCAGCCCTTGAGGGCAAAGGTGCACAAGAAGGTTGGATGCTCCTCAAGAAGGAAATCTTGGCGGCACAAGAACAGGCTGTCCCAGTCTGTTGGAAGAGGAGTCGGCAAGGAAGGAAGCCAGCTTAGCTGAGTGGAGAGATCTGGGAGGATATTAGGAAAAAGAGGGAAAAATAGGAGCTTTGGAAGAAGGGGCAGGTGTCTTGGAATGACTATAGGGATGTAGTAAGATCATGTAGGGAGAAAGTCAGAAGGGCTAAAGCTGAACTGGAACTCAGACTGGACAGTTCTGTAAAAGATAATAAAAAATCAGTCTTTAATAGCAAAGTAGGATACTCCCTGGGTATTCATCCTCAGGAGTGGGCTGACAGGGAGGGAAGAGGAGAACAAAGCTTCCATGCTCCAGGTGGAAATGATTAGTGACCTACTTGGCCAGTTAGACACCCACAATTCAAGGGGGCCAGATGGGATCCACCTGAAGGTACTGAGAGAGCTGGCAGATGTGCTTGCCAAACCCCTTTCCATCATCTATCAGCAATCCTGGCAGACTGGGGAAGTTCCACTCCACTGGAGGCTGGCAGATGTTACACCCATATACAAGAAGGGTCGGAGGGAGGATCTGGGGAACTACAGGCCTGTCAGTCTGACCTCAGTCCTGGGGAAGATCATGGAGAGGGTCATCTTGGGAGCTATCACGCAGCACATGCGTGATGACCAGGAGATCAGGCCTAGACAACATGGGTTTACAAAAGGTAGATCCTGTCAAACTAACCTGATCGCCTTCTATGACAAGGTGACCCGCTTAATGGATGAGGGGAAGTCTCGTAATCTACCTGGACTTCAGTAAAGCGTTTGACAGTTTCTCACAGCACTCTGTGAGCAGCAGAAGCTGCTGAAGGATAAGGTGATTCGAGTCATTTTGTAGTAGGTCTAGGGAGGTGATTGTGACCCTGTACTCAGCCTTAGTGAGGCCACACCTCAAGTACTGTGTGCAGTGCTGTGCTCCTCACCATAAAAAGGACATCGAGGTCCTTGAGCGAGTCCAGAGAAGGGCAACCAGGCTGGTGAAGGGGCTGGAGGGCAAATCATATGAAGAGCGGCTGAGGGAGCTGGGGATGTGTAGCCTGGAGAAGAGGAGGCTGAGGTGAGACCTTACCACCGCCTACAATTACCTGAAAGGAGGTTGTAGAGAGGTGGGCGATAGTCTCTTCAGCCAGGTGACAGGTGATAGGACAAGGGGAAATGGCACAAAGCTGCACCAGGGCAAGTTCAGATTAGATCCCAGACATATTTACAGACTGGGAGAAGAGCTCCTTGAGAGTAGCCCTGCTGAGAAGGACCTGGGTGTCATGGTGGATGAGAAACTTAACATGAGCCAGCAGCGTGCTCTTGCAGCTCAGAAGGCCAATGGTATCCTGGGCTCCATCAGAAGAGGGGTGGCCAGCAGGGACAGGGAGGCGATTGTCCCTCTCTACTCTGCCCTCATGAGGCCCCATCTGGAGTACTGTGTCCAGATCTGGGGGCCCCAATACAAGAAAGATGTGGAACTGTTGGGGAGGGTTCAGAGGAGGCCACGGAGATGATTAGAGGGCTGGAGCACCTCCCCTATGAGGAGAGGCTGAGGGAGCTGGGCTTGTTCAGCCTGGAGAAGAGAAGGCTGCGGGGGGACCTCATTGCAGCCTTCCAGTACCTGAAGGGAGTATATAAACAGGAGGGGAATCGACTTTTTAAAAGGGTAGGCAATGGCAGGGCAAGGGGGAATGGATTGAAGCTAAAGGAGGGAAGGTTTAGATTAGATATTAGGGGAAGTTCTTTACAGAGAGTGGTAAGGTGCTGGAACAGGTTTCCCAGAGAGGTGGTAGATGCCCCATGCCTGGAATTGTTCAAGGCCAGGTTGGATGGGGCCCTGGGCAACCTTGTGTAGATCCAGGCCTGAAGGTTGGTGGCCCTGCCTGTGGCAGGGGGTTGGAACTGTATGATTCTTGGGGTCCCTTCCAACCCAGACCATTCTATAATTCTATGATCGATGTTAGGAAAAAATTTTTCACTGCAAGAGTTGTCAGGGTCTGCTTGGAACTGGCTGCCCAAGATGAGTTTAAAAAAACGGTAGATGAGGTACTTAGGGATATGGTTTAGCAGGAATGGTTGGACTCAGTGGTCTTAAAGGTCTTTTCCAACCTTGTAATTCTGTGATTCTATTCAGGGAATCTGGGTTTCCACCTTCTTTTTTTCCTTTTATGGTATTTCTGCCTCACAACTAATTTGAGTCTAGGGGCGCTCTTCCTCATCCTTGTCTTCCTCAAGGGTCACAGCTTCATCCCATCACACTCTTCATTAAATTAAAGTTCATGGTGGTCCATCTCCCCATGCACATCCATTCACAGCAATAATTCCTCTTCTGCTTAACTACGAAGTTTCTTCCTCAAAGCCCTGCTTATCTACAAAGTTTCCTCCTCAAGGCCTTTCTTTTGCTAAGCTAAAGGACCTTATTCATATCTTTCTTGTTTGTATATTCACAATCAGTGTAAGCATCTTTCTCAGGGATGTGCTGCTTGCTCAGGGCTCTTGTTACATTCTAGCTACAGTTGGTTTCACAAAGGTCTTTTTATTAACACCTTTGTGGTGGTTCAGCTCCAACCAGTGGCTGAGCACCACACCCTGCTCGCTCACTCCCTGAGGAGTAGAACAAATAGACAGAGGCTCCATGGGTTGGGATAAAGAAGGTTTACTGACAAAAGCACTGTGAAAGTAGAACAATAACATCCAAATACACTCACACCCGGTGATAACACAGAGTACCTTATCAACCCAGTGATTACAGTGTGCTGCACCAGGCAAGGACCAACCCAACACCCCAGCCACACTCAGACTGCCCTAGAGGCACCCAGGAGCGCACCTCCCTGACCAGCCCCTTTTATGGGGAAGTGATGTCAAGTGGTGTGGAAAACAGCCTGGGCTAACTCAGCTCACCTGTAATGATTGCTTGGGAAGGTTGACTCTGGCCTGGCCAGAACCAGGACATTATCCACCCCTTTTTCCACACCATCTACATCATGCCCAGATCTTACATTTTCAGAGTATTTGGGAGGTTCATAATATCATTTATCTATTATTTAGACCATCTGCCATGGGCTGATTTTTTTATACACCAACAATTTAGCAGCTATCCTCACCTAGAATTAAATCCCCTTGGGGTACACACTGGACTTCCCCATCCTTTCGCATTACCCACCAAGTGCACCCAGGTCCCTGAGCAAAAGCAGTCCCATGAGTGGGTTTGCCTTTGCCTGAAGCAGGAACAACCCAGACTGTCTTCCCCAACAGGTTTTTCATGCGTACTACAGGGACTTTATCCCCCTCTATAGTCCGTGGGAGTTTTGATTGGGCAGGGCCAGCTCAATTGGTAGATCCCCTGGAATTAACTAGCCATGTGGCTTTGGCTAAATGCATATCCCAGTTTTTTAGGGTTCTACCACCCACTGCTTTTACTGTAGTTTTTAATAGTCCAGTGTACCCCTCGATTTTCCTGGAGGCTGGTGCACAGTAGGGTATATGATATACCCATTTGATGCCATGTTCTTTGGCCCAGGTGTCTATGAGATTATTCTGGAAATGAGTTCCATTGTCTGGCTCAATTCTTTCTGGAGTGCATGTTGCCAGAGGACTTGCTTCTCAAGACCTCATATGCTTCACATATTTTCTGGCAGTTGATTATATACTGGGGCCTCTTCAGCATGCGTCACCTCCTCTTCTGGTGATATTGCAAATTGTTTGCCTTCTGGCCAGTCTGTGGTCACTTCCAGGATTCCTGGGCGATTGGGGTTTCCTATTTGAGCCTGCTGCGTGTTAAGCTACTTGCTCTACGTAGCATCAGTGGCATGGTGAGTAGAAGGGGCCTTCCCTTTCAACATCTAGCCCAGTACTGGCAGTCAGGATGCCAGGAGGAGCTGGGCTTCAGTTCCAATCACTTCTGAAGCAGCTCAAACCCCTTCATATGCTGCCAGTATTTCCTTTTCTGTGGGAGCACAACAGGCCTCAGATCCTTTGTAGCCCCGACTCCAAAACCCCGGGGGTCAGCCTTGGGTCTGCCCTGGTGTTTCCTGACAGAGACTCCAGGTAGAGCCATTCTCCTTGGCTGCAGTGTAGAGAACATTTTTTACATCTGTCCATCTCTGGACTGGCCCAAGGGCTACCGTATGGATGACTTCCTTTTTGATTTGTTCAGAGGGCTGTTGCTGCTCAGGGCCCCGTTGGAAATCGTTCTTCTTCCAGGTTACATGGTAGAGAGGGCTCACAATGAGACTGTAGTTTGGGATGTGCATTTGCCAAAACCTCACAATGTCTAAGAAAGCTTGTGTCTCCTTTTTGTTGGTCGGTGGAGACATAGCTGCTATTTTATTGATAATGTCCATTGGGATCTGAATATGTCCATCTTGTCATTTTATTCCTAAAAACTGGATTTCCTGAGCAGGTCCCTTGACTTTACTTTGTTTTATAGCAAAACCAGCTTTTAGCAGAATTTGGATTATTTTCTTTTCTTTTTCAATATCTTCTCCTGCTCATTTGCCCCATACAATGATGTCATCAATATACTGTAGGTACTCTGGGGGTTCACCCTGTTCTAATGCAGTTTGGATCAGTCCATGGTAGATGGTGGGGCTGTGTTTCCAGCCCTGGGGCAGTCGATTCCAGGTGTACTGGATTCCCTTCCAAGTGAAAGCAAACTGTGGCCTGCACTCAACCACCAAAGGAATTGAGAAGAAAGCATTTTTAATGTCAATTGTGGCATACCACTTGGCTGCTTTTGACTCCAGTTCATACTGGAGTTCTAACATGTCCGGCACAGCACCACTCATGGGCAGCGTGACTTCATTAAGGACACAATAATCTAGTGTCAGCCTCCACTCTCCATTGTCTCTCCAGAAATATAGATGGGTTCTGACCCTTCATAGTTCGATGGTATTAGAGTACACTGGGCACCAGTGTCTACTAATGCTTGGTGATCATGTCGATCTGATGTGATTGTTGGTTGACAGCTGACTGAATATGAGTCAGCAGTGTGCTCAGGCAGCCAGGAAGGCCAATGGCATCCTGGCCTGTATCAAAAATAGTGTGGCCAGTAGGTCTAGGGAGGTGATTGTGCCCCTGTACTCAGCTTTGGTGACGCCACACCTCAAGTACTTGTACACAGCAGTGCTGTGCTCCTCACCATAAGAAGGACATCGAGGTCCTTGAGCGAGTCCAGAGAAGGGCAACCAGGCTGGTGAAGGGGCTGGAGGGCAAATCATATGAGGAGCGGCTGAGGGATGGATAGGGGGTGGATAATTTCCTGGTTCCTGACAGGCCAGAGGCAACCTTCCCAAGCAGCCTGTACCGGTGAGCTGAGCAAGCCTGGGCTGTTTTCCACACCACCTGACATGACTTTATCAGAAAAGGGGCTGGTTCTGGAAAGGCAGGGGCTTGGTTCCTCTAGGACAGTCTGAGGGTGGCTGGGGTGTTGGGACGGTTGATCCTTGTGTTAGGCAGTACTCTGTAATTGTTGGGTCCATAAGCTACTCTGTTATCACCATGTGTAAGTGTAATTGGCTGTTATTGTTCTATGTTCACAGCGATTTTCATCAGTAAACTGTCTTTATCGCAACCTACTGAAGCTCTGTTTCTTTCTCCTCCGGGATTGAGCGAGCAGGGTGTGGTGCTCAGCCACTGGTTGGGGCTGAACCACCACAGACTGATCACACATTCAATCTGATGGATGTGTTATTTTATTTATCATTGTGGTGGTTTGGCCCTGGCTAGAGGCCAAATGCCCACCAAGCTGCTTGCTCACTCCCCTTTTCAGCCGAAAAGGGGAGAAAATATATATCGGGAGGCTTAGGACTTGAGATAAGGACAGAGGGATCACTCTCCAATTAGTGCAATGGGCAAAACAGACTCAGCACAGAGTAAAAGAAAGAAAAGTGATTTATTACTACTACAACTACACACCCAGTGAACCAGAGTCGGGTAATGAGAAGTGTGGCCAGGTCTTAAAGCACCTTCCCCCCACCCCTCCCTTCTTAGCAGAGTGAAACTTCATTCACAATTTTACTCCCTTCTTCCCTCCCCCAACATGGCGCGGGGAGGGGCAGGGAATGGGGAGTGGCGTTCTGGCGGTTCCTCACAAGCTGCTTTCCTTCCCCAGATCTTAACACTTCTACTTCCCCCCACCCCTCGCCTCTTCACACACTTGACTTTAATCATAAATTCGCTCCCTTCATCTCCCCCATCGTGGTGCGGGGAGGGGCAGGGAATGGGGAATGCGGGTTTTCAGTCCATTCCTCCCGAGTTGTCTTCCATCTTAGCTGGAGGGGGAGCATTCCATCCATACACACTATCCCTGCAGCACCGTGGGGTCCCACCCACGCGAGAGTCATATCCATGAACTTCTGCAGCGTGGATCAATCTCTTCACATGCCGTAGATGTCTCTGCTCCCCGTCCTTATCCATGGGCTGTGAGGGGACACCTGCTCCACCATGGACTTCTCCACGAGCTGCAGGGGAATCTCTCTTTCCAGCACCTGAAGGGCCTCATTCTTCCCCCCACTCTCTCCTTCGGGCCTGGCCTTGGTGTCTGTGCAGCTTGTTACATCTTCTCACTCCCTTCTCCAGTGGCAAAATGCGTCTGCCTGCAGGTATTTTTCTCCTAAATGTGATTCCCAGAGGCATCTCTGATTGGCTCACCCTGGTCAGCAGCAACTTTGGCCTTGAATTGACTGATGTTTATGGTCTGGGGCATGCAGAAAGCTTCTAGCTGCTGCTTGCAGAAGCTATCTCGGCAGCACAGCTATGCAAAACTGCGACAATCATTTAGCACTCCAGTTGAAAATATGGAGGTAATGTCTGACTGCTTGTCCTTAGATATGTAAGGAATGCAATTAATTCATCTCTATATGTGAAGAATATAAATATAAATGTTAAATTTCTTTCCATAAGTTTTCCCTAAATGTCAAGACTACAATTTTTAAAAAACAACACTGTTCAGGATAATCCCTATTTAATTTGGGATATATGCTTAAATGCTAATCTGAATAAAGGTGAGTTAATTTTATGCTCTTTATTTTTTCCAGAAGCAAAGTGTAAGGTCCTGGCCCTATCTTTGATCTTTGAACTTAAAAGCTTAAAGGAAAAGAATCTGCACATGAATAATTTGCCGTTAAAGTAGCAGGCACTTCCCACACATATGGGGGCCTGTTTCACACAGAACATTTTGAAAACCTATCAGAAGCTTCAGATTTGTAAAGATAGCATACATTGGAGTGAGACAAAAAAACAGAAGTAGGTGGAAGCTTTTAAAATGAGCAAGACAAATGATTCACTGTCTGGAGAATCTGCCTTCAAGTTAAACCTATTTTATTTATGTTCTAGGGTAGGTTAAGAGATCTTTTGGTTATGGTTAAGTGCCTGCATGGGAAAAAGTTTTCAAAGAAATAAGACAAGCTAATCATAATAATCATTAACCTCCCTGGTTTTAAAGTCTATGTATCTGTGGCCATGAATATATTCTCTTCAATGGCAATATTGGTGACATACCTTCCACAGTACCTGTAGTGCTATGCTGTTGCCAAAGCAGCAAAGTGTTTCTTTATATATTTTTTTTTCGTAAGTATACATTAAAAAACTTACTCATTTACAATTTTAAAGGATTGGGTCTTTGAACAGGCCACAAAAACTGTCAGTGAAATGAGAGGGTAGTGTATTAGATGGAATGAGCAGCAGAAGACAGTCCTGTAGTACTTCTGTGGAGAAGATATTTTTAACAGTGGAGTAAGATTCAGAACTATGATTCTAATTATGTTAAGATGGGAGTTTCTATGGTTGTAGTATATTGTAAGTTGACCTTAGTATGATGAAATCTAAACCTTTAAAATTTTAGCATACTGTATCCTTTTAAATTTCATCTTTTCTGTCTGAGCAGTTTGACCCATTAGTATTTTCCACTGAAGCAAGAAAAAAATCTAGATTTCAATATTATTTTCATAATATTAAAATAATTTTTCTTGCATACTAATCAGGTACTTGTATGCTTTTATAAAAAGGCTTATATTTCCAATATTAGACAGTTGTAAGAAAGACAACCTTTTTCATTGAGAAATGGTACAGTAAAAATGCTATTTAATTAGCTTATAAAAAGGGGAAAGCAAATGGTATTTATGCACTAACTGAAATATAATCTGAATTATTTTCCAGTTTTGTGCTCTATATTGAGTAAAATCATTTTACTCATGTAACTTGCCAGTATAAACTCTTTGGATAATACTGTAATAATTAAAGAACAATATGGAAGACATTTAAAAAATGTCTACAGGAAAAATAAGTAGTTTTAAATGTATAGATGGTTTTCCATTGCTGTTATGTTTTTTCCATTTAATATATCTAATTATGTGCCGCCTTTTACTGCACATCCCATTATTTCTATCACTTTCAGTGTTTTTTCTATTCTAGCTCTGCAGCTAAACCACAGTTAGATTGCATTTTTTTTTAATGCTGTCATAGAATTAATCAAAAGATTCATTAATATGAGGGGAAGAATGGGAATGGATATGGTTGTCTTTACACATTAGTATTAGGAGTAATACTACTGTATGACTAGTGACATATAATACTACTTTAAAAAATATTATTCTGAACCCATCTGATTTTTTTTTTCCTCTTTTTAAGGATGGATCTTGCTGTCTGTGTAAACCTTCAATTTGCGTTTACTTTGAGAGCTCTGAATATTCAAAGAATGCTCTGACAGGCTGTAGGGGTGATATCCTGTCCAATGAAACTAATGGCAGAAAACCTACTGAATGATTGTGATTTTACTCCATGGTTGTAAAGAGCATAAATTTTGTTTCTAACTCACATTCAAAGTGTGCACAGCCAATACTTGGATGAAGAAACATTGAGGCCTTTATTAGGATTTTTTCTTTTTTTTCCTTTTTCTTTTACTGAAAGCGTTGATTGTTCAGTAAACTTTACTATTTGTAATGTAGCTTACTGGTAAATCCACTCTCTTGTTTTATGAGCAGGGAGGAAGGTAAATTGGACTTTGAAAGTAGGGTCCTGCAGTATATATACAAGTAAAATGCCTCCCTAGCTTCACCGGGGAAGTTTGCCTTTGTGGGAATTTCAGGATGAGGCTTTTTAGTAGAAAATATCCCTTTGCTGTGACTGAACTAGATATTTCTGTTGAACTTAAACAATTTATCAGAATTTTTCTGATCAGCCTTTTTTACTGTCTTGTCTTGAGTCGTTTTTAATGACATCTATTATCAGATTGAAATGGCGATTGAGACACTGCAAAAGTCTGATGGTCTTTCTACTCACAGAAGCTCTCTCCTCAACAGCCATGTAAGTTGTCTCTTCTTTCATGAAAGCTAATCTCTTGCTTGTTCTGCATGCTTAACCTGATTCTAAATGTTTGGTTTTGTTTTATTACTACTTTTTGCTTTCAGTCTCTCCATTTTAGTTCCTTGTATTCTACATCTTCTGTCACTATATTTTGTCAGGTTGTGTCATGACATATTGTAGAGTGCATTTCTTTTCTAGCTCCTGTATTGTGTTAACATAGCTTAATGTATTTGCCTGTTTTGCAGGTTCTAATGTAAATGTAAAAATAATATTCAAATAATTCTTAAGTAGTCTTGGTTTGGCATTTTAAAATAATGCCTGATATAATAATTCAGGAGCAGGTGAAGGAAGAAAGAAACAGCACACACTTTGAATAAAAAAATATTATTTACATTTCTTTTTGAATGTTTATTTTATTCTGAATGAGTTTATTATAAGAATTCTGAAGATCTATTCGATGAGATAAAAAATAAAACCAATCTGTTAGTATCTGATATTTTATTCTTCTGCCTCTTGCTTGGTTCTGTTTTTTGCAAATCTTGTAGTTAGGAATTTTCTGTAAGAGAAAGATGAAGACATTTGCATAAAAAGATGGTTGCAAATAAAGTAGTAAAGGAGAAAGTCACAAAGTTTAATCTTAAGTGTTTTTAAAAACTGCTAGTCTGTCTTGAAATGTTATGTAACCATGTTTTTTCTTCAGTTGGAATAGTCTTGCATTTTTTAATGCTGCTAAATTTCTATACATACTGCATCCTTTTTGCTTCTCAACCTTACTTACCACTTACATATTTTTTCAGATTCTTCTATTCCTTTTCAAAAGAAATGTAATTATTGACTGTGATATTAATTCAGGAGTATATTGGGTAGAGGCTATATGCTTATTTTGATTTATTGACACCCCCCCACACACACACACACACCCTCTAATAATGTGATAATATGGAAATGAAAACCAGAATTGTTTTGTCAAAGTTTATTATCATGCTAGAAAAAGACAGCAGGAGACAATACAATTTCCTGGAAGAGAATTTACTTTTCTTAGAAAAGGCTAAAATTGGGTGAGGGAAATTGATTTCTGCAAAATGTGATGAAGAATTTTTTAGATCATTCTGGATGTTTATAAAATAATTGTTTTGATGCTAAGACAACCTAGAAATATGCTTAAATTAATGTCATAATTAAATTGATTTTTTTTTAAATGCCAAAAATGTGTCTTAAAACTTAGATATACAAAGAATTGATAAATCTGCCTTGAATCTCACAAGTCAGTCCAGAATCTTCACACTGAAAACAGTAAGAATTAAAGGACAAGCTTTTCTACATCAGAAAACTATTCCCCTATTTCCTGTGTCATGCACTAATTAAAAGATCATGGAACAGATGCTCTTGGAAGACATGTCAAAACATGGAAGAGGGGGAGGTGATTAGAAACAGCCAACATGGCTTCACCAAGGGCAAATCATGCCCAACTAATCTAGTGGCCTTCTACAATGCAGTGACTGCATCGATGGACAAAAGAAGAGCTATGGATGTTATCTATCTGGACTTCTGTAAGGCCTTTGATACAGTTCCCCATAGCATTCTTGCTGCTAAACTGAAGAGAGATGGTTTTGATGGATGGACTGTTAGATGGATAAGGAACTGGCTGGACAGCCATGTCCAGAGTTGAAGTCAATGGCTCAGTGTTCAAAAGGAGTTCAGTAATGAGTAGTGTCCCACAAGGTACCTGTCCTGGTTTCACCTGAGATGATAGATTTAATTTTCTTTCTAGTAGCTGGTATAGTGCTGTGTTTGGGATTTAGTTTAAGAATAATGTTGTTAAAACACTGATGTTTTATTTCTTGCTAGAAAACCAAAAAGAAAACCTTGCAGGTTGAGATAAGGATAGTTTACTGGGACGGCAGAGAGAGAGAAACAATATACAAAATGGGTGATACACAATGCAGTTTCTCACCGAACCGCACAACTCAGACTGTACAGCTCAGAGCCATCCCAAAAACGTACTGTTCCCAAAACAGCATGTCCTGGAGCTGAGTGCTCCTCCCTCCACTGGCCCCCCTTTATGCTGAGCATGATGTAATTGGCATGGAATACCCTCTTTGGCCAGTTTGAGTCACCTGTCCTGGCTGTGTCCCCTCCTGGCTTCCTGGGTGCCCCTGCTTTCTTGTTAGTCCTTGACTGCTTGTCAACAACTAAAAACATCAGTGTGTTATCAGCACTGTCCTCATCTGAACTCCCAAACATGGCACTACACCAGCTGCTAGAAAGAAAATTAACTCTATTCTAGCTGAACCCAGGACATTATCCACCCCTTATTCCATACCATTTATGTCATGCCCATTCTTTTCGACATGACCAGTTTCCTGTTTTTGACACACACACACACACACACACATATATATATATACACATACATACAGATATCATCTCCATCTGTCATAACAGTCTCTCAGGGCAGGAGTGATGATGTGTGCCATTGGATTATTGCATGCTACATCCAAGATTCTCAACTGATACACCTGGTGTAGTCCATGCTTGTGGTCTGCAGGTTGAAGGTGTTGATTTTCAAAGAAGTTTCTGGGCGCCCGTTGCTAAGCCAGTTCTAGTCCCATCATTGTGGCACTCATCCTTCATTAATTTGTGTGATTCTTACTGTAATACCATTGGTACAACATACAATAGTACTTGTAGCAATGATAAATATATAACAGCAGAGTTATTTAGCAATTGATATCATACAATTTCTACTCTGTTGATTATATTGGCTATTCTCACCCAAAATCAAATCCCCTTGAGGTACACATCAGACTTCCCCATCCTTCTGCATCACCCACCAAGTGCACCCAGGTCCTTGAGGAAAAACAATCTCACAAATGGGTTTGCCTTTGCCTGAAGCAGGGATAACCCAAACTGTCTTCCCCAACATATTCTTCCTACTCACTATTGGGACTCTATCAGTCTTATCAGCACTGCTGTCATCCTAACTCCCAAACACAGCACTACATCAGCTGCTAGAAAGAAAATTAACTCTATCCTAGCCAAAACCAGGACAGGGTCTTATAAGAAAGATGGAAAGAGACTTTTTACCAGGGTCTGTAGTGACAGGAGAAGGGGAAATGGTTTAAAGCTTTAAGAGGGTAGATTTAAATTGAACATAAGGAAGAAAGTTCTTTACGATGAGGGTGATGAGACACTGGAACAGGTTGACCAGAGAAGTTGTGGATGCCCCCTTCCCAGAAGTGGTCAAGGTCAGTTTGGATGGGGCTTTGGGCAACCTGATCGGTTAAAAGAGTCCCTGAGAATGGCACAGGGCTGGATTAGATGATCTTTCAAGGTCCCTTCCCACCCAAAGCATTCTATGATTCTATGAAAATATCTTCCTCATAATGAGATTTTGCATCTGTCTGTTATGGTAATCTTATCCTCATGTTTTTAACTGTTTTGAGGTATTTTCAAAACTGAAAGACAAATAGCGGTATCTGTTATTGATTCTGTGAAAATAAAAGACATCCATGTATGTTGTAATAAACTAGCCTCAGTCATTTTGGAAGAAATTAGTGGAAATTAGTGGAATTTTCCTAGATGTTTTCCTGTTGCAGTTTGCTGTAGCTGTGCTGCCTAGATGGCTTTTGCAAAGCAGCAGTTACAGTTTGTTGCAAGTTCCAGACAGTAAACTTCGGCCAATTCAAGGCCAAAGTTATCTCTGACGAATCACAGAAGGATTCATAGCGCCTCTGTGAATCACATATAGGAGAAAAAACCCTGCAGGCTGGCACACTTTGCCACCGGAACACAGAGTGGGAAGATGTGACCAGCTGCAGTAATAGCCAAGGACAGGCCGAAAGGAGAGGGGGAAGGAATGTGGAAAGAAAGTTTCCCCTGCAGCTCGTGGAGAAGACCATGGTGGAGCGGGTTGTCCCCTCGCAGCCCATGGATGAGGACAGGGAGCAGAGACATCTACTCCCTGTGAAGAGATTGATCCACGCCTCAGCAGGTTTGCCGGGGGACTTGTGACTTTTGTGGGGAGCCAGGCCGGGGAAGCCCGGGCCCAAATGTCAGAACCCTATGGAAGGAAGTCCTGCTGAGAGGCCTGTGGTGAGGAGATGACTCCCTGATGGAAAGGACTCACGCTGCAGAAGTTCATGGATACGACTCTCACGTGGGTGGGACCCCATGGCGCTGTAAGGGAAGTGTGTGTGTGTGTGTGTGTGTGTGTGTAATGCCCCCTCCCCCCCAGCTGAGACAGAAGACAGCTCGGGCGGAATGGACTGAAACCCCCCACTCCCCATTCCCTGCCCCTCCTGATGCTGCGATGGGAGGGAAGAAGGGAGCAAAATTGATGATTAAAGCTAAGGGTGCCAAGAGGCGAGGGGTGGGGGGAAGTAGAAGTGTTAAGATCTGGGGAAGGAAAGCAATTGGTACCGCCGGAACCTCACTCCCCATTCCCTGCCCCTCCCCGCGCCATGTTGGGGGGGAAGAAGGGAGTAAAATCGTGACAAAGTTTGAGTTTGCTAAGAAGGGTAGGGGTGGGGGGAAGGCGCTTTAAGACCTGGCCGCTTCTTACTCTTATCTCATTCCGGTTCACTGGGTGTATTAGTCGTAGTTGTAATAAATCACATTTCTTTCCTTTATTCTGTGCTGAGTCTGTTTTGCCCATTGCACTAATTGGAGAGTGATCCCTCTGTCCTTATCTCAGGGCCTAAGCCTCCGAAAACATATTTTCTTCCCTTTTCGGCTGAAGGGGGGAGTGAGCGAGTGGCTTGGTGGGCATTTGGCCTCTGGCCAGGGCCAAAACCACCACATTTCCCTATTTTAAAAATGTTTATTTAATAATGACTCAAATAAGGAGAGTAATTATAGGTTTATTCCTCTCTTCCTCCTTAAGCTGGCATTTTGTTTCCTAAGTTAATACCTCTTCATTTTAATGATGTTTTTTCTTTTTCCTCTATTTTATTTCCTTTTCCAATTTCTTTCTTCGTGCGATTGACTTAACTAATTTATAAGCGATTTTTTTCTAAAGTTTGAAGTTTCGTTGAAGTTGGAATCAATTTACCCATTCTGTGTAAATCATTTCAAACCATCCCAATATTGTTAATTTTATAAATCAACAATTTAGAAATAAAAGTCTGGACATTTCAATTTTAAATTATGTTTATGCAAATACAAAAATATGTTTAAGATTGTTTGCAATAACTTTATCATGTCTTCAGATCATTTATCTTTTACATGGTAATCAGCTGTTGGCACTCTTCTTTCCAGGATGTAACCTACTAAGTAATCTTTTCAAGTTCTTTTTATTGAAATATCTTCACCTTAGAGCTAAAATCCTTATTTTGTACTTATATTGGGTTTTGCTTTCCCATTGTTGCATAATGCCAAGCTGTGGCTGAAAGAATATCCATCAAATACAAATCATTAGTAAAATGCACTTAAATAAATCCTAATACATTCTAATTCACCTGGAAAAAAGTATAATGCTGTATTTAGCAGTTAACTGGCAAATAATTTTGTTTGTCTTTTTTTTTCTTTGTGAGGTAAAGCAGAAATAGCTCATATTCCATAATCTAATTAGTATAGATTAAATAGAGAGGTTGAAAGATATAATTAAGATATACTTAGGTGATTAGTGAAATAGTTTTGTAAATACACTCATGTAAAAGTAAAATTTTTCAATATTTCAATATTTTTCCTAGGCTGTATTTCAGAATTGTAAATTCTCAAGATAAAATACATTTCTGAATGTTAAGACTTTAAATAATGTGTTTATATTTACAAGTTGATATAAGGATGATGAACTGAATTTTTTTGTTATGTTTATGTTGTGGTTTTGCATGTCAAGGTTCTGGTGGAGGGAGGGCTGCAGGGGTGGCTTCTGCAAGGAGCACCTAGAACCTTCCCCTAGGTCCGACAGAGTAAATACCAGCTCAAGGACGGACCCTCTGCTTACCAAGGCCGAACCAATCAAGGCCTCTGTGTATCATACTTAAGAGAAAAAAACCCCAATGTTAGCAGCTGCTTTTTGCCACTAGAGAAGGGAGTGAGAAGATGTAAGAAACTTTGCAGACACCAAGGTCAGTGAAGAAGGGGGAGGAGGCGCTCCATGTGCCAGAGAGAGAGATTCCCCTGCAGCCCATGGAGAAGACCATGGTGAAGCAGGTTGACCCCTGCAGTCCATGATGATAGGGAGCAGGGATCCTACCTGCAGCCCGTGGACAGACCCTACTCTAGAGTGGGTGGAGAAATATGGAAGATGCTGTGACCCACATTGGAGCAGGCTCCTGGCAGGACCTGCAGCCCATGGAGACAGAGGCCCATGCTGGAACAGGTTTGCTGGGGGGAGGCTTGTGACTCCCTGGGGGACCAGGCTGGAGCAGTCTGGACCTGAGAGACTGCACCCCATAGAAGTGACCCACACTTGGGCAGTTGGTGAAGAGCTGAAAGCCCTGTGGGAAAGGACTCATGTTGCAGAAGTTCATGGAGGACTGTCTCCTGTGGGTGGGAACCCACACTGGAGCAGGGGAAGAGTGTAAGGAATGCCCTCCCCCAAGAAGGAAAACAACTTGTGAGGAACTGACCAAAATCCCCATTCCCTGTTCCCTTTCCCCCTTCCCCCATGCCACCCTGGTGGGGAGAAGGCAGAGAAATCATGAATAAAGTTGAGTCTGTGAAGAAGGGGGAGGGGCAGAGGTGTTTTACGATCTGGTTTTACTTCTCATAATCCTATTCTGGTTTCACTCTCGGTGTGTGCGTGTGTAGTGTAAATAAATTAGTTGCTTTGTATTTTCTTTCTAGTTGGTGTTGAGTCTCTCTTGCCCGTGCCATTAATTGCAGAATGATCTCTCCCTGTCCTTATCTCTACTCCTAAGCCTCTCAATATATATTTTCTCCCCTGTCCAGCTGAAAAGGAGAGTGATAGAGTGACTTTGGTGGGCATCTAGCCTCCAGCCAGGGTCAAACCACCACAGTTTATTTAATGTGGATCATTATCTGCATCCATCTTGGAAACAGTTAGATCTTGCTTCTCCTGCATTTTTACATAGAACTCTTGTTTAGAAACCTAAGTATGGTAGTTTTGGTGATGACTTCCATAAGAACATACACGTGAAGATGGTCTTTGAAAGGTCTGGAGTAAATGTTTTCCTTTTTTCTTTCTTCTTTTTGCATTTTTCGTGTATTGTTCTTACTAAATTGCTCACAAATTAGAACTGCATGTCAAATATATTCATGATAATAAAAATTTGACTTGTAGTTCTGCAATAAAGAAGGGTCAGAGTAGAAGCATATTTCATTAGTAATGGGCATTAAACTATTAATATTCATGTTCTTTAAATGACAGGTTATATTAGACATTAGTAAAACAGAATTTGTTCATTGATCTATTAATAAATAACCCCGCAGAGTAGCATTTTAAACATCACTGAAACTTTGTAATGTTTTACTGTATTATAAACATATATCTTGGTCATATTAATTGCTTTGGTGGACTAAATTGAAATTCATTATACTACTGTGTGAGACTCCACATATTGGAATAAAATTTTGTTCCAAATGCCAGAAACAAATCCATGGCTTGGGGATTTATTGGATGCTTAAATGTAGCCCAGAATTTTGGTAAGATTTGTGAACATGGAAAATTTGGATGTTCATGCTGATTCGTTTTGGTATAATTACTTTCATAAGTATTTAAGTAGTAAATGCAAGCAGAATTTTTTTTAATTATTCAAGACGAAATTAAAGGCAAATTCCAAGGGTATAAAACTATGGGAAGAGGGGAGCGTGTAAGCTAGGTAAAATGTTAACATCCAAAAATATTTGAATTTATATGACCACTATAAAAATATTTCCATTTTATTTTGTTGTTCTATACTGTTAAAGGTCATTATAGCGACCATTTTACTTGGACTTTGTGTGTATGCTAGTTGCTGTTTGTTCTATACAAAGGTACAATGTTGTATTAGAAACTATTTGCTTGCATGCTTCCAAAATTGCTCACCAAAATTCTTCATTAAATTGCACAGAAAAAAAGAAAGAATACTAATTCTGTCAAAATGCATACAGGCCACAAAAGAAAGGGACTGACTCCATAATGTACATAGATGTACCAGTAATTTTTCATATCACCTAGATTGATTGTTACCTTATATTTGATAGCTGCTTCTTTGTATTTGGAAGAAAAAAAAAGCATATTAAATGAAATAAAGTACTGGGTTTTTTTCCTTTGTATTTTTTAATTTCATATGAAGATAAATAGTATAATATTTGAAAAATAAAAATGTATTAACTTACTCATTTTAGTTTTTTCCTGCAATTAATATAAATTATATATATTATTTCCTTGGGGTTCCAACAATTTGTCTCCAAATCACAAATAACTTCAAAAAATGTTAATGTATGGTACTGAATTTGAAATATTTTTAGAACTGGATCTATCTGAGGTCACAAGTGTAATTAGTTTTGTTATTTCTTTGTAATTCTAAGAGATACTAATGCATCATGGCATATCTAGCATTGAAAGAGATTTAAAGAGATTATATTTGCTTGAAGAACAAATTTACTGTATAAACAGGCCTTAAGACTGGTATAAAAATATCAGATTTTTTTTTTAGTAGCGTAATACTGAATTTACATATGTTTATTCTCTCATATTTGATATAGCTCCAATGGCTTTTAGACAACTATGAAACAGCAGAAGGAGTGAGCCTCCCCAGAAGTACCCTTTACAACCATTACTTACGTCATTGTCAGGAGCACAAGTTAGATCCGGTCAATGCTGCCTCCTTTGGAAAACTCATACGGTCAATCTTCATGGGATTACGGACCCGAAGACTGGGAACCAGGTTAGCATTAATGAAATCTTAAAGTATAATGGAAAATATCAATAATAATTGTGAATGTGAATCTTGTATTTTAAAAAACAAGCAAACAAACAAAAAATATTTAAAACTATACATGTTAAAGAAGTTTCTGAATCCAGTGGACTTCAGGATCCAGGGGACTCCTGGTCTGCTATAGTCAGATTCTGTGTACTCTTAAAACCCAGATATCTTCCATTTCAGTCCAATGGATGTAGATACTGCTGTTCCCATTTGCAGGTCCAGCTAGTAGTGAGACTGAACATGTGTTCCAAAGATGCAGATAATATATGACACTAACACAGCTATCCACATAAGCTAAAACAGAGCAATGCCTTTACCAGCACCCACATAGACACCAATAGCACTCACATAAACATGAATGAAGGTAGCCCAATTCTGTTCCTCTCCAGCTGATCAGGACTGAAGTGTCACAGAGGAAGGTATTTGACATGGTTACAATTTAGTCAATTCAAAATTTATTAATAGTATAAGGTAAATCAAAGGTTAAATTTTAGCATCACTTAACAACTGACTAATTTTAAAGATTTATGAGTAATTCAGTAAAATATATTATGATCAAAACAGTGACTTAATGACATATTTGAAGACTGCAAGATTCACACTAACTTAGTATAAGGTATCTTAAATCAAAATGTATAGATACATATATATATATATGTATATATATATAACATAAAACATAAGACAAACAGGTACAAACAAACAGAAATATTTGGGCCCAGTGATATATGCCACCTACATTCGTAAAGGCAAATGTATGAATTTAGACATGTATATAAGTAGAGAGGATGAAGGAAGATAGCTTATAGTTAGGATTTCCCTATTCAAGTTTAGAGTAAATACAATGCATCAGTATTCCTCAACATGTGATAGTTGAGACTCAAGAAGGCTGGAAGCTAGCTTATAGTTAAAATTTCCCTCTTTGACTTTAGAATAAATACTCTCAATGCATCAGCATTCCTCAACAGGTGACAGAAGGCTGGCTTCGCCTTGGCAGATGATTCTCACAAAGTTTGCACCTGAGAGGTGTCTCAGCTCTGGGGGAATACTGATCAGAGCCTGCTGCAATACAGGAAAGCTAGAAAGGGTCTCACTTAGAATTGCTATTTATAAGATTCAAGATAATGGATTTCTGTCAGGTACTTTTCCACTTTGGCCCAGATTGAATGACAAAATATTCTGGTACTTTTCACCAGTTGTGCAGACTCAGAATTCTTCTGGCATCTCCCCTTTTGGGTCACGGCTCAGGTATAGGTGTAAAAGGTTGCCAGGAGGTGATAAATTTTCACTGACAAGAATGTCGCAGTTCAAGCACAGATATTCCAGGCCATTCTTGCTACCAAGCAAGCAAGAACCAGACAAATTAAGGAGGGACTTTGATGCTCTGGTCTGCTGATAAGATATGCTGTTCAAATAAAGGGGAGAAATTGTGCCAAGTACAAGGGAGAGGGGTGGTGGTGTTGTACTACAACATGAAGTTGACTAGTGAAACATGCACAAAACCTCACTCACTCAATCACTTACAAGCATACCTCATTTATGGAAATGTTTTATTCACCATGACTGCATAAGTAATCTATTCAGGTTTTACTTTCTTTATGCTATTTAAATTAAGTCCAATGGTAAAGTGATAGTGTACTGGTTTAACCTTGGCTGGATGCCAGGTGTCCACCAAGCCACTGTATCACTGCCCTCCTCAGCAAGACATGGAGGGGAGAAAATTAAGGTGGAAAAAACACAACCCCAAACTCATGGGTTAAGATAAAGGCAGTTTAATAAAGCAAAAGCAAAAGGCCATGCATGGAAGCAAAGCAAAAGCAAAAGATTATTCTCTACTTTCTATCAGAAGGCAATGTCCAGCCACTTCCCAGGAAGCAGGGCTTCAGTATGTGTAGCAATTGCTCCGGAAGACAAATGTTGTAAAAACATGAATGCCCCCCACTTCCTCCCCTTATCTCTCAGCTTCTTATTGCTGAGCAGATGTCATATGGTATGAAATATCCCTTTGGTCAGTTTGGGTTAGCTGTTCTGACCGTGTCCCCACCCAAGATCTTGCCCACCCTAGCTTTACTGCTGAGGGGGGATAAAAATGTTGGAGAGACAGTCTTGATGCTGTGCCAGCACTGTTCAGTAATACCAAAACACTGGTATGTTATGAACACCTTGCTAGCTGCAAATACACAGCACAGTACTATGAAAGCTGCTATGGGGAAAATTAACTCCCCAAATTAATCAGCCAGATCAAATACAGATGGAAAAATATAAAGTTAACTGATTTCCAGAAGCTAGTGGAGTTATACCATTTTTATACTAGAGTGAAAGTTAAACCTAATTTTTATGTACTGCTTTCCAGTCAAGGCAAATTTTGGAGTATGATGTATATGCATAAACCTAATGTTACTTTTATTCTTTCATAAAGGGGGAACTCCAAATATCATTATTATGGGATTCGTGTCAAACCAGATTCTCCCCTTAATCGGCTACAAGAGGACATGCAATATATGGCTATGAGACAGCAACCCATGCAGCAGAAACAGAGGTATGGTGTTAAATGAAATTAATTTTTCATATTCCTAGTTTTTGGAGACTTACCTGTCATCTTTTATGTGGAAAAGTTGAACCTCTACTAGAAATTTTTTAACTTCTCTTGTAAAAATAAAGGTTTGTCAGATCTGCAGTTGATATCACTGGTATCTGATATCAGTAGACATGAGAGCACATACATAAAACTTTATAATTTTTTAAAAAAATTATAATAAAAGTAAAATATTATGTAATTCTTCTGAACAAAGGCTTCTTGGCAGTCTTGGTTATTTTACCACAAACTGGGGAAAAAAAATAATAGGACCTTTGAATTTCAAGTTTTGTTGTTTGTTTTCTTTAAGTAGCATAGTAGTATAAAGTGATAGAAGAGCTTGTGATTAGGTTTAACTTTGTGTTGATTTATTCCTCCTGGAAAGAACTGATATATAAAAACCCTAGACTTGAGAAGACATGGGTCTCTGCTTGGAATAATGCCATGGGAAACAGTCCTACAAGGCAAAGGGGTCCATGAGTCCCAGTTGATTTTTGAAGGATCATCTCCTCAAAGCTAAGGGATGGTCTATCCCAACATGCAGGAAGTCAAGCAAAGGTGGC
Organism: Hypotaenidia okinawae; assembly: GCA_027925045.1. NCBI lineage: Eukaryota > Metazoa > Chordata > Aves > Gruiformes > Rallidae > Hypotaenidia > Hypotaenidia okinawae. Next base: position 34,754,395 of record BSDF01000005.1, on the reverse strand, counting down.
AGGAGGCACGCATGGATGAACAAAGAGCTCCTGACGAAGCTCAATCATTAAAAAAAAAAAAAAGTATACAAGAGGTGGAAGCAGGGTCAGGGACCCCAGGAGGAATATAGAGAGACTGTCTGAGTGTTCAGGGACAGTATTATGAAAGCCAAAGCCACCTCTTGAAGTACAATATGATAGGGAGTTGTCAACATGAACTTATATATTGAGTTTGCATGGCAAGGTTTTGGTAGCGGGGGGGGTAGGTACAGGAGTGGCTTCTGCAAGAAGCTGCTAGAAACTTCCCCTAGGTCTGACAGAGCCAGTACCAGATGGCTCCAAGATGGACCCACCAACCCACCACTGGCCAAGGCCAAACCAATCAGCAATGGTGGTAAGGAAAAATAAAAAGGAGCAGTAGCTTTTGCTTCCAGAGAGAGGAGTGAGAAGATGTGAAAAACTTTGCAGACACCAAGGTCAGTAAAGAAGGAGGGGGAGGAGGTGCTCTAGGCGCCAGATCAGAGATTCCAACACTCACCTCTCTACAACCTCCTTTCAGGTAATTGTAGGCAGTCTCCCCTCAGCCTCCTCTTCTCCAAGCTAAACAATCCCAGTTCCCTCAGCCACTCCTCATAAGGTTTGCTCTCCAGCCCCTTCACCAGCCTGGTTGCCCTTCTCTGGACACACTCCAGCACCTCAATGTCTTTTCTATAGTGAGGGGCCCAAAACTGAACCCAGTATTCAAGGTGCAGCCTCACCAATGCTGAGTACAGGGGCACAATCACTTCCCTGGACCTACTGGCCACACTGTTTCTGATACATGCCAAGATGCCATTAGCCTTCTTGGCCACCTGGGATCCACAGATCCACTGCAGCTTCTCCAACCCCCACAAAAGGAACTGTGGCTACTCAAACCCCAGTGACAAACACTGTAGCTGAGCCAATCAGAACTGATATCAGTTACCCCTATACAGAAGAAGAAATACATGAAGAAATCAGTCTGCATCATGAAAGACGATGATGAACCGGGACCATTGCTCTTCTTCAGAAGAGGCAGTACTGGAGGTTGTCAACCTATCCGTGTCCTTGAGTGAGCTGAGAGATTTGAGAAAAGATTACAGCCGCCTTCTGAGTGAGCACATCATTACCTAGCTGCTCCAATGTTAGGACAATGGGGCCAGCAGCCTGGAATTAGAAGGCAGGGAGACCAAGCAGCTAGGATCCCTGTCCAGAGATGGAGACATCAACAAGGCAATTGGAAGAAAGTCACAAGCCCTCAGCCTCTGGAGGCAACTTCTATCAAGTGTAAGGGAAAGGTACTCATTCAGTGAAGATAATGTGTTGGCCAAGCAAGTGGACAGCCATGGAGCGAGGCATCCAAGTACTTGAGGAAATTAGATGTGTGAGAGATGGTTTACTATGACCCTGACACTGTGCAGTTCCTCACTGATCCAGATGAACTCCAATGTACCTGACCCATGTGGCATAATTTTGTGTGTAGTGCACCAGCATTGTATGCCAACTCACTGGCAATAATAGACTGGGTGAAAGGAAGAAGCACCAACAGTATATGAACTGGCTCACAGATTCTGGCAAAATGAAAAAAGTCCTTCTACCTTGTTTGCCTCAACTGTGGAGAAATGGTCCTGAGAGGTCAGGAACCTCAATGAGGACATGTACTACTACCCACCTGTACAGACCATTAATTCAGCTATTAGAAGTAGGCGTTCCTCTGTTCCAGAGAAAGCTTATAAAAGGTACACACCACGAGGCATCCTGTGCTTTTATCTGCATGATCATGGAGGAAGTGGGGAAGTGGGGACATGAGGAAGTAGGATGGGAAACCTACCTCAACCCTCTGGGCAAGAGTAAATGAGCTGCAAGGCTAAACAGTCATAAAAAGGGATTCCTCCAGGAAGAATGCTGTACCTGTTTTCACTACACAGCCCACCAGACTTTGTGATTGTACCTATGATCCTCTTGAAGGGACATCTTCCTTTTAGAAAAATATTATGTGCAAAATAAGAGGGCCCAATCTGCAGCCAGGTAGAGGAAAGGGACAATCGAATTTATTGTACTGTGTGGATCTGATGGCCTGGCAATCAACAATCACATCAGATCAACAAGATCACCAAGCATTAGTAGACATCGGTGCCCAGTGTACTCTAATATTTAAGCATATATCCCAAATTAAATAGGGATTATCCTGAACAGTGTTGTTTTTTAAAAATTGTAGTCTTGACATTTAGGGAAAACTTATGGAAAGAAATTTAACATTTATATTTATATTCTTCACATATAGAGATGAATTAATTGCATTCCTTACATATCTAAGGACAAGCAGTCAGACATTACCTCCATATTTTCAACTGGAGTGCTAAATGATTGTCGCAGTTTTGCATAGCTGTGCTGCCGAGATAGCTTCTGCAAGCAGCAGCTAGAAGCTTTCTGCATGCCCCAGACCATAAACATCAGTCAATTCAAGGCCAAAGTTGCTGCTGACCAGGGCTGAGCCAATCAGAGATGCCTCTGTGAATCACATATAGGAGGAAAAAACCTGCAGGCAGAGGCATTTTGCCACTGGAGAAGGGAGTGAGAAGATGTAACAAGCTGCACAGACACCAAGGCCAGGCCCGAAGGAGAGGGGGGGAAGAATGAGGCCCTTCAGGTGCTGGAAAGAGAGATTCCCCTGCAGCTCGTGGAGAAGTCCATGGTGGAGCAGGTGTCCCCTCACAGCCCATGGATAAGGACGGGGAGCAGAGACATCTACGGCATGTGAAGAGATTGATCCACGCTGCAGAAGTTCATGGATATGACTCTGGCGTGGGTGGGACCCCACGGTGCTGCAGGGATAGTGTGTATGGATGGAATGCTCCCCCTCCAGCTAAGACGGAAGACAATTCGGGAGGAATGGACTGAAAACCCGCATTCCCCATTCCCTGCCCCTCCCCGCACCACGATGGGGGAGATGAAGGGAGCGAATTTATGATTAAAGTCAAGTGTGTGAAGAGGCGAGGGGTGGGGGGAAGTAGAAGTGTTAAGATCTGGGGAAGGAAAGCAGCTTGTGAGGAACCGCCAGAACCCCACTCCCCATTCCCTGCCCCTCCCCGCGCCATGTTGGGGGAGGGAAGAAGGGAGTAAAATTGTGAATGAAGTTTCACTCTGCTAAGAAGGGAGGGGTGGGGGGAAGGTGCTTTAAGACCTGGCCACACTTCTCATTACTCGACTCTGGTTCACTTGGTGTGTAGTTGTAGTAGTAATAAATCACTTTTCTTTCTTTTACTCTGTGCTGAGTCTGTTTTGCCCATTGCACTAATTGGAGAGTGATCCCTCTGTCCTTATCTCAAGTCCTAAGCCTCCCGATATATATTTTCTCCCCTTTTCGGCTGAAAAGGGGAGTGAGCAAGCAGCTTGGTGGGCATTTGGCCTCTAGCCAGGGCCAAACCACCACAATGATAAATAAAATAACACATCCATCAGATTGAATGTGTGATCAGTCTGTGGTGGTTCAGCCCCAACCAGTGGCTGAGCACCACACCCTGCTCGCTCACTCCCGGAGGAGAAAGAAACAGAGCTTCAGTAGGTTGCGATAAAGACAGTTTACTGATGAAAATCGCTGTGAACATAGAACAATAACAGCCAATTACACTTACACCTGGTGATAACACAGAGTACCTTATTGACCCAACAATTACAGAGTACTGCCTAACACAAGGATCAACCGTCCCAACACCCCAGCCACCCTCAGACTGTCCTAGAGGAACCAAGCCCCTGCCTTTCCAGAACCAGCCCCTTTTCTGATAAAGTCATGTCAGGTGGTGTGGAAAACAGCCCAGGCTTGCTCAGCTCACCGGTACAGGCTGCTTGGGAAGGTTGCCTCTGGCCTGTCAGGAACCAGGAAATTATCCACCCCCTATCCATCCCTCAGCCGCTCCTCATATGATTTGCCCTCCAGCCCCTTCACCAGCCTGGTTGCCCTTCTCTGGACTCGCTCAAGGACCTCGATGTCCTTCTTATGGTGAGGAGCCCAGCACTGCTGTGTACAAGTACTTGAGGTGTGGCGTCACCAAAGCTGAGTACAGGGGCACAATCACCTCCCTAGACCTACTGGCCACACTATTTTGGATACAAGCCAGGATGCCATTGGCCTTCCTGGCTGCCTGAGCACACTGCTGACTCATATTCAGTCAGCTGTCAACCAACAATCACATCAGATCGACATGATCACCAAGCATTAGTAGACACCGGTGCCCAGTGTACTCTAATACCATCGAACTATGAAGGGTCAGAACCCATCTATATTTCTGGAGAGACAATGGAGAGTGGAGGCTGACACTAGATTATTGTGTCCTTAATGAAGTCACGCTGCCCATGAGTGGTGCTGTGCCGGACATGTTAGAACTCCAGTATGAACTGGAGTCAAAAGCAGCCAAGTGGTATGCCACAATTGACATTGAAAATGCTTTCTTCTCAATTCCTTTGGTGGTTGAGTGCAGGCCACAGTTTGCTTTCACTTGGAAGGGAATCCAGTACACCTGGAATCGACTGCCCCAGGGCTGGAAACACAGCCCCACCATCTACCATGGACTGATCCAAACTGCATTAGAACAGGGTGAACCCCCAGAGTACCTACAGTATATTGATGACATCATTGTATGGGGCAAATGAGCAGGAGAAGATATTGAAAAAGAAAAGAAAATAATCCAAATTCTGCTAAAAGCTGGTTTTGCTATAAAACAAAGTAAAGTCAAGGGACCTGCTCAGGAAATCCAGTTTTTAGGAATAAAATGACAAGATGGACATATTCAGATCCCAATGGACATTATCAATAAAATAGCAGCTATGTCTCCACCGACCAACAAAAAGGAGACACAAGCTTTCTTAGACATTGTGAGGTTTTGGCAAATGCACATCCCAAACTACAGTCTCATTGTGAGCCCTCTCTACCATGTAACCTGGAAGAAGAACGATTTCCAACGGGGCCCTGAGCAGCAACAGCCCTCTGAACAAATCAAAAAGGAAGTCATCCATACGGTAGCCCTTGGGCCAGTCCAGAGATGGACAGATGTAAAAAATGTTCTCTACACTGCAGCCAAGGAGAATGGCTCTACCTGGAGTCTCTGTCAGGAAACACCAGGGCAGACCCAAGGCTGACCCCCGGGGTTTTGGAGTCGGGGCTACAAAGGATCTGAGGCCTGTTGTGCTCCCACAGAAAAGGAAATACTGGCAGCATATGAAGGGGTTTGAGCTGCTTCAGAAGTGATTGGAACTGAAGCCCAGCTCCTCCTGGCATCCTGACTGCCAGTACTGGGCTAGATGTTGAAAGGGAAGGCCCCTTCTACTCACCATGCCACTGATGCTACGTAGAGCAAGTAGCTTAACACGCAGCAGGCTCAAATAGGAAACCCCAATCGCCCAGGAATCCTGGAAGTGACCACAGACTGGCCAGAAGGCAAACAATTTGCAATATCACCAGAAGAGGAGGTGACGCATGCTGAAGAGGCCCCAGTATATAATCAACTGCCAGAAAATATGTGAAGCATATGAGGTCTTGAGAAGCAAGTCCTCTGGCAACATGGCACTCCAGAAAGAATTGAGTCAGACAATGGAACTCATTTCCAGAATAATCTCATAGACACCTGGGCCAAAGAACATGGCATCAAATGGGTATATCATATACCCTACTGTGCACCAGCCTCCAGGAAAATCGAGGGGTACACTGGACTATTAAAAACTACAGTAAAAGCAGTGGGTGGTAGAACCCTAAAAAACTGGGATATGCATTTAGCCAAAGCCACACGGCTAGTTAATTCCAGGGGATCTACCAATTGAGCTGGCCCTGCCCAATCAAAGCTCCCACGGACTATAGAGGGGGATAAAGTCCCTGTAGTACGCATGAAAAACCTGTTGGGGAAGACAGTCTGGGTTGTTCCTGCTTCAGGCAAAGGCAAACCCACTCATGGGACTGCTTTTGCTCAGGGACCTGGGTGCACTTGGTGGGTAATGCGAAAGGATGGGGAAGTCCAGTGTGTACCCCAAGGGGATTTAATTCTAGGTGAGGATAGCTGCTAAATTGTTGGTGTATAACAAAATCAGTCCATGGCAGATGGTCTAAATAATAGATAAATGATATTATGAACCTCCCAAATACTCTGAAAATGTAAGATCTGGGCATGATGTAGATGGTGTGGAAAAAGGGGTGGATAATGTCCTGGTTCTGGCCAGGCCAGAGTCAACCTTCCCAAGCAATCATTACAGGTGAGCTGAGTTAGCCCAGGCTGTTTTCCACACCACTTGACATCACTTCCCCATAAAAGGGGCTGGTCAGGGAGGTGCGCTCCTGGGTGCTTCTAGGGCAGTCTGTGTGGCTGGGGTGTTGGGTTGGTCCTTGCCTGGTGCAGCACACTGTAATCACTGGGTTGATAAGGTACTCTGTGTTATCACCGGGTGTGAGTGTATTTGGATGTTATTGTTCTACTTTCACAGTGCTTTTGTCAGTAAACCTTCTTTATCCCAACCCATGGAGCCTCTGTCTATTTGTTCTACTCCTCAGGGAGTGAGCGAGCAGGGTGTGGTGCTCAGCCACTGGTTGGAGCTGAACCACCACAAAGGTGTTAATAGAAAGACCTCTGTGAAACCAACTGTAGCTAGAATGTAACAAGAGCCCTGAGCAAGCAGCACATCCCTGAGAAAGATGCTTACACTGATTGTGAATATACAAACAAGAAAGATATGAATAAGGTCCTTTAGCTTAGCAAAAGAAAGGCCTTGAGGAGGAAACTTTGTAGATAAGCAGAGCTTTGAGGAAGAAACTTCGTAGTTAAGCAGAAGAGGAATTATTGCTGTGAATGGATGTGCATGGGGAGATGGACCACCATGAACTTTAATTTAATGAAGAGAGTGATGGGAAGAAGCTGTGACCCTTGAGGAAGACAAGGATGAGGAAGAGCGCCCCTAGACTCAAATTAGTTGTGAGGCAGAAATACCATAAAAGGAAAAAAGAAGGTGGAAACCCAGATTCCCTGAATAGAATCACAGAATTACAAGGTTGGAAAAGACCTTTAAGACCACTGAGTCCAACCATTCCTGCTAAACCATATCCCTAAGTACCTCATCTACCGTTTTTTAAACTCATCTTGGGCAGCCAGTTCCAAGCACTGACAACTCTTGCAGTGAAAAATTTTTTCCTAACATCGATCATAGAATTATAGAATGGTCTGGGTTGGAAGGGACCCTAAGGATCATACAGTTCCAACCCCCTGCCACAGGCAGGGCCACCAACCTTCAGGCCTGGATCTACACAAGGTTGCCCAGGGCCCCATCCAACCTGGCCTTGAACAACTCCAGACATGGGGTATCTACCACCTCTCTGGGAAACCTGTTCCAGCACCTTACCACTCTCTGTAAAGAACTTCCCCTAATATCTAATCTAAACCTTCCCTCCTTTAGCTTCAATCCATTCCCCCTTGCCCTGCCATTGCCTACCCTTTTAAAAAGTCGATTCCCCTCCTGTTTATATACTCCCTTCAGGTACTGGAAGGCTGCAATGAGGTCCCCCCGCAGCCTTCTCTTCTCCAGGCTGAACAAGCCCAGCTCCCTCAGCCTCTCCTCATAGGGGAGGTGCTCCAGCCCTCTAATCATCTCCGTGGCCCTCCTCTGAACCCTCCCCAACAGTTCCACATCTTTCTTGTATTGGGGCCCCCAGATCTGGACGCTGTACTCCAGATGGGGCCTCATGAGGGCAGAGTAGAGAGGGACAATCGCCTCCCTGTCCCTGCTGGCCACCCCTCTTCTGATGGAGCCCAGGATACCATTGGCCTTCTGAGCTGCAAGAACACACTGCTGGCTCATGTTAAGTTTCTCATCCACCATGACACCCAGGTCCTTCTCAGCAGGGCTACTCTCAAGGAGCTCTTCTCCCAGTCTGTAAATATGTCTGGGATCTAATCTGAACTTGCCCTGGTGCAGCTTTGTGCCATTTCCCCTTGTCCTATCACCTGTCACCTGGCTGAAGAGACTATCGCCCACCTCTCTACAACCTCCTTTCAGGTAATTGTAGGCGGTGGTAAGGTCTCACCTCAGCCTCCTCTTCTCCAGGCTACACATCCCCAGCTCCCTCAGCCGCTCTTCATATGATTTGCCCTCCAGCCCCTTCACCAGCCTGGTTGCCCTTCTCTGGACTCGCTCAAGGACCTCGATGTCCTTCTTATGGTGAGGAGCACAGCACTGCACACAGTACTTGAGGTGTGGCCTCACTAAGGCTGAGTACAGGGTCACAATCACCTCCCTAGACCTACTACAAAATGACTCGAATCACCTTATCCTTCAGCAGCTTCTGCTGCTCACAGAGTGCTGTGAGAAACTGTCAAACGCTTTACTGAAGTCCAGGTAGATTACGAGACTTCCCCTCATCCATTAAGCGTGCCACCTTGTCATAGAAGGCGATCAGGTTAGTTTGACAGGATCTACCTTTTGTAAACCCATGTTGTCTAGGCCTGATCCCCTGGCCATCACGCATGTGCTGCGTGATAGCTCCCAAGATGACCCTCTCCATGATCTTCCCCGGGACTGAGGTCAGACTGACAGGCCTGTAGTTCCCCAGATCCTCCCTCCGACCCTTCTTGTATATGGGTGTAACATCTGCCAGCCTCCAGTGGAGTGGAACTTCCCCAGTCTGCCAGGATTGCTGATAGATGATGGAAAGGGGTTTGGCAAGCACATCTGCCAGCTCTCTCAGTACCTTCAGGTGGATCCCATCTGGCCCCCTTGAATTGTGGGTGTCTAACTGGCCAAGTAGGTCACTAATCATTTCCACCTGGAGCATGGAAGCTTTGTTCTCCTCTTCCCTCCCTGTCAGCCCACTCCTGAGGATGAATACCCAGGGAGTATCCTACTTTGCTATTAAAGACTGATTTTTTATTATCTTTTACAGAACTGTCCAGTCTGAGTTCCAGTTCAGCTTTAGCCCTTCTGACTTTCTCCCTACATGATCTTACTACATCCCTATAGTCATTCCAAGACACCTGCCCCTTCTTCCAAAGCTCCTATTTTTCCCTCTTTATCCTAATATCCTCCCAGATCTCTCCACTCAGCTAAGCTGGCTTCCTTCCTTGCCGACTCCTCTTCCAACAGACTGGGACAGCCTGTTCTTGTGCCGCCAAGATTTCCTTCTTGAGGAGCATCCAACCTTCTTGTGCACCTTTGCCCTCAAGGGCTGCCTTCCATGGAATCTTATCAAGCAGCTTTCTGAACAGTCCAAAGTCAGCCCTACGGAAGTCTAAGGTGGTTGTTCTGCTGTCTCTTTGTTTTTGAACAAAGATCTTTCAAAAACTTTATATAGCTGGGATGTAATAAATAAAGCAGATCCATAGCATTTCTATTAGCATCCAGTGAAAATATATGTCAGTGGGCAAAAACTGAAATACAGGAAATTCTGCTTAAACATAAGTTGTTGGTTTTTTTTAATTCTAGGGGTGGTTGAACACTGAAACTTGTTGCCCAGAAAGGTTGTGGATTCTCCGTCTTTTTGTGCAATGTCCTGCACATGGCTTGGTGCAATCCCAAGCACAACTACATTGTGGGTGGAGCATGGATTGAGAGCAGCCCTGAGGAGAAGGAGTTGGGAGCGTTGATTGATGTAAAGCTCAACATGAGCTGGCAATGCATGCTTGCAGCCCAGAAAGCCAACTGTATCCTGGACTGCATCAAAAGAAGTGTGACCAGCAGGTCAAGGGAGGTGATTCTGCCCTTTTACTCTGCTCTGGTGAGACCCCACCTGGAGTACTGTGTCCAGCCCTGGGGTCCCCAGTACAAGAAAGACATGAAGCTGTGGAAGAACATGCAGAGGAGGGCCATGAAAAAGTTATCAGAGGGCCTGAGCACCTCTCCTACAAAGTCAGGCTGAGACAGTTGGGCTTGTTCAGCTTGGAGGAGAGAAGGCTCTTGTGGAGACCTTACTGCAACCTTCCAATACCAGAAAAGTGCCTGTAAGAAAGCCGGGGAATAACTGTTCACAAGGGCCTGTAGCAATAGGACAGGGGGTAATGGCTTTAAACTAAAAGACTGTAGATTTTTATTAGATATTTGGAAGAAAATCTATGCTGTGAGGGTCGTGAAGCACTGGAACAGGTTGCTCAGAGAAGTTGTGGATGCCCCCTCCATGGGAGTGTTCAAAACCAGGTTGGATAATTAACACTTTCCTAGCCAGAACCAGGACATTATCCACCCCTTTTTCCACACCATCTACATCATGCCCAGATCTTACATTTTCAGAGTATTTAGGAGGTTCATAACATCATTTATCTATTATGTACAACTTCTGCCATGGACTGATTTTTTTTTTTTTTTGGCCTTTGCCTGAAGCAGGAACAACCCAGACTGTCTTCCCCAACAGGTTTTTCATGCGTACTACAGGGACTTTATCCCCCTCTATAGTCTGTGGGAGTTTTGATTGGGGGAGGCCAGCTCAATTGGTAGATCCTCTGGAATTAACTAGCCATGTGGCTTTGGCTAAATGAATAACATGGGTTTTAAGGATTCTACCACCCACTGCTTTTACTGTAGTTTTTAACAGTCCATTGTACCTCTTGATTTTCCCGGAGGCTGGTGCATGGTAGGGAATATGATATACCCTTTCGATGCCGTGTTCTTTGGCCCAGGTGTCTATGAGATTTTTTCGGAAATGGGTTTGATTCTTTCTGGAGTGCCATGTCACCAGAGGACTTGCTTCTCAAGACCCAAGATGGTGTTGCAGGCAGTGGCATGGGGCACAGGATAAGTTTCTAGCCAGCTGGTGGTTGCTTCTACCATTGTGAGCACATACTGCTTGCCTTGGCGTGTCTGCAGGAGGTTTTAACTGCTTGGCTTGCTTGATTGAGGCACATGTTTCACATTCATGGATGACCTGTGAGATAGTGTCCATGGTCAAATCCACCCCTCGATCACGAGCCCATCTATATGTGGCATCTCTTCCTTAATGGCCTGAGGTGCCATGGGCCCAGTGAGCTATAAATAATTCACCCATACGTTGCCAATCAAGGTCTACTTGATCCACCTCAAGCTTAGCAGCCTGATCCAGCTGCTGGTTGTTTTGATGTTCTTCAGTGGCTCAGCTCTTGGGTATGTAGGGATCTACATGACATACTTTTACAGTTAGGTTCTCTAACTGGGCAGAGATGTCTTGCCACAATGGAGCAGCCCAGATGGGTTTGCCTCTGCGCTGCCAGTTGCTTTGTTTCCATTGCTGCAACCACCCCCACAGGGCATTGGCCACCATCCAGGAGTCAGTATAGAGGAACAGTATCAGTCACTTATCTCGTTTGGCAATGTTTAAAGCCAACTGGATGGCTTTTACCTCTGCAAACTGGATGGATTCCCCTTCTCCTTCGGCAGCTTCTGCAACTTGTCGTGTAGGACTCCATACAGCAGCCTTCCACTTCTGGTGTTTACCAGCAATGTGACAGGACCCATCAGTGAACAGGGCATATTTTTTCTCTGGCAGTCCACTATACAAAGGGGCCTCTTCAGCACATATTACTTCTTTGCCTTCTGGCCAGTCTGTGATCACTTCCAGGATTCCTGGGCAATTGGGGTTTCCTATAGAGCCTGCTGCATGATAAGTGTGACTCACTTGCTCCACGTAGCATTGGTGCAATGGTACGTAGAAGGAGCCTTCCCCTTAAACATCCAGCAGTCAGGGTGCCAGGAGGAGCTGGGCTTCAGTAACAATCACTTCTGAAGCAGCTGAAACCCCTTCATATGCTGCCAGTATTTCCTTTTCTGTTGGCCCTGACTCCAAAACCCCAGGGGTCTGCCTCGGGTCTGCCCTGGTGTTTTCTGCCCCAGACTCCAAGTAGGGCCATTCTCCACAGATGCAGTGTAGAGTACATTTTTTTTACATCTGGCCATCTCTGGACTGGCCCAAGGGCCCCATTGGCAATTGTTCTTCTTCTGGGTTACATGATAGAGAGGGTTCACAATGAGACTGTAAATTGGGATGTGCATTTGCCAGAATCCCACAATGCCTAAGAAAGCTTGTTTCTGCTTTTTGTTGGCCGGTGGAGACATAGCTGCTATTTTATTGATAACGTCCATTGGGATCTGATGACGCCCATCCTGCCATTTTATTCCTAAAAACTGGATTTCCTGAGCAGGTCCCTTGACCTTACTTCGTTTGATGACAAAACCAGCTTTTAGCAGAATTTGGATTATTTTCTTTCCTTTCTCAAAAACTTCCTCTGCCATGTTGCCCCATACAATGATGTCATCAACATACTGGAGGTGCTCTGGGGGTTCACCCTGTTGTAATGCAGTTGGGATCAGTTCATGGCAGATGGTGGGGCTATGTTTCCACCCCTGGGGCAGTCAATTCCAGGTGTACTGGATTCCCTTCCAAGTGAAGGCAAACTGTGGCCTGCACTCAACCACCAACAGAATTGAGAAGAAAGTGTTTGTAATGTCAATTGTGGCATAGCATTTGGCTGCTTTTGATTCCAGTTCATACTGGAGTTCTAGCATGTCCAGCACTGCAGCACTCATAGGCAGCGTGACTTCATTCAGGCCACAATAGTCCACTGTTAGCCTCCACTCTCCATTGGACTTCTTCACTGGCCAGATTGGACTGTTGAAGGGCGAGCGAGTTCTACCAATCACTAATTAATTCTGCAGTTGATGAATTAGGTTCTGAATGGGAGTCAGGGAGTGTCTTGTGTGGTATTTTCATCTGTGCACCGTCATGGTAGAAATTGGTACTCGCTGTTCTTCAACCTTTAGCAGCCCCACAACAGAAGGGTCTTCTGACAGTCTGGGCAGAAGAGACAGTTGTTCAGTTTCTTCTGTCTCTAAGGTAGCTTATCCCAAAATCGCACCAGTACCCTTTCGGGCCTTTGAAGTACCCTCTCCAGAGGAAGTCTATGCCCAGGATGCACAGAGCCTCTGGGCCAGTCACAACAGAGTGCTTTTGCCTCGTGGTGTGTACTTTTTATTAGCTTTGTATTAGGTTACACTGGGCACAAGTGTCCACTAATGCTTGGTACTTCTGTGGATCTAATGTGCCAGGCGTTTGGGTCCACACAGTCCAATAAACCCAGTTGTTCCTTTCCTCCACCTGGATGGAGGCAGGGCCCCTCTAATCCTGCTCATATTTGCTAATCGCTTCTTCAGAAATGACTCGATGGTCCCTTCAAGAGGATCACAGGTATAATCAGGCCTTTCACACTGTCTGGGGGGCTGCGTACTGTCCTTGCTCATCATATTTGCCATTTGCTTCTTGCAAAAAAAGAACCACAGGATGCCTAATGGTGTGTACTTTTTATAAGCTCTTTCTGAAAGAGGGGAACACCTACTTCTGATAGCTGAAATCGTGGTCTGCACAGGTGGGCAGTAGGACAAATTCTCTTCAAGTTGCTGGACCTCTGGGACAGTACCTCCACAGCTGAGACGCAGGAAGAAGAGAGGCTTTCTTCAAATAGATGGAGTCGGCCAGCCACCTCGTCCACGGTTGGTGCTTCTTCCTTTCCTCAGTCTATTATGGCCAGTGAGTTGGCATACGATGCTGGTGCACTCTGCATAAACTTATGCCACATGGGTCAGGAACACTGGACTTCATCAGGATTGGTGGGCAGCTGTGAATCATCAGGATCATCGTATACCATCTCTTGCACAGCTAACTCCTTCAAGTACTGGATAGCCTGCTCCATGGTTGTCCACTTGCCTGGCTGACACACACAATCTTCAATGAACGGGTACCTTTCCCTTACACTTGATAGAAGTTGCCTCAAGAGGCTGAGGGCTTGGGACTTCTTTTCAATTGCCTTGTCAATGCCTCCTTCTCTGGACAGGGATCCCAGCTACTTGGCCTCCCTGCCTTCTAACTCCAGGCTGCTGGCTCCATTATCCCAGCATTGGAGTAGCCAGGTGATGATGTGCTCCCCTGTGAGGCAGTTGTAATCTTTTCTTATATCTCTAAGGTCACTCAAGGACAAGGATTGGGCTATAACCTCTGATATTGCCTCTTCTTCCGATTCTCGTGAGGGTTCTGATTCATCATGGTCTTTCACAATGCAGACCGATTTCTTTGCGTATTTCTTCTTCTGTATAGGGGAGACTGATATTGGTACTGGTTGGCTTCCTGACTCAGCTATAGGGCTGACCTCTGAGGTTTGAATAGCTGCAGTGATTGTTGTAGGGGTTCTTTCTGGCTCAGCTACAGTGTCAGTTTTTTGAGGTTTGGGCAGCCACAGCATCTATGGATTGCTTTTTCTTGTCTAGATATTTGCTCATACTATCCCATGCACCATGCCACCCCTGAAACTTCAGACCCAGGGAAAATCTCCTGGGAATATTCTTAAAACAATTTCTTGTAACACTTAAGAATTGAAGAACATTCAGGAGAATGAGCAACAGATACATACTGGTCTGAATATCCCAGGGGTAGTCAAAGTTCTCAAAGGCTGTTGTAACAAGCCTGAAGGAAAAAGGGAAGGAGGAAGCATCCCCCCAGCTTCCCCATAAATTGAGCGTGATTATTAAATAATGCTAAGATATGTTGCCCAAGAGTTGGAAATAGGGAGGCACCTAGGGAGGAATAACCCCATGCACCAGTACAGGTGTGGTGCTGACCTGCTGGAAAGCAGCTCTGTGGAAAAAGACCTGGGAGTCCTGGTGGACAACAGGTTAATGTGCCCTTGTGGCCAAGAAAGCCAATGGCATCCTGGGGTGTATCAAGAAAAGTGTGGCCAGCAGGTCGAGGGAGGTTCTGTTCCCCCTCTGCTCTGCACTGGTGAGGCCTCATCTGGAATATTGTGTGCAGTTTCAGGCTCCCTGGTTCAAGAAGGACAAGGAGCTACTGGAGAGGGTACAAAAAAAGGGCTACAAAGATGATTAGGGGACTAGAATATCTCTCTTACGAAGAGAGGCTGAGGGACTTGGGACTTTTTAGCCTAGAAAAGAGAAGACTGAGGGGGGATCTTATCAGTGCTTATATATACTTGAGGGGTTTGTTTCAGGAGGATGGGTTCAGTCTTTTTTCAGTGGTGCCCAGTGACAGGAGAAGAGACAATGGGCGTAAACTTGAATATAGGAAGTTCCACCTAACCATGAGGAGGAACTTCTTTACTGTGAGGGTGGCAGAGCACTGGAACAGGCTAACCAGAGCGATTATGGAGTCTCCATCTCTGGAGGTATTAAAAAAACAGCTGGATGCTGTCCTGTGCAGCCTGCTCTAGCTGATCCTGCTCTGGCAGGGGGTTGGACTAGATAAGCCTCCTTGGACAACTTAGCTCACCTGTCTGGGGTCCTTGTGGAAATTATCTATATCCTAGCCAAAACCAGGCCAAGCCAGTTGACCAGTACCATGTCCAGATGGCTTTATAAATGTCTCCAAGGAGGGACGCTCCAACATCTCTGGTAAACTTGCTCCGGTACTCAATCACCTGCACAATGAAAGTGTTTCCTGACATTCAAAGGGAACCTCCAGTGTTTCAAGTGGTGCCCAGTGCCTCTTTTGCTTTCACTAGGCACCACTGCAAAGATCCTGGCTTCATATTCTTACCACCATGGAGAGAGGTATCCAGGACCTGAGGGAATTAGCTGTGCAGGAGATGGTCTACTATGACCTGAAAAATGCACACCTACCGATCCTGATGAAGTCAAATGTACCCAAGCAATGTAGTGTAAGTTTGTGTGGAGTGCACTATCATCATATGCAAACTCACTGGCAGTACTGGACTGGAAAGGCAAAGAAGCACCAACAGTGTATGAAGTGGCTGTTGGACTCCAGCAATAGAAAGAAAGTATCTTTTCCTTCCTTGTCTTGGCTGTAGAGAAATTATCCTGGAAGGTCCAGCAACTCAACAAGAATATCTCTTATTCCCCACCCGTATGGACCAATAACACAGCTATTATGAAAAAGCAATCCTGTGCTCAAGAGAGATGCTATAGACAGTACACATCACGAGACATGCTGTGGTTTGACCTACATGAGAAGACATGAGGAATTTGGATGGAAAGCCTACCTTGACCCAATGAGCACTGATATATGAACTGCAAGGAAAAACTATTTCAAAAGGGAGTTCTTCTAGGAAAATTACTGCTCTGGTTTCCAGTGGACAGTTCCCCAGGCAGAGTGGACAGCCTGATCATACTTATGATCCTCTTGAAGGCACTTGTAAGTCATTTTAACAAGAAGTAAGGAATATAATGAGCAGATTTAGAGGAGTTCTGTCTTCAGCCAGGTGGAGGAAAGGGACTACCGGGTTTGTTGGACTGTGTGGATTCAATGGCCTGCAGTGCCAGATCTACAAGAGTACAAGGCTCTTGTGGACACCAGTGCACAGTGTACCCTAAGGCCATCCAGCTATAAAGGGGCAGAACCCAGTTGTATTGCTGCAGTGAGAGGGGGATCCCAAGAGTTAGTTTGCTGTAGTTGAGGCTGAACTGAGTCTAACTGGGAATGCATCGCAAAAGCACCCAATTGTGACTGGACTAGATGCTCTGTGTATTCTTGGCATAGACTACCTCTGGAGAGGGTATTTCAAGGACCCAAAAGGGTACCAGTGTGCTTTTAGAATAGCTGCCTGGGAGATGTAGGAAATTGAACAATTGAATAGCTGTCTATCTTGCCCAGTATCTCAAAGGACCTTTCTGTTGTGGGGTTGCTGAGGGTCAAATTGCTACCACAGGGGTGCACAGACGACAATACCACAACAACTGAGATTCCCTGATTCCCATCCAGAAGCTGATTTGTCAACTGGAGATTGAATGAGTGATCAGGAGAACCTGCTCACCCTTTAACAGTCCCATATGGACAGTCCAGGCAGAACCACATGTAAAAAATGTTTTCTAAACAACAGCCTCAGAGAATGGCTCTACCTGGAGTCTGAAGACTCGATGTTGACCCCTGGAGCAGCATATGAAGGGGCTTTATCTGCTCTGGAAGTTTTTGGTAATAAAGCACAGATCTTCCTGGCACCCTATCTGCTGGTGCTGGGATGGATGTTCAAAGGGAGGGTCCCCTCTACACATCATGCAACTACTGTGATGTGGATTTAAGTGGGTCACACTGATCACTTGAATGCAAAAGTTCAGTCTCCCAGGAATCTTGTAAGCCACCACAGACAGGCCAGAAGGCAAAGATTTCAGAAAAAGATGTGTCCCATGCTGAAGAGGCAGCACAGTATAACAAACTGCCATTAAATGTGAAACAGTATGTCCTGTTCATTGATGGGTCCTGTTGCATTGTGGGAAAATATCGGAGGTGAAAGCTGCTGTATGGAGTCCTACATGAAGACTCACAGAAGCTGCTGAAGGATAAGGTGATTCAAGTCATTTTGTAGAGGTCAAAGCCATGCAAATGTCTTTAGATATTGCTGAATGAAAATAGTAGCCACTGCTTTGTCTCTATACTACCTAATGGATGGTGGCTTGTGGGGGTGGTGACAGCAATGGAAGCAGGAGAATGGACAGTGCAGAAGCAAAGCCATCTGAGCTGGGCCAATGGAGAATGGAGGCTAACAGTGGACTATTGTGGCCTGAATGAAAAGGGGGAAAAGTGAATATTAAGGTGTGGCCCTCTCAGGATGATATTGCTTCTTCAAATTGTATAACAAAAACTGCGATCTTCTGGAGATGCACCAATCTCACCCCTCACCCCAGGGACATAATTGGGCAAAAAACAAACACTGACTACAATTACTGGCTACCCTTGGACTAGTCCACCCCTCATAGACCTGGGGTCTCATGACTCATAGACCTCCTCATAGGAGGAGCCAATGGGAAACTAGACCCTCTGCTCCCTGAAGGCTGGCGGGGAGACAAAGGGGGGAGACGGTGGATGGATGTTTGTAAGACAACTCACTGTGAATGCAAAAGAGGATTTATTCATCACCACTGGCTAAGGAGAACACCACCAGTGTGGCCAGTACGCAAATCTAATGGGAAATGGTAACCATAGACTATCCATGTTTAAATGCAAACACAGGTCCCCTGACTGCGTCTGTGCCTAATATACCCAAATTAATTGACACCATTCAGGAATAGGCCCACCCTATCTTTGCAACCATTGATGTAAAAGATACTTTTCTAAGGGGACCCTTTAAGGTAATCAAGCCTGTGCTGGCAGGGATCCCTCCCCCTGATGGGGTGGCTAAATGGTATGCTAAAATTGAACATTACTAACTAGCAGGTGCATTTTTCCAGCAGAAAAGGGAGTGAGAAGATGTAAGAAACTGTGCAGACACCAAGGCCAGGGAAGAAGGAGCATGGGAAGGGCATGAGGTGCTCCAGGTGCTGGAGAGAGATTCCCCTGCAGCCCGTGGAGAAGACCATAGTGAAGCAGGCTGTCCCCCTGCAGCCC
Organism: Hypotaenidia okinawae; assembly: GCA_027925045.1. Taxonomy (NCBI): domain Eukaryota; kingdom Metazoa; phylum Chordata; class Aves; order Gruiformes; family Rallidae; genus Hypotaenidia; species Hypotaenidia okinawae. The sequence goes on along the minus strand of BSDF01000005.1, from coordinate 34,736,064 downwards.
ATGGATGATGATGGGGAACAGAGATCCCATCTACAGCCCATGGAGGACCCCACACCAGAAATACGTCCTTGAAATACCCTCTCCAGAGGTAGTCTATGCCAAGAATACACAGAGCATCTAGTCCAGTCACAATTGGGTGCTTTTGCGACGCATTCCCAGTTAGACTCAGTTCAGCCTCAACTACAGCAAACTAACTCTTGGGATCCCCCTCTCACTGCAGCAATACAACTGGGTTCTGCCCCTTTATAGCTGGATGGCCTTAGGGTACACTGTGCACTGGTGTCCACAAGAGCCTTGTACTCTTGTAGATCTGGCACTGCAGGCCATTGAATCCACACAGTCCAACAAACCCGGTAGTCCCTTTCCTCCACCTGGCTGAAGACAGAACTCCTCTAAATCTGCTCATTATATTCCTTACTTCTTGTTAAAATGACTTACAAGTGCCTTCAAGAGGATCATAAGTATGATCAGGCTGTCCACTCTGCCTGGGGAACTGTCCACTGGAAACCAGAGCAGTAATTTTCCTAGAAGAACTCCCTTTTGAAATAGTTTTTCCTTGCAGTTCATATATCAGTGCTCATTGGGTCAAGGTAGGCTTTCCATCCAAATTCCTCATGTCTTCTCATGTAGGTCAAACCACAGCATGTCTCGTGATGTGTACTGTCTATAGCATCTCTCTTGAGCACAGGATTGCTTTTTCATAATAGCTGTGTTATTGGTCCATACGGGTGGGGAATAAGAGATATTCTTGTTGAGTTGCTGGACCTTCCAGGATAATTTCTCTACAGCCAAGACAAGGAAGGAAAAGATACTTTCTTTCTATTGCTGGAGTCCAACAGCCACTTCATACACTGTTGGTGCTTCTTTGCCTTTCCAGTCCAGTACTGCCAGTGAGTTTGCATATGATGATAGTGCACTCCACACAAACTTACACTACATTGCTTGGGTACATTTGACTTCATCAGGATCGGTAGGTGTGCATTTTTCAGGTCATAGTAGACCATCTCCTGCACAGCTAATTCCCTCAGGTACTGGATACCTCTCTCCATGGTGGTAAGAATATGAAGCCAGGATCTTTGCAGTGGTGCCTAGTGAAAGCAAAAGAGGCACTGGGCACCACTTGAAACACTGGAGGTTCCCTTTGAATGTCAGGAAACACTTTCATTGTGCAGGTGATTGAGTACCGGAGCAAGTTTACCAGAGATGTTGGAGCGTCCCTCCTTGGAGACATTTATAAAGCCATCTGGACATGGTACTGGTCAACTGGCTTGGCCTGGTTTTGGCTAGGATATAGATAATTTCCACAAGGACCCCAGACAGGTGAGCTAAGTTGTCCAAGGAGGCTTATCTAGTCCAACCCCCTGCCAGAGCAGGATCAGCTAGAGCAGGCTGCACAGGACAGCATCCAGCTGTTTTTTTAATACCTCCAGAGATGGAGACTCCATAATCGCTCTGGTTAGCCTGTTCCAGTGCTCTGCCACCCTCACAGTAAAGAAGTTCCTCCTCATGGTTAGGTGGAACTTCCTATATTCAAGTTTACGCCCATTGTCTCTTCTCCTGTCACTGGGCACCACTGAAAAAAGACTGAACCCATCCTCCTGAAACAAACCCCTCAAGTATATATAAGCACTGATAAGATTCCCCCCTCAGTCTTCTCTTTTCTAGGCTAAAAAGTCCCAAGTCCCTCAGCCTCTCTTCGTAAGAGAGATATTGTAGTCCCCTAATCATCTTTGTAGCCTTTTTTTTTTGTACCCTCTCCAGTAGCTCCTTGTCCTTCTTGAACCAGGGAGCCTGAAACTGCACACAATATTCCAGATGAGGCCTCACCAGTGCAGAGCAGAGGGGGAACAGAACCTCCCTCGACCTGCTGGCTACACTTTTATTGATACACCCCAGGATGTCATTGGCTTTCTTGGCCACAAGGGCACATTAACCTGTTGTCCACCAGAACTCCCAGGTCTTTTTCCAAAGAGCTGCTTTCCAGCAGGTCAGCACCACACCTGTACTGGTGCATGGGGTTATTCCTCCCTAGGTGCCTCCCTATTTCCAACTCTTGGGCAACATATCTTAGCATTATTTAATAATCACACTCAATTTATGGGGAAGATGGGGGGATGCTTCCTCCTCCCCTTTTTCCTTCAGGCTTGTTACAACAGCCTTTGAGAACTTTGACTACCCCTGGGATATTCAGACCAGTATGTATCTGCTGCTCATTCTCCTGAATGTTCTTCAATTCTTAAGTGTTACAAGAAATTGTTTTAAGAATATTGCCAGGAGATTTTCCCTGGGTCTGAAGTTTCAGGGGTGGCATGGTGCATGGGATAGTATGAGCAAATATCTAGACAAGAAAAAGCAATCCATAGATGCTGTGGCTGCCCAAACCTCAAAAAACTGAGACTGTAGCTGAGCCAGAAAGAACCCCTACAACAATCACTGCAGCTATTCAAACCTCAGAGGTCAGCCCTATAGCTGAGTCAGGAAGCCAACCAGTACCAATATCAGTCGCCCCTATACAGAAGAAGAAATACACAAAGAAATCAGTCTGCATTGTGAAAGACAATGATGAATCAGAACCCTCACGAGAATCGGAAGAAGAGGCAATATCAGAGGTTATAGCCCAATCCTTGTCCTTGAGTGACCTTAGAGATATAAGAAAAGATTACAACTGCCTCACAGGGGAGCACATCATCACCTGGCTACTCCAATGCTGGGATAATGGAGCCAGCAGCCTGGAGTTAGAAGGCAGGGAGGCCAAGTAGCTGGGATCCCTGTCCAGAGAAGGAGGCATTGACAAGGCAATTGAAAAGAAGTCCCAAGCCCTCAGCCTCTGGAGGCAACTTCTATCAAGTGTGAGGGAAAGGTACCCGTTCATTGAAGATTGTGTGTGTCAGCCAGGCAAGTGGACAACCATGGAGCAGGCTATCCAGTACTTGAAGGAGTTAGCTGTGCAAGAGATGGTATACGATGATCCTGATGATTCACAGCTGCCCACCAATCCTGATGAAGTCCAGTGTTCCTGACCCATGTGGCATAAGTTTGTGCAGAGTGCACCAGCATCGTATGCCAACTCACTGGCCATAATAGACTGAGGAAAGGAAGAAGCACCAACCGTGGACGAGGTGGCTGGCCGACTCCATCTATTTGAAGAAAGCCTCTCTTCTTCCTGCGTCTCAGCTGTGGAGGTACTGTCCCAGAGGTCCAGCAACTTGAAGAGAATTTGTCCTACTGCCCACCTGTGCAGACCACGATTTCAGCCATCAGAAGTAGGTGTTCCCCTCTTTCAGAAAGAGCTTATAAAAAGTACACACCATGAGGCATCCTGTGGTTCTTTTTTTGCAAGAAGCAAATGGCAAATATGATGAGCAAGGACAGTACGCAGCCCCCAGACAGTGTGAAAGGCCTGATTATACCTGTAATCCTCTTGAAGGGACCATCGAGTCATTTCTGAAGAAGCGATTAGCAAATATGAGCAGGATTAGAGGGGCCCTGCCTCCAGCCAGGTGGAGGAAAGGAACAACTGGGTTTATTGGACTGTGTGGACCCAAACGCCTGGCACATTAGATCCACAGAAGTACCAAGCATTAGTGGACACTTGTGCCCAGTGTAACCTAATACAAAGCTAATAAAAAGTACACACCACGAGGCAAAAGCACTCTGTTGTGACTGGCCCAGAGGCTCTGTGCATCCTGGGCATAGACTTCCTCTGGAGAGGGTACTTCAAAGGCCCGAAAGGGTACTGGTGCGATTTTGGGATAAGCTACCTTAGAGACAGAAGAAACTGAACAACTGTCTCTTCTGCCCAGACTGTCAGAAGACCCTTCTGTTGTGGGGCTGCTAAAGGTTGAAGAACAGCGGGTACCAATTGCTACCATGACGGTGCACAGATGAAAATACCACACAAGACACTCCCTGACTCCCATTCAGAACCTAATTCATCAACTGCAGAATTAATTAGTGATTGGTAGAACTCGCTCGCCCTTCAACAGTCCAATCTGGCCAGTGAAGAAGTCCAATGGAGAGTGGAGGCTAACAGTGGACTATTGTGGCCTGAATGAAGTCACGCTGCCTATGAGTGCTGCAGTGCTGGACATGCTAGAACTCCAGTATGAACTGGAATCAAAAGCAGCCAAATGCTATGCCACAATTGACATTACAAACACTTTCTTCTCAATTCTGTTGGTGGTTGAGTGCAGGCCACAGTTTGCCTTCACTTGGAAGGGAATCCAGTACACCTGGAATTGACTGCCCCAGGGGTGGAAACATAGCCCCACCATCTGCCATGGACTGATCCAAACTGCATTAGAACAGGGTGAACCCCCAGAGCACCTCCAGTATGTTGATGACATCATTGTATGGGGCAACATGGCAGAGGAAGTTTTTCAGAAAGGAAAGAAAATAATCCAAATTCTGCTAAAAGCTGGTTTTGCCATCAAACGAAGTAAGGTCAAGGGACCTGCTCAGGAAATCCAGTTTTTGGGAATAAAATGGCAGGATGGGCGTCATCAGATCCCAATGGACGTTATCAATAAAATAGCAGCTATGTCTCCACCGACCAACAAAAAGCAGAAACAAGCTTTCTTAGGCATTGTGGGATTCTGGCAAATGCACATCCCAATTTACAGTCTCATTGTGAACCCTCTCTATCATGTAACCCAGAAGAAGAACAATTGCCAATGGGGCCCTTGGGCCAGTCCAGAGATGGCCAGATGTAAAAAAATGTACTCTACACTGCATCTGTGGAGAATGGCCCTACTTGGAGTCTGGGGCAGAAAACACCAGGGCAGACCTGAGGCAGACCCCTGGGGTTTTGGAGTCAGGGCCAACAGAAAAGGAAATACTGGCAGCATATGAAGGGGTTTGAGCTGCTTCAGAAGTGATTGTTACTGAAGCCCAGCTCCTCCTGGCACCCTGACTGCTGGATGTTTAAGGGGAAGGCTCCTTCTACGTACCATTGCACCAATGCTACGTGGAGCAAGTGAGTCACACTTATCATGCAGCAGGCTCTATAGGAAACCCCAATTGCCCAGGAATCCTGGAAGTGATCACAGACTGGCCAGAAGGCAAAGAAGTAATATGTGCTGAAGAGGCCCCTTTGTATAGTGGACTGCCAGAGAAAAAATATGCCCTGTTCACTGATGGGTCCTGTCACATTGCTGGTAAACATCAGAGGTGGAAGGCTGCTGTATGGAGTCCTACACGACAAGTTGCAGAAGCTGCCGAAGGAGAAGGGGAATCCATCCAGTTTGCAGAGGTAAAAGCCATCCAGTTGGCTTTAAACATTGCCAAACGAGATAAGTGACTGATACTGTTCCTCTATACTGACTCCTGGATGGTGGCCAATGCCCTGTGGGGGTGGTTGCAGCAATGGAAACAAAGCAACTGGCAGCGCAGAGGCAAACCCATCTGGGCTGCTCCATTGTGGCAAGACATCTCTGCCCAGTTAGAGAACCTAACTGTAAAAGTATGTCATGTAGATCCCTACATACCCAAGAGCTGAGCCAATGAAGAACATCAAAACAACCAGCAGGTGGATCAGGCTGCTAAGCTTGAGGTGGATCAAGTAGACCTTGATTGGCAACGTATGGGTGAATTATTTATAGCTCACTGGGCCCATGACACCTCAGGCCATTAAGGAAGAGATACCACATATAGATGGGCTCGTGATCGAGGGGCGGATTTGAGCATGGACACTATCTCACAGGTCATCCATGAATGTGAAACATGTGCCTCAAGCAAGCAAGCCAAGCAGTTAAAACCTCCTGCAGACACGCCAGGGCAAGCAGTATGTGCTCACAATGGTAGAAGCAACCACCAGCTGGCTAGAAACTTATCCTGTGCCCCATGCCACTGCCTGCAACACCATCTTGGGTCTTGAGAAGCAAGTCCTCTGGTGACATGGCACTCCAGAAAGAATCAAACCCATTTCCGAAAAAATCTCATAGACACCTGGGCCAAAGAACACGGCATCGAAAGGGTATATCATATTCCCTACCATGCACCAGCCTCCGGGAAAATCAAGAGGTACAATGGACTGTTAAAAACTACAGTAAAAGCAGTGGGTGGTAGAATCCTTAAAACCCATGTTATTCATTTAGCCAAAGCCACATGGCTAGTTAATTCCAGAGGATCTACCAATTGAGCTGGCCTCCCCCAATCAAAACTCCCACAGACTATAGAGGGGGATAAAGTCCCTGTAGTACGCATGAAAAACCTGTTGGGGAAGACAGTCTGGGTTGTTCCTGCTTCAGGCAAAGGCCAAAAAAAAAAAAAAATCAGTCCATGGCAGAAGTTGTACATAATAGATAAATGATGTTATGAACCTCCTAAATACTCTGAAAATGTAAGATCTGGGCATGATGTAGATGGTGTGGAAAAAGGGGTGGATAATGTCCTGGTTCTGGCTAGGAAAGTGTTAATTATCCAACCTGGTTTTGAACACTCCCATGGAGGGGGCATCCGCAACTTCTCTGAGCAACCTGTTCCAGTGCTTCACGACCCTCACAGCATAGATTTTCTTCCAAATATCTAATAAAAATCTACAGTCTTTTAGTTTAAAGCCATTACCCCCTGTCCTATTGCTACATGCCCTTGTGAACAGTTATTCCCCGGCTTTCTTACAGGCACTTTTCTGGTATTGGAAGGTTGCAGTAAGGTCTCCACAAGAGCCTTCTCTCCTCCAAGCTGAACAAGCCCAACTGTCTCAGCCTGACTTTGTAGGAGAGGTGCTCAGGCCCTCTGATAACTTTTTCATGGCCCTCCTCTGCATGTTCTTCCACAGCTTCATGTCTGTCTTGTACTGGGGACCCCAGGGCTGGACACAGTACTCCAGGTGGGGTCTCACCAGAGCAGAGTAAAAGGGCAGAATCACCTCCCTTGAACTGCTGGTCACACTTCTTTTGATGCAGTCCAGGATACAGGTGGCTTTCTGGTCTGCAAGCATGCATTGCCAGCTCATGTTGAGCTTTACATCAATCAACGCTCCCAACTCCTTCTCCTCAGGGCTGCTCTCAATCCATGCTCCACCCACAATGTAGTTGTGCTTGGGATTGCACCAACCCATGTGCAGGACCTTGCACAAAAAGACGGAGAATCCACAACCTTTCTGGGCAACAAGTTTCAGTGTTCAACCACCCCTAGAATTAAAAAAACCAACAACTTATGTTTAAGCAGAATTTCCTGTATTTCAGTTTTTGCCCACTGACATATATTTTCACTGGATGCTAATAGAAATGCTATGGATCTGCTTTATTTATTACATCCCAGCTATATAAAGTTTTTTGAAAGATCTTTGTTCAAAAACAAAGAGACAGCAGAACAACCACCTTAGACTTCCGTAGGGCTGACTTTGGACTGTTCAGAAAGCTGCTTGATAAGATTCCATGGGAGGCAGCCCTTGAGGGCAAAGGTGCACAAGAAGGTTGGATGCTCCTCAAGAAGGAAATCTTGGCGGCACAAGAACAGGCTGTCCCAGTCTGTTGGAAGAGGAGTCGGCAAGGAAGGAAGCCAGCTTAGCTGAGTGGAGAGATCTGGGAGGATATTAGGAAAAAGAGGGAAAAATAGGAGCTTTGGAAGAAGGGGCAGGTGTCTTGGAATGACTATAGGGATGTAGTAAGATCATGTAGGGAGAAAGTCAGAAGGGCTAAAGCTGAACTGGAACTCAGACTGGACAGTTCTGTAAAAGATAATAAAAAATCAGTCTTTAATAGCAAAGTAGGATACTCCCTGGGTATTCATCCTCAGGAGTGGGCTGACAGGGAGGGAAGAGGAGAACAAAGCTTCCATGCTCCAGGTGGAAATGATTAGTGACCTACTTGGCCAGTTAGACACCCACAATTCAAGGGGGCCAGATGGGATCCACCTGAAGGTACTGAGAGAGCTGGCAGATGTGCTTGCCAAACCCCTTTCCATCATCTATCAGCAATCCTGGCAGACTGGGGAAGTTCCACTCCACTGGAGGCTGGCAGATGTTACACCCATATACAAGAAGGGTCGGAGGGAGGATCTGGGGAACTACAGGCCTGTCAGTCTGACCTCAGTCCCGGGGAAGATCATGGAGAGGGTCATCTTGGGAGCTATCACGCAGCACATGCGTGATGACCAGGAGATCAGGCCTAGACAACATGGGTTTACAAAAGGTAGATCCTGTCAAACTAACCTGATCGCCTTCTATGACAAGGTGGCACGCATAATGGATGAGGGGAAGTCTCGTAATCTACCTGGACTTCAGTAAAGCGTTTGACAGTTTCTCACAGCACTCTGTGAGCAGCAGAAGCTGCTGAAGGATAAGGTGATTCGAGTCATTTTGTAGTAGGTCTAGGGAGGTGATTGTGACCCTGTACTCAGCCTTAGTGAGGCCACACCTCAAGTACTGTGTGCAGTGCTGTGCTCCTCACCATAAAAAGGACATCGAGGTCCTTGAGCGAGTCCAGAGAAGGGCAACCAGGCTGGTGAAGGGGCTGGAGGGCAAATCATATGAAGAGCGGCTGAGGGAGCTGGGGATGTGTAGCCTGGAGAAGAGGAGGCTGAGGTGAGACCTTACCACCGCCTACAATTACCTGAAAGGAGGTTGTAGAGAGGTGGGCGATAGTCTCTTCAGCCAGGTGACAGGTGATAGGACAAGGGGAAATGGCACAAAGCTGCACCAGGGCAAGTTCAGATTAGATCCCAGACATATTTACAGACTGGGAGAAGAGCTCCTTGAGAGTAGCCCTGCTGAGAAGGACCTGGGTGTCATGGTGGATGAGAAACTTAACATGAGCCAGCAGCGTGCTCTTGCAGCTCAGAAGGCCAATGGTATCCTGGGCTCCATCAGAAGAGGGGTGGCCAGCAGGGACAGGGAGGCGATTGTCCCTCTCTACTCTGCCCTCATGAGGCCCCATCTGGAGTACTGTGTCCAGATCTGGGGGCCCCAATACAAGAAAGATGTGGAACTGTTGGGGAGGGTTCAGAGGAGGCCACGGAGATGATTAGAGGGCTGGAGCACCTCCCCTATGAGGAGAGGCTGAGGGAGCTGGGCTTGTTCAGCCTGGAGAAGAGAAGGCTGCGGGGGGACCTCATTGCAGCCTTCCAGTACCTGAAGGGAGTATATAAACAGGAGGGGAATCGACTTTTTAAAAGGGTAGGCAATGGCAGGGCAAGGGGGAATGGATTGAAGCTAAAGGAGGGAAGGTTTAGATTAGATATTAGGGGGAAGTTCTTTACAGAGAGTGGTAAGGTGCTGGAACAGGTTTCCCAGAGAGGTGGTAGATGCCCCATGCACTGGTGTCCACAAGAGCCTTGTACTCTTGTAGATCTAGCACTGCAGGCCATTGAATCCACACAGTCCAACAAACCCGATAGTCCCTTTCCTCCACCTGGCTGAAGACAGAACTCCTCTAAATCTGCTCATTATATTCCTTACTTCTTGTTAAAATGACTTACAAGTGCCTTCAAGAGGATCATAAGTATGATCAGGCTGTCCACTCTGCCTGGGGAACTGTCCACTGGAAACCAGAGCAGTAATTTTCCTAGAAGAACTCCCTTTTGAAATAGTTTTTCCTTGCAGTTCATGTATCAGTGCTCATTGGGTCAAGGTAGGCTTTCCATCCAAATTCCAGTAGAGTCAATTATTGGAATCCCCCTGTTATTCCAGAAATACAGATATGTTTTGCCCTGTCCTGAGAGAGATTTTTCCTTCTAGTAGTTTGTATTGTGCTATATTTTGGATTTATTATGAGAATAATTTAGATATCACGCTGATGGTTTTAGTTGTTGCTAGGTAGTTGTAATGTCTACACTAAGTCAAGGACTTTTTTGCTTCTCATGCTCTGATAGTTGCAGAAGAATCTTGGAGAGCATAGCCAGGGCAGCTGACACAGATTGGCCAAAGGTATATTCCCTACCATATAATATAATGCTCATGTAGCTGGGAGGCAGAATCACTGCTTGGAAAGAAACTGGGCATTGGATTGTGTCGTTGGGTTCTTTCCTTCTGTATGTGTCTAAGCAACTGCTTTCGTGCATCACTTGTTGGTTTTGTTGTTTTTAATATCTTCCTTTGTTATTCTGTTAAACTTCCTTGGAGTTTTTTCCCATGCTCCTCCCCATGTAGAGGGGTGGAGCAAGAAGCTATTTGGTGTTTAGGTACTGGCTGGGCTTAAACTGTGACACAACTCTTTCTGGAGTTTTATTTGAAACATCTGAACTAAAATATTTTCTTTTTTTCATTCAACGGATTGTGTTTTTTCTAATGCCATTGAAGCTGTTCTGTGATGTCACTTGTAACAATGTCAGAATTAAGACTTTACACCAACAGTTTTTACAGAAAGTGCATTGGAGCAAGTGGTAGGATAATCCTGACTCCTAGCACCAGTGGATTAATTTGGGGTTCTTTTTGATTATTTTAAAGTTCTTCCTAAACCCCCAAACCTAAAAGGGCTGTTACTTTTGTGCATCTAGAGCACTTTGGATTCTACTCTAAGAGCTAATAGGTTTCTGAAATAATACATTTTGTAGAGACTAGTTTAACTATGTGAACATACTGATTTTGATTTTCAAATACGCATAGAAAATTATCTTCTGCCAGGTATTTAGAATGATAAAATATGAGAATAAAGTTAAAAATTCTTATAAAATTAAGTTTTTGTATTGCAAAAAGATGAGAAGGGGTGAGAAGTCTATCCATAGGAGTTCAGTGCTACCATGATACTAGAGATTACACTCTTGTCTTCTTAAAGTTGTGCCATTTATTTCAGCAGGCTGATGCCTCAAAAAGCCAGAATCAAAACTCAATAGCCTTGGTGACTATTAAGCAGGTATCCTTTATTGCAGTGCTGGGCACACAGGGGATTGCTCCTCCAAATGTGTGTGCGCTGTTTAAAGCCAAATTTTTCATATTTATACAGATTAACTGTACATATTCATTATAATTTCTAAGAAAAGGCGTGGTTACGCAAATTATTTTCAGGAAGTAATTTACTTTGACTCCTCCCAGATAGAGCATGCTCAGTGACACTCAAGGGGTCTTCTGGTGGTCTTCAGGGATGAAGACTGGATGTCTTCCTCTCTCTCAGCACATGCTCTTTATGGTTTTCTCCATAGTTTCTAAAACACATTCCTGAGCTCAAAAACACATTCCTGCACAAACTAGTTAGTAACCCTTTTTAGCTGAAAGTAAGATATACTCTGTCTCTTAATTGGTCATTGGTCTCATTATTTATGACTCCCCTATCTTCACTTCTTTATCTTCAAGGCTGTTCCACTGTTACGGTTAAATTTTGTAGCTGCTCTCACGAAACAGCTCACATGGTTACAGCCATATTCTACTAAAATCCAAAACAAATCTGTTCTTAAAACACGCAAATACTGTCTATTCTCAAAACATGCAAATGCTTCTTATATTAAAGTTATATTAATTGTCTCCTAAGCTACATCTATATCAATCTACTCAGCATTATTACATTTCATTGAATCAGGCTGGGTGCTTTATTCTGGGCCTTTACAATAATCCAATTTCATATAAACGTCCTAGACATTAAGATGGTGACAGAAGTTTTTGTTTCCAAGTATTAACATTCCTAAAGTTATTGTACTTTATGTTAATTAGAATAAGAGTCATTCTCTGGAAAAGTAAACTACTTCTATATCCCATGTCCTATGTTACTGTATACTTAAATATGTCTGGAATGATCAAAATCTTGGATCTTTGATTCTTATGGGATCTTTCTCATAAAGTAAAATCTAAGTAATTATATAGGGCATTGCTATTATCCGTTTAATAAGATCAAAATGATAACATGCTCACACCTGACTCAACTGCTTCTTAAGAGGATTTTTTCAGTGTGGAATTTGTTGACATTTCTAAAATTGATACAAAGCTTTACAATATGCACAGTGCAATTTCAGACTTGATAGTTCACATGCATTGCATTCTGCATCAAGGTTTCTCTAGTTTTCTTCTGGCTACATTGCTATTTCAGAGGGATAAAGGTTCCAAGTTCTTATCTATGACCTGGGGCAGAATTAATTTTCACTTGTGTTGGAAATGGCAGGCAGAATCTTAAGCCTGTCAGTGTGATCCATCCAAACCAGGATTCCTATTTAGGTTTTGACGACTCCTTCTGTAAATAAATGTTTCCTAATATCAAGTCTGGTTCAACTATGTATTTTAAATCTAAGTAGCCTTCTCAGACCATCTGAGCTCATGAGAAGTTTGTTATATTTTAAAATTATTTAAATCCCTTTGTCTCCACACAAATACATGGCCCTTCTTAACATGATTAAACATTCTTTTTGGCCTACTTGATTGCTGGGAAGGCAAGTCCTTTAGAAAAGGAAAGATTGTGTTTCTATTTAGTGTAAATCAGCTTTAGGTCTTAGTAGTATAGCTTTTAAACTAAATTCTACAAGAAACTGGTAGTTGTGGTGTGACATCAGCTTTATTAATTTTATAATGTAATGCAATGTTCTACCCTAGAATTAGTCTTGTTAATTTTTTTTCTTCTATGTGAACTAATAAAAGTGTATATTGATATTAAGAAAAATGGCAGAACAGAGTGTGATATACACTAACAAAAAAAGTGAATATAAAGAATAATTTTGTGTTTGATAATTTTGTAGGTACAAGCCAGTACAGAAAGTGGATGGAGTTGCTGATGGTTTCACAGGAAGTGGTCAACAGACAGGCACATCTGCTGAACAAACTATAATTGCCCAAAGTCAACATCATCAACAATTTTTAGGTACGAAAAGATGTGTTATGCTGTTGTATAAATAAAATAAACCCCATGATTGCCATGAACATCAAGTCATACAAATATAATAATTATTTATTTTGCCCTGCTTAAATCTCTTACTGATAACAGAAAAAAAATACTCATAGATGCTATATTTTCTATATTGTAAGACTTCTGTAATATTTAATATGCATCTGCTTTAGGTTTGCATAGAAAGGTTTTGATAGCAGGTGGGGTCTACAGGCGTGGCTTCTGTGAGAAGCTGCTAGAAGCTTCCCATGGGTCCGAGAGAGCCAATACCAGATGGCTACAAGATGGACCTCCTGCTGGACAAGTCCAAGCAATCAGTGATGGCGGTAGCACCTCTCATATTTAAAGAAGTAAAACATATTTAAGAAGGGAAAAATAAAAGACTAGTGGCATGTTTTGCATCTAGACAGAGGAGTGAGATGTGAAAAACTTTGCAGACACCAAGGTCAGTGAAAAAGGAGGAGGAGGAGGTGCTCCAAGCACCAGAGCAGAAATTTCCCTGCAGCCTGTGGTGAAGACCATGGTGAGGCAGGCTGTCCACCTGCAGCCCATGGAGGATCCCATGGTGGGGCTGGTTTGTTGGCAGAATTTGTGACCCAGAGGGAGACCCACTCTGGAGTAGTCTGGCCTTGAATGTCTGCACCCCATAAAAGAGACCCATGTTGGAGCAATTGGTGAAGAACTGCAGCCTATGGGAAGGACTCACATTGGAGAAGCTTGTGGAGGACTGTCTCCTATCCAGGACCCCATGAATGGAGCAGGGGAAGAATGTGAGGAATGCTCCCTCTGAGGAGGAAGGAACAGCAGATTCAATGTGTGATGAACTGACCACAACACACATTCCCCATCCCCCTTTGCCACTTGGGGGAAGGAGATAAAGAATATGGGAGTGAAGTTAAGCCTGGGAAGAAGGGAGGGGTGGAGGGAGGTGTTTTAAGATTTGTTTTTATTTCTCATTGCTATTCTCTGGTTTACTTGGTAATATATTAGATTTAATTTTTTTTTTTTAAGTCGAGTCTGTTTTGCCTGTGATAGTAATTGCTGAATGGTCTCTCTCAGTCCTTATCTTGATGTTGCAGTTTTGCATGGCTGGGTTCTGGTGAAGGAGGGGGGCTGCAGGGGTGGCTTCTGCAAGAAACAGCTAGAAGCTTTCTGCAGGCCTGAGAGAGTAAACACCAGCCGATTCAAGGCCAGAGTCATTGCTGACCAAGGCTGAGCCAATCAGCAATGGTCACAGCGCCTCTGGGAATCACATTTAAGAAGGAAAAAAACACTAGCAGGTGCATTTTTCCACCAGAGAAGGGAGTGAGAAGATGTAAGGAGCTGTGCAGGCACAAAGGCCAGGGAAGAAGGATGGGGGGATGAGGTGCTCCAGGTGCTGGAGAGAGAGATTCCCCTGAAGCCCGTGGAGAAGACCATAGTTAAGCAGGCTGTCCCCCTGCAGCCCATGGATAATGATGGGGAGCAGAGATTCCATCTACAGCCTGTGGAGAGACCAACCCATGCCACAGCAGGTTTGCTGGGGGACTTGTGACTCTGTGGGGGACCAAGCTGGAGCAGTCTGGGCCTGAAGGTCAGCACCCCATGGAAGGGAACCATGCTGAGTCAATTGTATAGGGGATGACACCCTGATAGAAAGAACTCACTTTTGAGAAGATCATTGAGGGCTGTTTCCTGTGGGTGTGACCCTACATTGGAGCAGGGGAAGGGTGTGAGGAATGCCCCCCCCAGCTAAGAAGGAAAACAACTTGGGAGGAACTGACTGAAACCCCCATTCCCTGCCCCTCCCCATGCCGCAATGGGAGGGGAAGAAGGGAGCGAAATCATGACTAAAGTGAAGTCTGCTAAGAAGGGAGGGGTGGGAGGAAGTGCTTCAAGTTCTAATTGCACTTCTCATTATCCAACTCTGGTTTCACTGGGTGTGTGACATAGTGTAATAAGTTAGTTTTCTTTCCTTTATTCTGTGTTGAGTCTGTTTTACCCATGACACTAATTGCAGAGTGATCCCTCTCTGTCCTTATCTCAAATCCTAAGCCTCTCAACATATATTTTCTCCCCTTTCCAGCTGAAAAGAGGAGTGATAGAGTGGCTTTGGTGGGCATTTGGCCTCTAGCCAGGGCCAACCCCCCCCCATGTTGGGCGCCAAAAAGGACTGTGGTGGTTCAGCCCCAACCAGTGGCTGAGCACCACACACCGCTCGCTCACTCCCACAGGAGAAACAGACAGAGCCTCCATGGGTTGGGATAAGGAGAGTTTACTGACAAAAACCACCGTGAACATAGAACAATAAAGTGCATTGAGTTTGTGCTGCAACATTTTAAATGGAAAGAGCCAAATAGTTAAAGCCAGAAACCCAGAATTCTTGTTTAAAAATGTACATTTTCTGCAATCATTGATGTAGTTAAGCATACTGATTTCTCACTTGTGGAAGCAAATGGTAATTTAGTAATTTGCTAATATACTAAATGTGTCATTGCAATAATTGTGCACATAGTTTTCATAGACTCACAGAATCATAAGCTATATTGAGTTGCAAGATACCCATGAGGATCATTGAGTCCAACTCCTGACTCCACACAGGACCAGCCAAATCAAAACATGTGACTGAGCGCATTGACCAGACGCTTCTTGAACTCAGTGAAGCAGGGTGCTGTGAATAATTCCCTTATGTATTGGTTATCCCTCTGCATTGTGGTCTACTTGTCTGAGTGACATAACACCTTTGAAGGGATACCTTTCCCTCATGCCTGCAAAAGTCAACTACAGAGGCTGAGGGCTTGTATCCATTTTCCAATTACCTTGTCAATGACCCTTTCCCTGGACATGCAACCCAGCTGCTTGGCTTCCCTACCCTCTAATTCCAGGCTACAGGCTCTGCTATCCCAGCATAGGAGCTCACCCAATCAAGGACTGAAATCTTTTTGCATATCTTGCAGCTCACTCAGGGACAGGGACTGGGTATTTATTTCTGGTTCAGCCTCTTGTTCTTGTGGTGGATCTGTTTCATCATCCTTTATTAAGCAAGTTGACTTTTGTGTCTATTTCTTCTGGTGTACTGGGATGACACTAAGCTGGGAGGAAGTGTTGATCTGCTTGAGGGTAGGGAGGCTCTTCAGAGGGATCTGAACAGACTGGACCGATGGGCTGAGACCAATGGGATGAAGTTTAACAAGGCCAAGTGTAGAGTGCTGCACATGGGACATAACAACCCCATGCAGTGATACAGGCTTGGGGGAGACTGGCTGGAGAGCTGTCAGGCAGAGAAGGACCTGGGGGTGTTGGTTGACTGCAGGCTGAATATGAGTCAGCAGTGTGCCCAGGCGGCCAGAAAGGCCAATGGCATCCTGGCTTGTATCAAAAATAGTGTGGCCAGTAGGTCTAGGGAAGTGATTGTGCCCCTGTACTCTGCATTGGTGAGGCCACACCTCGAGTGCTGTGTCCAGTGCTGTGCTCCTCACCATAAGAAGGACATTGAGGTCCTTGAATGAGTCCAGAGAAGGGCAATGAGGCTGGTGAAGGGGCTGGAGGGCAAACCTTATGAGGAGTGGCTGAGGGAACTGGGGTTGTTTAGCCTGGAGAAGAGGAGGTGGAGGGGAGACCTTATCACCTCCTACAATTACCTGAAAGGAGGTTCTAGAGAGATAGGTGTTGGTGACAGGTGACAGGACGTGGGAGAACGGACTCAAGCTGTGCCAAGGCAGGTTCAGATTAGACATTAGGAAAAAATTATTCACCAAAAGGGTTATCAGGCATTGGAACAGGCTGCCCAGGAGGCCAACCGTATCCTGGGCTGCATGTACACCCTAGATGTATTTAAAGGAAGGGTAGATGAGTTGCTGTAGTTTAGTAGAGGACGGGTATGGTTGGACTCAATGATCTCAAAGGTCTTTTCCAACCTTGTGATTCTGTGAATATTCTGCTTCATCCTGTCATATTCGGAATATGTGTCTTCGCTTTTTTAATACTCAGGTATAATATATATGTGAAATCAATTTTATCCGGCTATATGTCAAGAATAATTTAACATCTCCTTTGGCTAGATGGTTTGTTGACAATTGTATTGTAACTTTAAAATATATTAAATAGAAAAGACAAATGTCTTTCAGCATTATGGCCTTCTAGACTTTATTTCTTTGCATCTTCCTTAAATGTTTTCTAATTGGACTGTTGTTGGCACCATTCACAATAGCTTTCTATGGTTTTGTTGTCATGGAAACAGATGCATCACGAGTACTTCCAGAGTTCGGAGAAGTTGAAATATCTTCTCTGCCAGATGGTACTACCCTTGAGGACATAAAATCACTGCAAAGTCTTTATCGAGAACACTGTGAGGTAAGAGAAATGAGGCATTTCATATAAATCATCATACTTTGAAAAATCATGTCTTCTAATCAGCAGCAGTACAGCAGGATAGCTAACAGAAAACAGATCACAGCCAGCCGACTGAAGCCTCAAAAAGCCAGAATCAAAACTCAATAGCCTTGGTGACTATTAAGCAGGTATCCTTTATTGCAGTGCTGGGCACACAGGGGATTGCTCCTCCAAATGTGTGTGCGCTGTTTAAAGCCAAATTTTTCATATTTATACAGATTAACTGTACATATTCATTATAATTTCTAAGAAAAGGCGTGGTTACGCAAATTATTTTCAGGAAGTAATTTACTTTGACTCCTCCCAGATAGAGCATGCTCAGTGACACTCAAGGGGTCTTCTGGTGGTCTTCAGGGATGAAGACTGGATGTCTTCCTCTCTCTCAGCACATGCTCTTTATGGTTTTCTCCATAGTTTCTAAAACACATTCCTGAGCTCAAAAACACATTCCTGCACAAACTAGTTAGTAACCCTTTTTAGCTGAAAGTAAGATATACTCTGTCTCTTAATTGGTCATTGGTCTCATTATTTATGACTCCCCTATCTTCACTTCTTTATCTTCAAGGCTGTTCCACTGTTATGGTTAAATTTTGTAGCTGCTCTCACGAAACAGCTCACATGGTTACAGCCATATTCTACTAAAATCCAAAACAAATCTGTTCTTAAAACACGCAAATACTGTCTATTCTCAAAACATGCAAATGCTTCTTATATTAAAGTTATATTAATTGTCTCCTAAGCTACATCTATATCAATCTACTCAGCATTATTACATTTCATTGAATCACTACTTGTATCTGATGTGCTCCTCAAATATTTTGCATATTCTATTGGAAAGTTCTCCACTTTAAATTTTAGCTAAACAAGACTTGGCTAATTTTCTTAATAGAAAATCATAATGGTATTTCTTTTAAAATTTAAAACAATATAATTTCAACCCTGGGCTTGAGAAGAGAAGATTCTGGCCTTTTCATAGGTAGGATCCCATGGGAAACTGTCTTACAGTGAAAAAAGAACAGGAGAGCTAGCTGATCTTTGAGGACAGCCTGCTGAATATGAGCCAGCAGTGTGCCCAGGTGCCCAAGAAGGCCAATGGCATCCTGGCCTTCATCAGGAACAGTGTGGCCAACAGGAGTAGGGAAGTGATCCTTCCCTTGTACTCAGCACTGGTGAGGTAGCACCTCGAGTATTGTGTTCAGTTTTGGCCCCTCGCTACAAGAAAGACATCGAGATGCTTGAGTGTGTCCAGAGAAGGGCTACAAAGCTGGTGAAGGATTTAGAAGACAAGTCTTATGATGAGCAGCTGAGGGAGCTGGGATTGTTTAGTCTGGAGAAAAGGAGGCTGAGGGGAGACCTCATTGCTCTCTACAACTACCTAAAAGGTGGAAAGATAGTTGTAGTGAGGGAGGGGTTCAGTCTCTTCTCTCTGGTAACTAGTGACAGGACAAGGGGAAATGGCCTGAAGTTGCAGCGGGGGAAGCTTAGGCTGGATTGTAGGAAAAATTTCTTTACTGAAAGGGTTGTCAGATATTGGAATAGGCTGCCCAGCAAGGTGGTTGAGTCACCATCCCTGGAGGTGTTTAAAAGAAGAGTAGATGTTGTGCTTGGTGACATGGTCTAGTGTTGGACCTAGTAGGGCTGAATAGATGGTTGGACTTGATGATCTTGAAGGTCTTTTCCAACTGAAACCATTCTATGATTCTATGATTCCAGCCTCTTCAGAAAACAAGAATGGTAGAATCCAATGAGTAGAAAGGCTAGCATAGAATGAAAGTCAAGCATAGCATTACAGAATCATAGAACAGCTTAGGTTGGAAGAGACCTCAAAAGATCACCTAGTCCAACTTATCACGGGAAAGAAAGCCTAGATGAAATTATTGTGGTGGTTTGACCTTGGCTGGAGGCTAGACACACTCTATCACTCCCCTTTTTAGATGGACAGGGGAGAAAATATATATTGAGAGGCTTAGGAATCAAGATAAGGACAGGGAGAGATCATTCCGCAATTAGTGTCACGGGCAAAACAGACTCAACACAGAATAAAGGAAAGAAAACTCTTTATTACACTACACTACACACCCAGTGAAAACAAAATAGGATAATGACAATTACAACCAGATCTTAAAACACCTCCCCCCACCCCTCCCTTCTTAGCAGACTTCACTTTAGTCATGATTTCACTTCCTTCTTCCCCCCCAATTGTGGCACGGGAAGGGGCAAGGAATGGGGGAATGGGGGTTTCAGTCAGTTCCTCCCAAGTTGTTTTCCTTCTTAGCTGGGGGGCATTCCTCACACTCTTACCCTGCTCCAGCATGGGGTCCCACCCTCTGGAAACAGTCCTCCACGATCTTTTCCAACATGAGTCCTTTCTGTTGTGGCATTGTCTCCTCTCCAATTGCCTCAGTGTGGCTTCCTTCCATGGGGTGCTGACCTTCAGGCCCAGACTGTTCCAGCCTGGTCCCCCACAGAGTCACAAGTCCCCCAGCAAACCTGCTACAGCATGGGTTGGTCTTTCCACAGGCTGTAGATGGAATTTCTGCTCCCCGTCATTAGCCATGGGCTGCAGAGTGACAGCCTGCTTCAGCATGGTCTTCTCCACAGGCTTCAGGGGAATCTCTCTCTCCAGCACCTGGAGCACCTCATCTTCCCCCTTCTTCACTGAGTTTGGTGTCTGCACGGCTTCTTAAATCTTCTCACTCCCTTCTCTGGTGGAAAAATGTAGCTGCTTGTGTTTTTTTCCCTTCTTAAATGTGATTCCCAGAGGTGCTGTGACCATTGCTGATTGGCTCAGCCTTGGTCAACAATGACTCCAGCCTTGATTTCACTGGTGTTTACTCTCTCTCAGGCCTACAGAAAGCTTCTAGCTGCTTCTTGCAGAAGCCATCCCTGCAGCCCCCCCTTCTCCACCAGAACCCAGACATGCAAAACTACAACAATTATCTAGCCCCCTGTCCAATGGCATCTTAAAAACTCCAGCAATGGGGATTTTGCCATGTCCCTTGGTAGATTGTTCTAGTGATTGATTGTTCTCACTGTAAAAAAATTCTTTCTTATGTCAAGATAAAACTTCCCCTGGTACAACTTTTACCCATTGCACCTTGTCTCCATTTGGCCCCTTGTGAAGAGAGAGCTTCCGTTCCCTTCATAGTTGCCTTTTAAGTACTGGATTATTGTGATGAGGATCCCCCTGAGTTTTTTTTCTCCAGGGAGAAAAGATCTAACTCCTTCAGTCTTTCCTCATAGTGAAGTTTCTCTAGTCCTTTTATCATCTTTGTGGACCTTCTTTGGACTCTCTCCAGCCTGTGTGTGTCTTTCCTGAATTGTGGAGACCAGAACTGGATACAGTACTGCAGGTGCAGCCCAACAAGGGCTGAGTAGAATAAGATGTTTGTGTCTCTATCTCTGGTAGTAATGCCCCTACAGATGCAGCCCAGAATTTGATTTGCTTTTGTTGCTGCAGCAAGACACTGATGACTCATGTTCACCTTGCTGTGCACCAACACCCCTAAGGTTGCTCCCCATCCACACATATCCTAACCTGTACTGGGACCTTTAGTTATGTTGTCCCAGGTGCATGAATTTGCATGCCTTTTAAAATTCAAAATGGCGAGGTCTCTTCTCATACCTCTCAAGTGGAAAGAAGTCCTTCCCAATCTAAGAGAAGACCAGGTTCATGACCACCTGAGGAACCTGGAATTCTCTGGAATTTCTCTCTTTACAGGGAAAGAAAATAACATGAAATAGGATGCTGATACTGTAATGTAATCATGTGTAGGTTTTGAGAATTTTAGATAAATTGAACATGTATACATAGTTTTGCTTTTTTATAGGAGTTTAAATCAGATTAAATTGTTCTTTCTAATGCTTATGTTAAAAACAAACTTATTTGTTCCTTAAAATTTTAAAGAAGCAGGTTCTTTAAGAAATTAAGGTCACATTTCACATTGAATAATGTGCCTTAAAATTTTTGTTGAAGATGCTTTAAAACATATAATGAAGTACTGAAATTCATGAAATAGCATGTTTCCTTTTGTCATGGTTTTGCCACGTGGGAGCTTAGCACCATGCAGCCGCTCTCTCGGGGGGAGGGGAAAAGAAAAACCAAAGCAAACCTTGAGGGTTGGGATAAGCATACTTTACTGGGAGAGCAGAGAGGGAAATAACAATAATAGGACTTTTATAGCAAAATATATGAAACTGGTGATACACAATGCAGTTTCTCACCAAACCGCAGGCCATACAGCTCAGAGCCTTCCTGAAGCTGGACTATCCCCAAAAACCTCGTATCCTGGAACTGAGTGCTCCTCCTCCCCACCAGCCCCCTTTATTCTGAGCATGATGTAATTGGCATGGAATACCCTCTTTGGCCAGTTTGGGTCACCTGTCCTGTCTGTGTCCTCTCCCAGCTTCTTTGACTGCCAGTGCTGGGCTGGATGTTCAAAGGAAAGGCCCCTTCCACACACCATGCCACCAATGCTACGTGGAGCGAATGGGTTGCACTTATCACACAGCGGGCTCGAATAGGAAACCCCCTCAGCGTTTGGGGGGGCCAGGACAATGTGCTTCAGTTCTTTTCTGGAGACTTCCTTGTATTTGCATTTGGCCTGATCTGAGTGTCCACACTAGTAAGGACAGTTGAAAAATTTGTTGCTAAAAAATTATTAAAAAGGATATTAAATGTTTCTTTAGAAACATAGATTTTACTATTTTTTCTTCAAAATGACAAGGGGGGTGTGCTATACCCTGGGAGGAATTGGGGCATGGGGCAAGGATGAGGTAGAAGACTATCTGTATTTGGTTTATATTTTTTTAGGCAATAGTGGATGTTGTTGTGAATCTTCAGTTCAGCCTGATAGAAAAATTGTGGCAAACTTTCTGGCGCTATTCTCCCACTGCTCCAGTTGATGACACAGCGATTATTGAACTGAGGTCAGTAAATGCCTCTTTTTGTTTACTGTTCAGCATCATAATATAACAGCAGGACTCAAATCAAAGAAAGTCTTAGTTTTATATATAGGCTAAAAAACTCTTCTGATATTAGTTTTTCAGGTTACATTTGTGTTGTCTGCTATTCGACATATAGGCTGTTGGTATATGTCAAACTGCAGCCTTGAAATTATTGGATACATCTTCCTTTTTTCCTTTTGTCTGGATGACTAAAGTCAAAATATAATTTCACAATATATTGCCTAGTTTGTTTAAATTGTAAAGACCATTTTTATCATAGGGCTGGAGGAGAACTTTGGAGGCAATTTTTCCCCAGTTTCATATAAAGACATTAAATAGTTTAAATTGAATGTAACATTTTTTATTAAATAATCAAAGTCAGTTGTACTTTTCTTATTTGTATGTAAGTGCATTTTCATTTGTTACATTTATTCACACCAGCAATCTCAGTGAAATAGAAAGTCGACTTCCAAAAGGCAAACTGATCACACTGTGCAAAAATGAGTCTATTCTGAAATGGATGGGTACTTGTGACCATATGATGTACCAGGCTTTGGTGGAGATTCTCATTCCTGATGTCCTTAGACCTATTCCTAGTAAGTAAAACACAAAAAATATATTATAAAACTCTATTTTGTTTTCTTTTATGTGGTGATTTCTTTTGTGTCTCATGAAACTTTTCAGAATGATTGCGAAGGATGTAAATGCAGTGTGTCATCTTTCCTTAATTCTGTTAAGTAGGAAGGTGTACTGGAATGATAGCATCATAGAATGGTTTGGGTTGGAAAGGACCTCAAAAGCCATCTCATTCCAAACCCCTGCCATGGGCAGGGGCACCCTGCACTAGACCAGGTTGCCCAAAGCCTCATCTAACAGGGCCTTGAAGATTTCCGGGGTTGGTATCCACAACATCTCTGGGCAACCTGTTCCAGTGCCTCACCACCCTTACAGTGAAGAATTTCTTCCTAATAATTTTTCCTAATATTCAATCTAAATCTATCCTCTTTCAGTTTAAACCCATTACTTCTACTACATACCCTTGTAAACAGTGCCTCTCCAGCTTTCCTGTAGGACCCCTTTAGGTACTGGAAGGCTGCAGTAAGGTCTCCCCAGAGCCTTCTCTTCTCCAAGTTGAAAAGCACAATTCTCTCAGCCTCTATTCATAGGAGAAGTGCTCCAGCCCTCTGATCATCTTTGTGTCCTTCCTCTGGACTCATACCAACAACTCCATGTCTTTCTTGTACTGGGGACACCAGAGCTTAACACCGTATTCCAGGTGGGGTCACAAGAGTGCAGAGGGGCAGAATCACTTCTCTTGACCTGCTGGTCATGGTGTTTCTGATGCAGCCCAGGATACGGTTGGCTTTCTGGGCTGCAAGCATGCATTGCTGGCTCATGTTGAGCTTTTCATCAATCAACACTCCCAAGTCCTTCTCCTCAGGGCTGCTCATTACCCATTCTCCACCCAGCCTGTAGTTGCGCTTGGGTTTTTACTGACTCATGTGCAGGACCTTGAACTTATTGCATTTCATGCAGTTAACATGGGCCCACTTCCCAAGCTTATTGAGGGCCTTCTGGATAACATCCCTTCTGTCCAGCATGTGAACTGCACCACACAGCTTAGTGTTATTGATATAAGCATTGTATTTTAATAAAAGGAGAGTGAATATTTCACTGCATATAAGAAAGTCTCAAGAACTTTTAAGAATATATATATATCCCTATGGGATATGCTTTTATCACTGCAAATTTTAAATTTTTATTAATTTTAAGTTCTAAAAGGGTTCCTTTACATACTGGTTCTAGTCTGCCTGACAGCTGTGAATATACTATGGCCCTGAGCCTGAGTCCATTAATGTCAGATAGTCTTTCTGCCGACTTCAGTTCTCTTTAATTTAATTTTTCTATATAAAAGTCCTAGTTGTTAAAAAACCAAAATATATATGCTTTGTCATTTCATTTCTGGATAATTAAATATTTATATATTATCAGTAGCTTCTAAAATCTTATAATTTTTGATGCCTATTAAATGAACATAACATTGTCAAAGATTTTAAGTCTTGTTTATTATTCCAGTCTACTATACTTTCTGTTCTATTTCCAGTATGAAGGACTTTTCAATCAATTCTAGTATTATGACCAGCTGACCATTATCAGGAATAGAGCTTTCTTTTCAAAGTTGATTTTAAAGTATCCATCATTACTCATCGTATTTTTATGGCTGCTTTTGGTAGTAAATGATTTTAAATTGGTTTCCAGGAAGGTTAAATTCCTTCTTAAAACATTTATTGCATGTTTTGTATGTTGTGGTAAATATTAAAAGAAATTATATTTATATTAATACCACATGTTACAAAAGAAATATTGGGAACCAACAGGGAAATACTTGTGAAACACCTCAGAGGAATTAGGCTGTGTTCCTCTAGGAAGGTGACAAGGTCAATAGGCCCACTAACGTGACTCTATGCAATGCAGGCAGCATGGGTAACAAACAGGAAAAGATGGAAGCCACTGTGCACCTGGAAAGCTATGATATAATTACTATCCCTGAAACTTGGTGGGATGAATTGCATGGCTGGAGTGTTGCAATCAATGGCTATAAAATGTTCAGAAAGCTCAGGCAAGGAAGGAGGGGTATGGGAGGGGGGTGTGCCCTCTATGTAAAAAAATGGATTGACTGCATAGAGCTGTCTTTGAAAAACAGTGATGAACAGGCTGTTAGAAATGCCAAAGGTCCTGTGGTGGTTTTGGCCCTGGCTAGAATCCAAATGCCCACCAAGCCGCTCGCTCACTCCCCCTTCAGACGAAAAGGGAAGCAAATATATTCTCGGAGGCTTAGGCCCTGAGATAAGGACAGAGGGATCACTCTCCAATTAGTGCAATGGGCAAAACAGATTCAGCACAGAATAAAGGAAAGAAATGTGATTTATTACAACTACGACTAATACACCCAGTGAACCGGAATGAGATAAGAGTAAGAAGCGGCCAGGTCTTAAAGCGCCTTCCCCCACCCCTCCCCTTCTTAGCAAACTCAAACTTTGTCACGATTTTACTCCCTTCTTCCCCCCCAACATGGCGCGGGGAGGGGCAGGGAATGGGGAGTGAGGTTCCAGCGGTACCAGTTGCTTTCCTTCCCCAGATCTTAACACTTCTACTTCCCCCCACCCCTCGCCTCTTAGCACCCTTAGCTTTAATCATCAATTTCGCTCCCTTCTTCCCTCCCATCACAGCATCAAGAGGGAGTGTGGGGGGGATCAGTCCATTCTGCCTGAGCTGTCTTCTGTCTCAGCTGGGGGGTGGGCATTCCACACACACACACACTCTTCCCTTACAGCACTGTGGGGTCCCACCCACGCCAGAGTCGTATCCACGACCTTCTGCAGTGTGAGTCCTCTCCATTGGGGAGTCATCTCCTCACCACAGGCCTCTCAGCAGGACTTCCTTCCATAGGGTTCCGACATTTGGGCCCGGGCTCCCCCGGCCTGGCTCCCCGCAAAGTCACAAGTCCCCCGGCAAGCCTGCTGAGGCGTGGATCAATCTCTTCACAGGGCGTAGATGTCTCTGCTCCCCGTCCTCATTCATGGGCTGTGAGGGGACACCCGCTTCACCATGGTCTTCTCCACGAGCTGCAGGGGAAACTTTCTTTCCACATTCCTTTCCACCAACCCCCTTCTGGGCCTGGCCTTGGCTATTACTGCAGCTGGTCACATCTTCCCACTCTGCGTTCAGGTGGCAAAGTGCGCCAGCCTGAAATTTTTTCTCCAACATGTGATTCACAGAGGCACTATGAATCCTTCTGTGATTGGTCAAAAGTGACTTTGGCCTTGAATTGGCTCTTGTTTACTGTTGGGAACTCACAACAAACTGTAACTGCTGCTTTGCAAAAGCCATCTAGGCAGCACAGCTACAGCAAACTGCAACAGGTCCTAAGAAAGGACTCGCGGTAGACGTACTAGTAAAGCAGTAATTTATTATACGTTCTTGCAAGAGCAAGTGTGTGTAGTACACACTCACAACAGTGTCACTCACACTAGCCTGCCCCTTGATTCTTACCCACAAGCTCTCAACTGATGGATCAATCATAACCTTAACATCCAGAGTGGACATCCCAGCATGTTTAGCTTGCATTTGGCCGACTGGTTCAGCAGTGCCAGGACCAGTGGCTGAGGGGCACTGTGTTACTGTTCGACTCCCTGCGGGTCGCTGCCAACTGTCCCCTACCATCAGGTGTGCATACTGACCACACCAGAGCCTTACAGTGTGACGTGACTGGGCTCTGGTTGCAGTATCACAGGTCTCCAAGTCTTTGATCACCTCTGTGATCCCCTCCTTAGCAGCAGATGGTAAAGGATATAGATTCCTTATTCTGGGAGGAGGTGACTTAACAGCTTCCTCAAGCACTGGAACCTCACACAGTGGGGCTCCAAAGCTCCACACTGTTCCATTAGGTAGTTTCCAGACTTTGCTAGGACATCAAATCCTAGTGTATTATTTCAGTATGGACCAATGACAACCTTTATCTTAGATACTGAGTTTTCACCTGGAGACCAAACACACACAGTACTAATTGGTCTGGTTTCAGGGACTCCAGTCACTCCTATTACATTTATTTTCTCCTGGGTAGGGGTCAGTCCAAGCCTTTTGGCTGGGTTGTTTGGCTTTTTTTTCAGTGATAACACTTATTTGAGCTCCCTTATCAATTTACAGGTCTGCATCTGGGACCAGTGGTTAACATAACATGTGGGTCAGTGTGCTGGTCAGGCCATTCTAAGGTGGATATTATGCAAGTGGGTCAGCCTGAAATTCCCCCCACGCTTTCTAGTTTAAATCTATCAGATCCTCCCTCAAGTCTGAGTAAGGACTGACAGGCATAGAAGACTTCCTCTCCTGTGTTTTGGTGGTATCAGAAAATTCCATAGCCTTGCTAATTGGCCGCTCCACCAAGTTTATCAATGTGCAAATAATCTGTGAATTGCCCATTTAGGGCTGGGTGAAGTATACTTAGTGCTAATACCTTTCTCCACAGATCATTGCACTGAGGACTGGTTTGTCGAGGGGGGGTGGGGATTCTTCTCAAAAAAAACCCCAAAACGTTCCTGGCAGACCCAGCACGGCAAATTTGAACCTTCCTCTAACCATCCCATCTTTCTGCCATAAATAACAATTTCTTGTAATAGTTCCCCCCATGTTAAAACAGGCTGTTGCTGCTGGTTGGGGTAGCAAGTAGTATGATCAACTGCTCGCAATCTTTTCCTTTAGGCTTTGCACATAGATTTTCAAGGTGTCAGGGAGACCCACAGTCAGTGGTTTAAGGCAGACCAGATGTACTGGAGCAGCAAGGGGAATGCCCTGCCTCCAATGCTCATACATGGCTTGAATACACACAGCCTTTTTGCACTGATTCAGCCAGCCCAGCAAAACTTCATTAACAGTGTTCCCCCTTATCTTATGTGCTATCTGTTGCATATCCAGATTCGCAAATGTCCTTTATCTTCCTATTCCTAAATTCCCTACAAAGGATTTCTGATGAGGCAGCCTGAGTCCTCCACTTCCCAAGTCAGCATAAAAAAATACCACAACCCATTTCAGTTTGCAAAAGCAACATTCCCCAGCATTTTCCACAGGTGGGCGATGGTCTCTTCAGCCAGGTGACAGGTGATAGGACAAGGGGAAATAGCAAGAAGCTGTGCCAGGGCAGGTTTAGATTAGATGTTAGAAAAAAGTTTTTTACTGAAAGAGTTGTCAGGGCCTGGAACAGGCTGCCCAGGGAGGTGGTTGAGTCACCTTCCCTGGATGTGTTTAAAAAAGGGTAATGAAGTACATAGGGATATGGTTTAGCTTAGGATGGGGATGGTTGGACTTGATGATCTTTAAAGGTCTTTTCCAACCTTGTGATTCTGTGATTCTGAGATGGGGCCTCGAGGCAACCCAAGGCTGAGTACTTCCCAAGTCAGCATAAAAAAATACCACAAACCCCTTTCAGTATGTAAAAGCAACATTCCCCAGCATTTTCCACAAGGCTGAGAGATTATGGATAAAAATAAGGGAAAAGCCAACAAAGGAAATATTGTGGTTAGTGTTTACTACAAGCCACCTGATGAAGAGGAGGATGTCGATGAAGCATTCTTACTCCAACTATGGGAAGCATCATGCTCGCATGCTCTCATCCTCCTGGGGGACTTCAATCACCCTGACACTGGCAATCTCTCTTCTCAAGTTTTTCAAGCCCCTGAACATCAAGGCAGGGATTGGGGGAAAGAAGTTCCTCCCATCATTAGAGAAGTGACTTGCAGAAATAGACTCTACAACCCAGAAGGTTGTACAGTATGTATGTTTATTACGCATAGATGCACGGGGGATCGCTCCACCACAAACGTGCATGCCAAACGTGGCAATTCACCTTAGTTATATACAGTCAAATGTTACATATTAATGGCATTTCGCAATACACCTATACATATGCATAACCTGTCCCTGCTTCGTATTAAAATTAGTCCCATGAAGTCATCTCCACAAACTCCTCCTAATTGCGCTTGCACAGTGTCTCATGGTGGTGGTCATCGGGGGTCTCAGGATGAAGGCTCAGAGTCTTCATCAGGTTGGACCTTTCACCTTCTCCCCTGGCACATGCATAGTTGTGATCCTTCCAGCTGGGCAGGATTATCCTCCAGGTGCCACCTTTTTTGGAATGCTTCCTCCTTATAAGTCACAGGTGCCACCTTCCTTGGGATGCTTGGGTCACAACCTTGCTTTCATTTACTTTGTTCCCCTTATCAGCTTTCCCCCCAAGCATCTTGCAGTAGTTAGTAATTGAATTTACTCTTATTTATGTGTTAGTTATTATAAATGTGATTTCTTATGTTCCCTTATATACCCCCCATCAGAAGATCTGGTTTGAGACCACCTGAGGAATCTGAGCATATACAAGTCCATGGCACACAACAACATGCATGACAGGGTCCTGCGGGAATTGGCTGATATAGTTGCTAAGCAATTCTCTATTATATTTGAGAAGTCATGGCAGTCAGACTACAACCCTGGTGACCCAAGAAAGGAAAACATTGCCCCTGTTTTTAAAAAGGGTAGTAAGGAGGACCCTGGGTACTACCAACCAATCAGTCCCACCTCTAGGCCTGGTAAGATCATGGAACAGATCCTCATGGAAGATATGTCAAGGCATACAGATGACAGGGAGGTGATTAGACTCAGTCTACGAGGTCAACTGCTCAGAGCCGGCACAGCCAGAGCCGCAGCAACAGATCTTGGGGTACAGGGGGGTTTGGGTGGTTGTCTAGCCAGGGGAGCCCCATGAGAGTGGAGCCACCCGGCAGCTCGTGGTAGCTCTCTCCTGAGAGAGGCTATGACCTGGCATAGGCGTTGCCAGGGCAACGGCAGTGACACCACCGCCCTTCACCTTGAAAAAGCTTCAGGGAGGGCAGTGACACCTGACACAGAGAAGGGAGGTCAGCGTGTGTGCACCGCTGACACTGTAGCTTCTGTGATGGGGCAGGTCAGTTCTGTCTCTCATCACCCCGGAGGACTGTCTCACCTACTGGCAGTCTCTGAGACCACAGATTATCATGGGCTCCATCAGACTGAGGGCTCGCCCCATAAAGAGCGTGGCGACCCAGACTGAGGGCCTGCCCAGGAGTGAGGCTGTGCAAGTCTGTGACTGCAGGGAGTACCTGAGCCTGCTCCTGCCAGCAGATGGTGGCAGCAATTCAACCTGTGTGAGGTGTGAGCAGGTGGAAGATCTGCTCAGCATGGGGGCAGAGGTGGAGAGACTGAGAAGCATTAGGGAGTGCGAGAAGGAGATTGATTAGTGGAGTAACTCCCTGGCATGCCAGAGGGAAAGTCACCAGGGAGATTTTCCCAAAAAAATGATGAACCCCCAGCCCTATCAGTCAGAATGGGGAGAAGTGGGAGACCAGAAAGACAGAGAGGGTTGGAAGATAGTCCTGGCTCGGCGCTGTGGGAAAACCTCCTCCCTGCCTACCTTGGTTCCCCAGGTCCCCCTAAGCAATAGGTTTGAGGTGCTGGGAGTTGAAGAGGAGGCAAATGGGAAGGTGGGGGACAATCCCCCTAAGAGGATGTCAAAGGTGAAGAAGTCAACTCTGTGCCTCAAGACTGCCTCCACCAGGAAAGATAGAAAGGTGATTTTGGTTGGGGATTCCCTTCTCAAGGGAACAGAGGGCCCCATATGCAGACCAGACCCTACCCATAGGGAAGTGTGCTGCCTCCCTGGGGTGCGGGTCAAGGACATAACTAGAAAACTCCTGGATCTGGTTCACCCCTCCAATTGCTACCCATTACTCATTGTTCAGGCAGGCAGTGATGAAATCTCTCAGAGAAGCCTGAGAAGTATCAAAAGAGACTTCAGGGGTTTAGGGAGGCTGATTGAGGGAGGGGGAGTGCAAGTGGTGTTTTCTTCCATCCCATCTGGGGCAGCGAAGAACACAAAGTGGGCTAAGAAAGTAGAGGTGTTGAATAGGTGGCTGAGGGGCTGGTGCTGCCTCAGGAACTTTGGGGGTTTTGGTCATGGGGCTGTTTACTCAGCACCTGGCCTGATGGCTGTGGACGGGTATCACCTGTCTCCAAGAGGGAAAAGAATCCTAGCTCAAGAGCTGGCAGGCCTCATTGACAGGGCTTTAAACTAGGTAGGAAGGGGATATAATGAGGCTCGCTAGGGTAGAGCAAGTAGCCTATGGCTTTGTACTAGATTTGAAGGGGGAAGAGGGTAGAATTCAACAAGATAGAGAAGGGCTTGGGGATGCTGTCATTCTATGAGATTGTGTGGAAATACCTCTGAAGTGTCCCACAGGAACTTCTGGGGACTCCTCAGAGGAGGTAGTATTGCTGACACACACACCCCCCCTTTTGGAACCTTCTAATGTCCCTCTAGGAAGCAGCGGGGGGAAAACTTCAGATTCCTCCCAGAGGGTTGAGGGAGGGCTCCTCAAAAAAGGTGGTGAGTCAGAAAGCCCAGCTGAAGTGTCTTTACACCAACGTGTGCAGCATGGGTAATAAGCAGGAGGAGTTGGAAAGCACGATGTCCTTGGAAAATTACGATCTAGTTGCTATCACAGAAACATGGTGGGATGATTCCCACAGCTGGAATACCCCTGTAGAAGGGTATCTCCTTCTTAGAAGGGATAGGCTAGGTAGGAAGGGTGGGGGAGTTGCCCTCTATGTTAAAAAAAGGATAGACTGTTAGGAGCTCTCTCTGAGAAGTGGTCAGGAGCAGGTTGAGAGCCTGTGGGTCAGAATTAGGGATGGGACTAATAAAGGACAGCTGGTGATAGGGGTCTACTACAGGCTGCCTGATCAAGGAGAGACTGCTGACAAGGCCTTCCTCCTTCAGCTGCAGGAGGCATTGAGTTTGCAGGCGCTCATCCTGATGGGGGACTTTAACCACCCAGATATCTGCCCTAATTATTTTGTTTGCTTTCTGATGTCTATGTGAGGGTATTTTGAATGCTAAGAGCATCCATTACATTTTATTATAAAAGAAACATATTATAGTTATCTGCATGTCTGTAGGGTATGCATATTTACTGATGAATATAAATCTTTCTTATAATCAGAAAACATCATATGGGGCCAACACATGGAGCAGAAGCATACATAACATCCATGACTTGGTAAAAATTCAAAATACTTGAAGTTTATATCAGATGACTTTTTCTTCCCTAAATTCTCAAATGACAATTCACTGTCCATTTTTATCTTCTTCATTGGTTGTTTCAAATGGCTTGTCAGATTATCAATTCTACTCTTTCTCTTGGATACAACACCATAACATAAATCAAGCAGTAGTTTGTATACCTCACCTTTCTCATGCACTTGAGATTCTAAACCACTGAGCTGCCCTGTAGTTGATCTGCCAGATGTAGTACAAACTCAAAAATCTCCCCAAAACAGAACAGGCACTGAATTGCTAAAAAACACATAGCAAGAACCATACACTTCCACAAGAGTTAGTCCCATCAGGAAATCAGGATTGAAAAACAAAGCAGAAAGTTCAGACAGTCATTTTTAAAAATTCAGAAAAAATATGACAAGACAGAGTTGGTAAGAAATGTACTGCCACTTTTAGAACAAACCGGATATTTGATTAGACACACAGGAATCCACTCATCCAGAAAAGTGCTAAGACCATGCCACTGAGAATTGGACTGTTATGATAGCAGTCAGTGGTTAGTCATATTTAACCTACTTCACACATTTTCACACAAAAAAGAAAAGGAACAGAAAGAAATTCACCCCAGGGATATAAACGTATCTCAAATATCAAATTTTTAATACCTCAGAAACAAAAGTCATTGTGTTCTGTCCTGATTTCAGCTGAGATAGAGTTAATTTTCTTCCTAGCAGCTAGTATAGTGCTGTGTTTTGGATTTAGGATGTGAAAAATGTTAATAACACACTAATCACAGAATCATGGAATCACAGAATGGTAGGGGTTGGAAGGGACCTTTTAGTTGTTACCAAGCAGTTAAGAACATTTCAGCTTCTCATACTGGCCTGCCAATGAGAAGGCGAGAGGCACCGAAGAAGGGAGGGGATGCAGCCAGGACATCTGACCGAAACTGTCCAATCTACTGATTCCATACCATATGACGTCATGCTCAGTATATAACTGGGGGAGTTGGCCAGGTGGCAGTGTGGCTCAGGAGCTAGCTGGGTATCGGCTCTGGGTGGTGAGCAATTGTGCTGTGCATCACTTCTTTTATATATTATCTTTTTTTATATATATATATATATATATTTTATATATATTCTTTTATATATTATCTTTATCATCATCATCTTCCTATTAAACTGTTTTTATCTCAACCCAGGAGTTTTACCTTTTTTCTTTTTGATTCTCTCCCCCATCCCACTGGGAGGGGAGTGAGTGAATGGCGGGGGGGGGGGTTAAGCTGCTTGTTGGGTTAAATCCACAACATGTTCCTTTGGCCAATTTTTAATGATGAGAACAATACACTCAAATGTATTTTAATTTCAACAGCATTTTAACTTGATTTCTGTTATGTTTCTCTACTGAAAATTATTAAATCAATTGCATCAGAGTTTTCCATAAGAGTGTATTGGGTTTACGTGGAAAGCTTTTGGTAGACAGGGAAGGGGTGCAGGTATGGCTTCTGAGAGGAGACACAAGAAGCTGCCCCCATGTCAGACAGAGCCACTTCCAGCTGGCTCCAAGACAGACACGCTGCTGGTCAAAACTGAAACAATCAATCAGCGATGCTGCTAGTGCCTCTGTGATAACGTATTTAAGAAAGCGTAAAAACTGCTGCACAACAGCAACTGGGAGAGAGGAGTGAGAGTATGGGAGTAAAACAACTCTGCAGACAACAAGGTCAATGAAGAATGAGGGGAAGGAGGTACAGAAGGAGCAGATATCTTCCTGCAGCCTGTGGTGAAGACCATGTTGGGACAGGCTGTCATCCTGCAGCCCATGGAGGATAACGCTGGAACAGATATCACAGGGAGTGAAACTGAGCCTAGGAAGAAGGGAGGGGTGGGGGAAGGTATTTTTAGATTTGTTCTTATTTCTCATTATCCTGCTATCTTTAACTGCCAATAAATTACGATAATTTACCCAAATCAAGTCTTTTTGCCTGTGAAAGTATGGTGGGTTGATCTTGGCTGGCCTCCAGATGCTCACCGAGCCACTCTAACACTCCCCTTCCATCAACACAGGAGAAGAAAAATATGATGAAAAGCTTGTGGGTTGTGATAGAGGCAAGGAGATCACTCTCCAATTACTCTCATAGGCAAACCAGACTGTTGAGGAGTGGGAGTGAGAGCAGCTTGGTGGGCATCTGGTGGCTAGGTCAACCCACAATGGGATAATTCAGAAATAATTAATACACTAAATATAACATGCTGATAGTTAATGTAGGTATGTGATCTACTGAATAAATATATTAAGTGGCAAAACCAGGAACAAAATGCTAAGTGTTACAGAGCATTTTAAATTTATTTTTTAACAGAATTTAATTTACATTTTTTAACACAACAAAAGTGTATTCAGTCTGGTTGAGATGAAGTTGATTTTCCCCATAGCAGCTCTCATAGTGCTGTGTATTGGTAGCTAGCAAGGTGTTGATAACACACCAGTATGACATGGACATAACAGGTCTATGTCCTTCTTCTGTTGAGGGCTCCAAAGCTGGACACAGTATTCCAGGTGAGGTCTCACCAGAGCAGAGTAGAGGGGCAGAATCACCTCTCTCGATCTGCTGGCCACACTAATAAAGGATAGCTGGTGATAGGGGTCTACTAGAGGCCGCCTAATCAAGGAGAGACTGCTGATAAGGCCTTCCTCCTTGGGTCACGTCACTCCCATTTATAAGAAAGGGAGCAAGGAAGACCCAGGGAACTACAGGCTGGTGAGCCTCACCTCTGTGCCTGGGAAGATCATAGAACAGATCCTCCTGGATGATATGTTGGAGCACATGAGGGATGAGTGCCTGATCCAGGACAGCCAGCACGGCTTCACCAAGGGAAGGTCGTGCCTTACCAATCTGGTGACCTTCTATGATGGAGTGACAGCATCGGTGGATAAAGGGAAGGCAACCGATGTCATCTACCTGGACTCGTGCAAGGCCTTTGACACAGTCCCCCACCACACCCTTATCTCTAAATTAGAGAGATGTGGATTTGATGGGTGGACCATCCAGTGGATAAGAAACTGGTTGACAGAACGTAGACAAAGGGTGGTGGTCAATGGGTCTATGTCCAGGTGGAGGCCGGTGACTCTGCCCTCGTGAGGCCCCATCTGGAGCACTGTGTCCAGATCTGGGAACCCCAATACAAGAAAGATGTGGAACTGTTGGGGAGGGTTCAGAGGAGGGCCACGAAGATGATTAGAGGGCTGGAGCACCTCCCCTATGAAGAGAGGCTGAGGGAGCTGGGCTTGTTCAGCCTGGAGAAGAGAAGGCTGTGGGGGAACCTCATTGCAGCCTTCCAGTCCCTGAAGGGAGCAGAGAAACAGGAGGGGAATCAACTTTTTAAAAGGGTAGATAATGGCAGGACAAGGGGGAATGGATTAAAGCTAAAGGAGGGAAGGTTTAAATTGGATATTAGGAGGAAGTTTTTTACAGAGACAGTAGTGAGGTGCTGGAACAGGCTGCCCAGAGAGGTGGTGGATGCCCCATCCTTGGAGGTGTTCAAGGCCAGGTTGGATGGGGCCCTTGTGACGTACGGAAATCGACTCTATAACTCGAAAGTTATAAAGTAGGTATGTTTATTGCACGCAGATGCACGGGGGATCCTTCCTCCACAAGCGTGCACCCCGAAGCAGCAGACCGACCCCACATTTATACAATAAAACAATGAATATTCAATCAATGCCTATACATATTAAGTACCTGAACCCACCTACTCTCGCTTCTCATGCTAATTAGCTTATCAGTTCTTGGCGCTTGCACAGATCCTTGTAAGGGTCGCAGACAGGGGTCTCTGGGAGGAAGGCTGTATGTCTTCCTCATGATGTATTTTCACCTCTTGCCTGGAATGCAAGGATCATGCAAGCTTGCAGTGCCTCTATCAGTCTGTGCTAATTGATGTCCTTGTGAGGGGCCCATGGACGTATTTCAGCCCTCTGTTTTTCTTTGTCGAAGAGATACGCGACGCGCCTCGGCTCTGCTGCCCGAGGGAGCAGCCGTGGGTTGATACCACTCTGTCCTCGAATTCTTGCCTTTTACCTTATCCTCGAGTTAGCATAAAGTTATCACAGGCCCTCTGCTAGGAGAGAAAAACAGACTTGTCTGGCTTTCCCCCCCCTTCACCCCGAGACCATTCTACACGATTATCTAGCTAAATTTCAAGTTCTATGCTATACCTGCTCCTATACCTGTACATCAATCCCCCCTTTTCTATTCCCTCAAGTAAATTCTTTTACTTAGCCAGATTTCCTGAATGATATAAGGCATCATATATAATGGCGATCCTTTTATACATTCTCCAAACCCACAGGTACAACATGAGTGTCAATATTAACAAAATCCCCTGACTTATTAACAGAATTACAATGGGGTGCATCATGGTATTGAGGATTCCTGTTGCAGAAGGTGACCAACCCAAAAGAGTGTCCCACCAGTTATGACTCCCATCTTGTCTGACTGTCTTTAAGATTTTCCTAACCCCTTCTACATCATGATGGATTGTAATAAGTGTTTCCTGCCCTTTGTCCTTGATTTCTTCCAGTATTCGTTGTAAATCCTCATGCCTTAATAAATTTTCGATATTCCTTATATCTAATCCTATGGGGGCAGGAGATATTCTCTCTAATAGGGTACTACTAGATCTTAATATTTGGTAAGTAGTTGTTGGGGCTGCATAACTGAAATCACAACCTGTGATAGTAGTAAAGTTACAAATGCAATAATTTGAGTAGTTCTTTGTTTTTTCTACTTTT
Source organism: Hypotaenidia okinawae (assembly GCA_027925045.1). Taxonomy (NCBI): domain Eukaryota; kingdom Metazoa; phylum Chordata; class Aves; order Gruiformes; family Rallidae; genus Hypotaenidia; species Hypotaenidia okinawae. The sequence continues at coordinate 34,699,575 of BSDF01000005.1, read as the reverse complement.
TCATCTATGGTTATTGTGTCGCACATTGTTCTCAAACATGCACATCCCTTTCCTGCATAGATAACTATTGATTTTAAATCTGCATTTGGTCGGGCTTCAAACTGACATATCTTTTGATCCGTATCTAAACAAGTATCCTGAGCTATTATGGTATTACTTTCGCAGAGGAAGCCTTGCTGTTCTCTCATAATACAGGACCCGAGGTCTACTGTTTGCCACTTATTGCCCATTTTCCTGGCCCAAGTTCTATGTTCAAAAGGATACAGCAGAGTGCCACCATGGTTAATCCTGAGGGCCACAATGGGATGTATGGTAATTGCTGCTGCGTCACGTATCGTTAACACAAAAGCTGTGACAGTACGTGTGTCGGGGTCATAAGTGAAGTTGACCATATTCCACCATGACTGGAGTTTCCTTTCCACCTTTGTAGCACTATCCCACACCATTTTCCTGATTTCTGTAGGGAATATGCCTTCCTCACCTTCCCTTATTATGGATGCTGCTACTGATTGTATCCATAATTGGGCTTGGATGCAGCTTAGGGCTAGGGCGACATCATCCTGTAATCCACCCAAGGCTTCTGTAATAAGCTGGTGATCTTTTACATTAATTTCTTCCCATCTGTGGAGTACCTTTGAAATTAACCATTGATGTGCTCCTAATGTTAGTAATGAGGATTTCAGTGGGTGTTGCAGTTTTGATAAATCTGCCGTGGTAGATGCTAATTTGTTCATTATCACTTCCGAATCTATTGAATTCAATACTCCCAGTCCTGTTCCTAACACCCCAGTCTCATCTCTTATTAATCGGTTCTGATAAATGTTTCCCTTCCTTCTTAGCCATGTTGTCCATCCCTCATGCGAGGTTTGTAGGAAGGGAGAACAGGATGGTTGTATGTCGGAAACATTTACTTGCATCTGTAACTCTACTCTCCTAAGTGACCATTCTGGGTTAAACAATACTTGTTGCTGTCCCGTGTTTTTGATTACATATGGGCCGATTTTATAAATGTTGGGCTCAAGTTTAAGTGCTGGCATGCTGGCATGGGTTGGGTGGGAGGCATTGTGCTGGTTGTAGCAGGATTTTTCATTGTAAGCGACTTAGTAATGGCCTTTATTTCAAATTTAAATGAGTCCAATAGTATTACGGGCCCAAAGACAGGTCACTCTCGAGGTCTGTGCTAGGGTGAAGTTATGCCGGCAGTCTCGTTCCTCAGTAGTACATAATTTGGTGCTCTCAGTGGTAGGAATAATTGATACCGTAATTTGGGATGCCTTTTTATAAGTGGTGCCATTAATTAATCGGCATCCTATTCCAATTTCCTCCCCTATATTCCCTTGAAGCTGGTAAATGTCTTGTTTTGAATCTCTGCTCCATTCTTCCCTCATATATACTTGATTCCCATGCATAACCAAGGTGGACAGACTTAAATTTTCTCGAGCTGAATATTTCCCCATGGACCCAGTGTACCCGATATAAGCTTGGGACCATGGCCATCTAATATTTTCTTGGCCCAGAATCCTTTCCCAACTTTGAATTATGATTAGGATTGTGAGAAGCATCCCATAGAGATTTAAGTGCTATTGCTATTCAGAAGCAGGTTATAATGATAGATTGAATCATGAACTATACTTCTACAATAGACACACAATTCTTTTCTTACTCTGATTGTTCTTCAACCGCATCTAATATTATAAGGAAGTTAAAATTAATTTTCTTTAAACAACTAGGATACAGACCACACCGATAACAGGTTGGGTGAGGTTGGTCGGTTGGTTTACTCACTTACTCATTACCTCCCTTATTCTCACTCTCGTTTGTCCGAACAAGTTTCAGTTTCAGTCCCTCGTTATCTGAAGATACTTTCCACGGGGCTCCAGGGGCTTTTTTTGATCCGGGTGTGGTGAATCCAAGAGTTCTGCCCTTCAACCTTGATTGCCATGTAGGTAGTGAGAAGGACTTGGTGGGGTCCGGTCCACTGTGGTTCCAGAGTTTTCTCTGCAAAAGACTTAACATATACATAGTCCCCTGGTTGTACATTATGAACAGGCCCATCTAGACCCCTACTACGAGTATCCATTACATGTTTTTCAATTTTCCTCAATTGTTTATTTAATGCCACCATGTAGGAATTGATTGTTTCTTCTCCTATTTGTGAGGACATCCCCTTCTGTATCCCATAGGGTCATCTATACAGAATTTCAAATGGGCTGAGCCCCTCCCTTGCTCTGGGTCTGGTTCGTATTCGGGTAAGTGTTAGTGGCAATGATTGGGGCCAAGTCAGATCCGTTTCCTGTCCCAGCCTAATAATTTGTTGTTTGATTAGGTGATTCATTTTCTCCACCTGGCCACTAGATTGTGGTCGGTATGGAGTATGTAATTGCCAATCTATTCCTAGATGGTGACTGATCTGTTGTACTATTTTGGATACAAAATGTGGTCCCCTATCTGAGGATATTACTGCAGGAACTCCAAACCTGGGTATTATCTCTTGAAGCAATATTTTAGTCACCTCACCTCCAGTGCTTTAGCAGTTCTGCACGGAAAGGCTTCTGGCCAGCCTGAGAAGGTATCTGTTAGTACCAACAAATATTGATACCCCCCTTTTCTAGGGAATTCCGAGAAGTCAATCTGCCAATGTTGTCCCGGACCATTTCCTTTCCCGATTTTTCCTAATTTTAGCCCTTTCACAATTTTAGGGTTAGTCTGGAGGCAAAGATCACATTGTTGGGTTACTTGCTTGACTGTAGTGTATAGGTTTCGCGCTATTATATTTTTAATAAGGTCTTTGTATAGGGTCTCTGCCCCCCAGTGCCTTTTTCTATGCTCTTCACGGACTACTGACCACAGCATGTAGGAAGGGATCACTATCCTCCCACGAGAAGTGATAGCCCACCCTTCCTCATTATATGATCCCCCCATGTCATCAATAAGCTTACGGTCTTCTTTCATATATTCTGGTTTACCTTCTAAGGACAGTTGTCCATCAGGTATTAACGCGCCCTCTACTTTATCAGTTCTTTTGGCTGCCTGTTTTGCCTCCCTGTCTGCCAGCTCATTCCCTTTTTCCAATTCTGTGCTCACCTTCTGGTGTGCCCTGATGTGCACAATTGCCACCCTCTCAGGAAGTAGGACTGCATCCAGAAGTTTCAGGATTTCTTCTGCATGTTTAATGAGAATTTAACAGTCCTCTCTCTTTCCAAATCGCCCCGTGAGCATGCACCACTCCGAAGGCATATTTAGAGTCAGTCCAAATATTTATAATTTTTCCTTGAGCTCTTTCTAGGGCTCTGGTAAGGGCTATGATCTCAGCCTTCTGTGCTGAGACATCAGCTGGTAGTGGCCCAGACTCTATTACCTTTTCAGAGGTGGTGATAGCATATCCAGAGTGTTGCCTTCTATTTAACATGTAGCTGCTTCCGTCGGTGAACCAGTGTTCGGCTCCTTCGATAGGGACATCTTTTAAGATCTGTGCGGCTGGAGTACGTGGCCTCGATTGTTTCCAGATAATCATTGGTTCCCCGGTGTTCCCCTCAAGGAACGAAGCCGGGTTAATGATATTTGTGGTCACAGTCTCAACATCATCTTGTTCAACCATTATAGCTTGGTATTTCAGAAATCTTTGTGGGGAGAGCCAATGCCCTCCCTTGCTCTCAAGAACTGTGGATACTGTGTGGGAAACTAGGACCGTCATTTTCTGGCCCAGGGTGAATTTTCGGGCTTCTTGGATGTTTAGAATGACAGCTGCTACTGCTCTCAAGCAACCGGGCCACCCTTTTGCAGCGGTGTCCAATTGTTTGGAGAAGTATGCTACTGCCCGTCTGTATGGTCCCAATTCTTATGCTAATACTCCTAATGCTATCCCCTGTTTTCGTGGGAGAACAGGAGAAATGGTTTACTTACATCAGGAAGTCCCAATGCCGGTGCTGACATCAGGGCTTTCTTCAGCTGATGGAAAGCTTTATTTGACTCGGCATCCCACTGGAGATCTTTCTGGTTGGCTGCTATCAAGGAATATAATGGCTTAGCAAGTAAACCATAGTCACATATCCAGAGTCGGCACCACCCCGTCATGCCTAGGAATGTTCTCAGTTCCTTTACAGTTCGTGGTCAGGGGGTCTGGCATATGGCCTCTTTCCGAGCCTGTCCTAGGACTCGTTGTCCAGCACTGATCTCGTACCCCAGGTACGTGACCTGTTGCAACACCACCTGTGCCTTTTTCTTGGAAACCCGATACCCCTGCAATCCCAGGAAATTTAACAGACTCACGGTCCAGGTGACACAGGACTCTTCAGTTTTGGTCGCGACGAGAAGATCATCTACGTACTGTAGAACTTTCCCTTCTTCCAATGGTGGTTCCCATGATTCCAAGTCTTTGGATAACTGGTTTCCGAAAAGCGTGGGGCTGTTCTTGAACCCCTGTGGCAACACTGTCCATGTGAGCTGGGTCTTTCGACCACTTTTGGCATTTTCCCATTCAAAAGCAAAAATTTTCTGGCTGGCTTCATGTAGAGGGAGGCAAAAGAAAGCATCCTTCAAATCTAACACTGTGAACCAGGCTAAATCTGGGGCTAGTGTAGTTAGTAAGGTGTAGGGGTTAGCTACCACTGGGTACAAATCTTCTGTGATTTTGTTGACAGCTCTTAAGTCTTGGACTATTCTATAGGACCCATCAGGTTTCTTAACTGGGAGGATAGGTGTATTGAATTCCGATTCGCATTCTCTTAGTAGCCCTAGTTCTATGAACCGTTCTATAATTGGGCAAATTCCTTCTCTATCCTCCTTTTTCAGTGGGTATTGCTTAATTCTTACTGCACTCTGTCCTTCCTTTAATTTTATTATTATTGGTGGTGCTCTCTTTGCCCGCCCCGGTACATCAGTTGCCCAGACTCCAGGATACACTTGATCGGTAATCCTTGTATCAATTTCCCCAGTTACAGGAGTATCCATTAAGGATAAACTCATTATTTGAATGTATTTGTGATCATCTACCTCCAGAGTGACTTCTCCTTGCTTAAATTTAATTGTTGCTTCCAATTGTTCTAATAAGTCTCTGCCGAGAAGGGCCCTTGGAGAATATGGCATATACAAAGTCTGTGGATCCCTACTTGTGTCCCCAATTTGTATTTTAAAGGTTTGCAAAAGTAGGCCTTCTCAGCCTGGCCAGTCGCACCCTTTACTGAAACATAGTTATTTTCCAAGGGGATTAAAGCTTGATTTAAGACTAAGTCGCTCCCGTGTCTACTAGAAATTCAACTTCCTCTTGTTCTTCCCCTAGCCCCATCCTCCAGTTTATAAAGAGGCCACCACTGATTACAATACTTAATAAGTGTTTTCTTATTTTCAGTGCCCCTGATCCCACCAATTCCTTCCAATGGGCTAGCACACACCCTAGGGGGTTCTTTTTCGAGGCTCTACTTTGATTATTACCCATGATTTTAGAATTAGTCTGCGGTGGCCACAGTCAGAGCCAGTTATTACCTGTTTTCCTCTGTCCTACAGATGCGGTCAAGGCACTGAACCACAAGAAGCTGTTAAACGCTAGATGGTACTCTGAGCACTTGGTTTTAAGTGAGGCTATTAAGGCTATTAAGGCGGGGGGGGGGTCGTTCTCGGGGTTGTATAACTTTCCTGCTTACTTTACAATGAACTTAGTTTTGCGATCACTCATTCACGTAGCATACACACACAAACACCAAACTTCCACAACAGATGCACCATAACATACAGAACTACAAGACAACGATCCTATTTTACACGTGCACGTAAAACTATGATTTCGTTACAACGAATGTTTGCTGAGCAGCTGCGCAAAAGATAAGAGAAAAAAAACCAGACATAATTACGTGGAGTTCGCTTACCCGTTCCTGTCCCTTATATCAGACATATACCGTTATATATACCAGTCGACAGGTCTGTTATGGCTCTCGATCGGGATGCAGCAATGACCCCGGATTTGTTCGATCTACTCCCAAGATCGCTAGCGGCCACCCCTATTGGTCAGCAAATCCCCCTTCACCACACCAGGGTACCCTTCCCATGGGGACGGTGCTGTACGCCAGAAATCTCTGCGCGATTTGTCAGCTGCCCCAACCACGCGTACGACTTACAGGCTCCCTTGGACCCCTTGGTCCCCTTTTCCAAACATACCGTTTATCTGTGGCTTCAGGAGGTTGTTGTCTGTTCTCCAGGTGAGCGGCCGGGAGCGGGGGCTCCTCCGAGGAAAGTGCCCCGGGGCGCACCTAGGAGCATCCGCTCCTCGGCTGCTCCCTCGGACGAGCAGAGATCTCCTGGCTGGCACACCAAATGACGTACGGAAATCGACTCTATAACTCGAAAGTTATAAAGTAGGTATGTTTATTGCACGCAGATGCACGGGGGATCCTTCCTCCACAAGCGTGCACCCCGAAGCAGCAGACCGACCCCACATTTATACAATAAAACAATGAATATTCTATCCACATCTATACATATTAAGTACCTGAACCCGCCTACTCTCACTTCTCATGCTAATTAGCTTATCAGTTCTTGGCGCTTGCACAGATCCTTGTAAGGGTCGCAGACAGGGGTCTCTGGGAGGAAGGCTGTATGTCTTCCTCATGATGTATTTTCACCTCTTGCCTGGAATGCAAGGATCATGCAAGCTTGCAGTGCCTCTATCAGTCTGTGCTAATTGATGTCCTTGTGAGGGGCCCATGGACGTATTTCAGCCCTCTGTTTTTCTTTGTCGTTCTGTCCTCGAATTCTTGCCTTTTACCTTATCCTCGAGTTAGCATAAAGTTATCACAGGCCCTCTGCTAGGAGAGGAAAACAGACTTGTCTGGCTTTCCCCCCCACCTCTTTTCACCCCGAGACCATTCTACACGATTATCTAGCTAAATTTCAAGTTCTATGCTATACCTGCTCCTATACCTGTACATCACCCTGGGCAACCTTGTGTAGATCCAGGCATGGAGGTTGGTGGCCCTGCCTGTGGCAGGAGGGTTGGAATTGTATGATCCTTGGGGTCCCTTCCAACCCAGACCATTCTATGACTCTGTGATTAGAGACAGCCAACAAGCTTTCACCAAGGACATATCATGCCTGGCTAACCTAGTGGCCTTCTACAATGGAGTGACTGCATAGGTGGACAAGGGAAGAGCTATGGATGTCATCTACCTGGACTTCTGTAAGGCCTTTCGTACAGTCCCCCACAACATTCTGGCTGCTAAATTGGAGAGATGGATTCAATGGATGGGATGTTAGATGGATAAGGAACTAGCTGGATGGCTGTGTCTAAAGAGTTGCAGTTAATGACTCAATGTCCAAGTGGAAACCAGTAATGAGTGGTGTCCCTCAGGGATCCTTACTGGGAGCAGTACTGTTTCATATGTTCATCAACGACACAGTGGGATTGAGTATGCCCTCAGCAAGTTTGCAGATAACACCAAGCTGAGCGAATCAGTTGATTTGCTGAAAATCGAAAGCTTGAGTTGTGGGCCCGTGTGAACCTTGTGAAGTTCAACAAGGTCAGGTGCAAGGTCCTGCACCTTGGCTAGGGCAATCCTCTGTATAAATACAGACTGGGGCTGAAATGGATTGAGAGTAGCTTTGCAGAGAAGGATTTGGAGCTACTGGACATGAGCTGGCAATGTGGGCTCACAGCCCAGAAAGCCAATCACATCCTGTGATGCATAAAAGGAAGTGTGGCCAGTAGGTCAATTTTTCCCCTCAGCTCTTTTGAGACTTTACCTGGAGTACTGCATCCATCTCCAGAGCATCTGCTTCTATTAGAGCATTCACAAGAATGATCAGAGGGCTGGAATACCTCTCCAATGAGAAATGGCTGAGGCAGTTGGGCTTGCTCAGCCTGGAAAAGAGAAGGCTTCAGGGAGACCTTATTATGGCTATTCAATTTATAAAAGGGGCGGAGAGAGTTTTTTTATCGGGGCCTGTAGTGACAGGACAAGGAGCAATGGTTTTAAACTGAAATAGGGTATGTTTAAATTTAGGACTCAGGAGGATATCTGAAATGCTTGTACACCAATGCATGCAGTATGAGAAACAGCCAGGATGAACTGGAAGTGTTGGTTAGTTCCCAGAACTATGCTATGATTATTATTAGTGAGACTTGATGGAATGAGTCCCACAACTGGAGTGCTGGGATGGAGGGCTACAGGCTGTTCAGGAGGGATAGGTAGGGCAGGCAAGGTGGAGTTGCTGCACTATATGTAAAGGATTCAGCTATTCAGGGAGCTACTTCGCAGAGTACCCTGGGAATCTACATTTGAGGGCTTAGGAGTCCACAAATGCTGGTCAGCTTTTAAGAGCCACATTTTAGAAGCACAGGAGGAGGTGATTCCAGTGTGTTGTAAGTCAACCAAAATGGGGCAGAAGACCAGCTTGGCTGAACAGGGAACTCATGGAGATCAAGAGGAAAAAGAAACTGTATTATCTCTGGAAGCAATGTCAGGCTTCACAAGAAGAGTACAGAGCTGTGTTTTGTATGTGCAGGGAGATGACATGAAAGTCTGAAGCTCAGTTAGAGTTGAAACTGCCCAGTGTTGTGTCAGACAAGAAGAAAGGGGTTTTTTATGTAATTTAATAGCAAGAGAAGGTCTAAGGAAAACATTGGACCAATACTTGTTGAAGATGGTCACCTGACTAATAGGGATGAAAAAAAGCAGAAGCATCCAATGCTTTTTTTGCCTCAATGTTCAATAATACTGATAGACCTTGGACTGCCCAGTCCCTTGAGTTGGAGGACCATGACTGTGGGAACAGTGACTTTCCCTTTGTGGACACTGAATTTGTAAGGGACCAGTTGTATCAGCTGAACGTTCACAAGTCCATGGGGCCTGATGGGATTCATCCCAAAGTATTGAAGGTTCTAGAGGATGTTACAGCAGGACCTCTCTTAATCATCTACCAAAGGTCTTGAGAGTCTGGGGAGGCCCCTGCTGACTGGAAACTAGCTAATGCTATTCCATTTTACAAGAAGGGCAAGAGGAAAGACCCAGGAAACTACAGGCCTGTTAGTCTAACCTTAATACCTGAAAAAATTATGAAGAAGATCATACTGGAAGGCATTTAAAGAACAATGCAATCATCAGGCACAGTCAACATGGGTTCACAAAGGGAAAGTCCTGTTTAACTAATTAATTTGATAACTTTCTATGATAAGGTCACCTGCCTAGTAGATGAAGCGAAGGTGGTGTATGTAGTTTTTCTGGATTTTAGTAAGGCTTTTGATACTGTCCCTCACAGCATCCTTCTGGACAAGTTGTCCAACTGAGGTGAGCAAGTACACTGTGCACTTGGTGAAGAACTGGCTGAAGGGCAGAGCTCACAGAGTTGCAGTGAATAAGGCTACATCTGGCTGGCAACTGGTCACCAGTGGTGTCCCTCGGGGTTCAATTCTAGGGCCAGATCTGTTAAATATTTTTATCAATGATCTAGATTCAGGAAATGAATTCATCATCAGCAAGTTTGCTGACAATGCCAAATTGGGAGGTACTGTTCACTCTCTTGAGGGACAAGAGGCCTTATAGAGGGGTCTAGATAGATTGGAGCATTGAGCAATTATTAATAGCATGAAATTTAACAAGTCCAAATGCCAGATTCTGCCTTTCTAACAACGTAGCACTAAGCACAAGTATAAATTGGGAGGGAAGTGGTAGGAGAGCAGCCCTGCAGAAATGGATCTGGGGGTGCTGGTTGACAGCAGACTCAATATGAGTCAGCAGTGTGCCCTGGCAGCCAAGAGGGTGAACCACATCCTGGGGTGCATTAGGAGCAATCTGATCTAGTGAAAGGCATCCCTGCCCATGGCAGGGAAATTGGATCTTTAAAGGTCCCTTCCAACACAAACTATTCTATGATGATTCTATGATACTCCAGAGAACTACGGCCCCTCCAACTACTGATTCTAGGACCCTTACTCACTCCCATAGTTGACACCACAGGACCCAGGGTGCCTATAGACCCCAATCTGACTCCAGTAGCTGGGCATCAAATTTCACTCACACACACAGATCTCACCAGCAGCTAGCATCTGTTTCTTTCAGATCATACACAGGGGACAAAGAGTGAGATTAAGCAGAGTGATAGTTAAGAAGAAAAGAAAAATATAAGAAAATAAGACAGACTGCAGTGATCAGGCTCAGGGCTCAGCCAGACAAGTGTACTGACTGGCCCCATTTTATCTCCCTTTCTGTCTATCCCCTTCTGTTTCTCCCTGCTTCTGCTTCCCCCTGCAAGGTTCTTCATTGGTTTTTTATGGTTCTATCAATACCCACATCCCTCCCAGTTTAGTGTCTGGGATTCCCCCTGGTTTAACATCTTAGTTGCAAAGTTCATGTTGGTCTTCCTGGAAGTGGTGCCTGTAGTTTAAATTTTCCTAAAAAAATTATTGCATGTTTTGTATGTCGTGTTAAATATTAAAAAGAAATTTCCTATTTGCAATCCAGTATAGTCCTTGTAAATACCAAGTTTTATATCCTTTATGTGGACCAAACAATAACCACCTTATAAAGTTGGATTAATATTTTAAGACATAGAGCCTCAGCTATCCTTGTAGATAGTGAAGCTATTTTTGATACTGTAAATGACACATTCTGCCATGGTGACTTCAAGTATAATCACAGAACTGTAGAATAGTTGAATAGTTGAGGTTGAAAGGGATCTCTGGAGATTGTCTAGTCCAACCCCTTTCCCAACCCCTGCTCAAAGCAGGTTCAACCAGAGAAAGTTGCTCAGGACACTGTCCAGTCATGTTTTTAATATCTCTATGGATGGAGACACCACACGCTCTGGGCATCCTGGTCCAATGTTTGACCACCTTTAGAGTAAAAAAGATTTTTCTTAAGTTTAAACACAATTTCATGTGTTTCAATTTGTGCCTGTTCTTTCTTGTCTTTTCATTGAGCATCACTAAGAAGAGTTTGGCTTCATCTTTGTCATCCACAAACTTGCACCATCAGCAAGATTGTGGATGACCCCAAGCTGAGTGGTGTGGTTGACACAACAGAAGGAAAGGAAGCCATCCAGAGGGATCTTGACAGGCTGGAAAGGTGGGCCTGGGTGAACCTAATGAGGTTCAACACTGTGAAGTGTAAGGTGTTGCACTTGGGCCGGAAGAATCCCAGACATATATACAGACTGGGAGAAGAGCTCCTTGAGGGTAGCCCTGCTGAGAAGGACCTGGGTGTCATGGTGGATGAGAAACTTAACATGAGCCAGCAGTGTGCTCTTGCAGCTTGGAAGGCCAATGGTATCCTGGGCTCCATCAGAAGTGGGGTGGCCAGCAGGGACAGGGAGGTGATTGTCCCTCTGATGTGCAGGTATAGGAGCAGGTATAGGATTACAATCAGATATGAAGCATAGAGCTTGAAATTCAGCTAGATGGTTGTGTGGAATGGTCTGTGGAGGGGGGAAAATCTGTTTTTCTCTCATAGCAGAGGGCTTACTTGTGATAACTTCATGCTAACTCGAAGAAAAGGTAAAAGGCAAGAATTTGAGGACAGAATGGTATCACCCCAAGGCTGCTCCCTCGGGCGAGCAGAGCCGAGGCGCATCGCGTATCTCCTCGACAAAGAAAAACAGATGGCTGAAATACGTCCATGGGCCCCTCACAAGGACATAAATTAGCACAGACTGATAGAGGCACTGCAAGCTTGCAAGATCCTTGCATTCCAGGTGAGAGGTGAAAGTACATCACAGGGAAGACAAATAGCCTTCCTCCCAGAGACCCCTGCCCACGATCTGCGCAAGCGCCAAGGACTGATAAGCTAATTAGCATGAGAAGCGAGAGTAGGTGGGTTCAGGTACTTACTATGTATAGGCATTGATAGAATATTCATTGTTTTATTGTATAAATGTGGGGTCGGTCTGCTGCCTCAGGATACACGCCTGTGGTGGAGAGATCCCCCGTGCATCTGCACGCAATAAACATACCTACTTTATAACTTTCAAGTTATAGAGTCGATCTCTGTACGTCACCTCTCTACTCTGCCCTCATGAGGCTCCATCTGGAGTACTGTGTCCAGATCTGGGGCCCGCAATACAAGAAAGATGCGGCCATGAAGATGATCAGAGGGCTGGAGCAACTCCCCTACGAAGAGAGGCTGAGGGAGCTGGGCTTGTTCAGCCTGGAGAAGAGAAGGCTGCGGGGGAACCTCATTGCAGCCTTCCAGTACCTGAAGGGAGCAGAGAAACAGGAGGGAAATCAACTTTTTAAAAGGGTAGACAATGGCAGGGCAAGGGGGAATGGATTAAAGCTAAAGGAGGGAATGTTTAAATTAGATATTAGGGGGAAGTTTTTTACAGAGAGATTAGTGAGGTGCTGGAACAGGCTGCCCAGAGAGGTGTCCCGTCCCTGGAAGTGTTCAAGGCCAGGTTGGATGGGGCCCTGGGCAACCTTGTGTAGATCCAGGCCTGGAGGTTGGTGGCCCTGCCTGTGGCAGGGGGGCTGGAACTGTGTGATCCTTGGGGTCCCTTCCAACCCATACCATTCTATGATTCTATGATTCAATATACTCTCCTGTCAGGTATTTAGACACATTGATAAGATCCCTCCTGAGCCTCCTTCGTTTCAGGCTAAACAATCACAGCTCTCATCATCTACTCCTATGGGAGATCATCACTGCAGTGGTTCTTCGCTGAACTTGCTACAGTATGTCAATGTCTTTCTTGTTACTAGTGAGGCCAGAACTGGACACAGTACTCCAGGTGTGGTCTCACCAGAGCTGAGTAGAGAAAAAGGATCACCTAGCTTTTAATGTTAAACTTGAACAATGGTTGGAGCATATACCTGCTTAGGCTTTTGGAAATGGATGGTTATTTTAACTATTATTTACCAGACAGAGGACAAGATATTTAATTTAATGTATCATTTTTCAGAACCTGTTAAAAATTAGTGATCACTCTATACATCACTGTCCTCTAATAATCCAATGTTTAGCTAGAAAGAGGGAATATTATTTCTTTAGAATTTAGAATTCTTCTTTCTTCGTAGGTAAAGACTTTTTTTTTTTTTAAATCAGGATAATACTGAGTGGTTTCTTTCCACACTTATTTTTTAAAACATCATCCTGCAATTCAGTGGGGTGAAAAAGATCTTGAGTATCTTACATAGCATATGACAGAAAAGAAATAAAATTCCTTAAATAACTAAGTATCATTGACACATTATTTACAATATTCCTTATACTTTAACTTTTTCTTATTCTGCAGGTAATTAATTAACATGAGTGAATGCTTACTTAATTAGTAAGTGCATACAGAAAATGTTTAGGTAGAAGCATAAGTGGGTTTGATGATTGACAATGCAAAAGAACATTTGTTCATTGCCTGGAAACCTCAAGAAAGAAAGAAAAGGAAAAAGACAAGCAAGCCTGTTCCATAGCTAATACAGAATTTTTATAAATCCAACTTAAATTTCAGATGAGTATACCCTAGTTATCACTACAAATTTGAAGAAATTAATGCTGTGAAAAATAAAGTATTTCTTTCTTGTTAAGCAAATTGGCTAACTTTGCTAGCAGAAGTTCTTAATTACAGAATTAATTGATTACTCAAGCTGAAAAAGGGCATTTCTCATATTAGGTGACTTTCATTAACTATTAATTCTTACTCTACCAAACATGGTGTTTTGCCTCAAACAAAATCCAGTCTTTACTTTGACTGTTTCTTATTAGAATCATTGAGGTTGTAAAAGACCTCTAAGATCATCAAGTCCAACCATCAACCTAACCTGCACCACCATGCCCACTAAACCATGTCCCAAAGTGCCACATCTACATGTTTTTTTAACACCTCCAGGGATGGTAACTCCACCACTTCCCTGGGAAGACAGTTCCAATGCTTGACAACTCTTTCAGTAAAGAAATTTTTCCTAATATCTGCTCTAAACCTCCCCTGGCACAACTTCAGGTGATTTCCTTTCGTCCTATCATTAGTTACTTGGGAGGAGAGACCAACACCCACCTCCCTACAACCTCCTTTCATATAGTTGTTGAGAGCAATGAGGTCTCCCCTCAGCCTCCTCTTTTCCAGACTAAACAATCCCAGTTCCCTCAGCCACTCCTCATAAGACCTGTTCTCCAGACCCTTCACCAGCTTCATTACCCTTCTCTGGACATGCTCCAGGACCTCAATGTCCTTCTTGTAGTGAGGGGCCCAAAACTGAACATAGTGCACAAGGTGGGGCCTCCCTGGTGCTGAGTACAGGGGCACAATCACTTCCCTACTCCAACTGGCCATGCTATTTCTCATACATGCCAGGATGCCATTGGCCTTCTTGGCCACCTGGGCACACTGATGGCTCATGTTCAGCTGGGTGTCAACCACCACCCCCAGGTCCTTCTCTGCTGGGCATCTCTTCAGCCACTCTTCCCCAAGCCTGTAGAGCTGCATGGGGTTGTTATGGCCAAAGTGCAGGACCTGGCACTTGGCCTTGTTAAACCTCATACAGTTCACCTCAGCCTATCCAGGTCCCTCTGCAGCGCCTTCCAGATCAACAGTCCCACACAATTTGATGTCATCTGCAAACCTACTGAGGGAACACTCAATCCCCTCATCCAGTTCATGGATAGAGATATTAAACAAGACTGACCCCTTCGAGCTTACTTGAGGAAACTGCAGTATTGCAATAATTTCCATTTCCTGAAAGATTTTTAGCTTTAAAAGCAAAAGCACATAGGCAAAAACTGAAGGTGGAAAATTCATGATGCACATTTTCAGGAGACGGGAAGCAATTTTTGCAATTACTGATGTACCTGTAGGAATGTCAGAAAGAATTTTCATCATAACTTTCTTGAAAGGGTCTTACATGAAGCAGTCAGTTCTTCTTGCTAGATCAGAAACTAAGTAATTGTTACATAATTTAGAATCAAAGAATAATTCAAGTGTGAAGGGACCTCAGGAGGTCAATGCTGAATTCAGACCATTTTGCTCAGGGCTTTACCCAGTCAGGTCTTGAAAACATCTAAGGATGGAAACTGCACAAACATCTCTGGGCAACCAATTGCCCTGTTTAACTGTCCTCCTGGGTTGCTTGTGCCCTGATTTGTTGTCCCTCTAGCAGATATTGGGATTTCTCAAGTCTCTCATGAGAACCAGAGCCTGTGAACATGAGGCTTATTACAGTTGCCTGAAGAAGACCTGCATTGGCTTTACATGGCAAGGTTTTGGTAGGGAGGGAGGTATGCAGGGATGGCTTCTATGAGAAAACACCAGAAGATGTATCCATGTTGGAAAGAGACAGATTCAGTTGGCTCCAAGATGGACCCACCACTGCCCAAAGTCTGAGTCAATCAGTGAAGAAAAAGGGCGAGGAGGTGCTCCAGGCACCAGAGCAGAGCAGCCCATGGTAAAGACCATGGTGAAGTACATAGTCACCCTGCAGCCCATGGAGGACCCCATGCCAGAGCAGGTGGGTATGCCCTGAAGGAAGCTGCAACCCATGGATAGCCCATGCTAGAGCAGGCTCCTGGTAGGAACAGTGGCCTTGTGGAGAGGAGCACATGCTGGATCAGGTTTTCTGACAGGACCTGTGATCCAGTGGGGACACCCACACTGGAGCAGTCCATTCTTGTAGGACTGTACCCTGTGGAAAGGACCCATGCTGAAGCAGTTTGTGAAGAACTGCAGCCCATGGGAAGGACCTACATTGGAGAAGGTCATGAAAGACTGTCTCCCATGGGTGGGACCCCACACTGGAGCAGGGGAAGAGTATGAGAAGGAGAGGCAGAGACAAAGCATTATGGACTGACCCATTCCCCATCCCCCTGTACTGCTCAAGGGGAGGAGGTAGAAGAATTGGGAGTGAAGATGAGCCTGGGAAGAAGGGAGGAGTGGGGGGAAGGAATTTTTATATTTGTTCCTACTCCTCATTACACCATTCTGTTTACTTGGAAATATATTAAATTAATCTTCCCCAGACCAAGTCTGTTTTGCCTGTGACAGTAATTGCTGAATGATCTCCCTGTCCTTATCTCAACCCACAAGCTTTACATTGCCATTTTCTCTCCCATTCTGTTGAGAAGGGGGAGTGATAGAGTGGCTTGGTGGGCACCTCGTAGCCAGCCAAGGTCAACCCACCATGAAACTTCATCTACTTCTTCCTGATTGGGTAGTCTGTATCATATACCCACAACATCACCCATGTTGGTGTGTCATCTAAACCAGACTCTTAAGCTCTCACCTGGTTTATCATCCCAAGGAAAAGCTCCTTTTTCATATAGAGCATCTTCTTGGCTTGTTTTTCCTAAAGATTCCATTGCAACTATCTAGTTGTATGAGCCATCCTACAATATCTCTGTGATCCCTGAAATCATAGCCCCTGCAAAATGCTCACAGATAACTGATCCCTCCTATTTTTCTTCATGTTCATGCTTAAGTGTGGAGGCACTTCAGAGAGGCACCCAGTGATACCAATTTCCCCAAAAAGGTATGAAAGCTTTCCCATAATGCCGATCTCCTGACACTTCCTTAATTATGTGCATATGCTTGATGTGATCCACTTTCAACATGGGTTTGTTGATTGTGAGGGCCCTCCTGTTTACTCCACATCCTTGGCTTGCCCATCCAGTCTATGTCCTCCTCAATTGATTGTTGGTCATTGTTGTAAGGAATCCAGTCAGGAGCCCCAGGAAACACTGTAGGCCCCAGGATCAGCAGGAAGACGCGAGACGGAATCCGGAATCAAGAGACGACCCAATATGAGTTAGCTGCAAGATTCACTTTATTGCGCACTCTCTTTTCTTATATAGTTTAGGTAGTGAAAATATTATGAGTTCACACTGCTCTCTTATCGGCATATAGGCATCAACTATTCTTCTATTGGCTACTAAACTTAACTTCTACAAACACTCCATGTTTACCAAAAGATAGCTCCTACAAGCATTCCGTGCTTACCTAAAATTAGCTCCTTCTGTCTGCAGCTTCTAAGTCTGGGTTGTGCAGGCCTTCCAGAGGCCCATGGCCTCTGGCTGCTAACTATTCTCCTACAGGTCATCCCTTCCCCATCATTCCTAATGTAAAGCTCTCCTTACCAGGTTGTCCAGCCTGTTGGCAAAGCTGTTTGTGCCCCACTTGGTCATGTGGATCCTGTCTCTCCCTAGCAGTTCTCTATCCTCAAAGAGGATCCCGTGGTCATAGTGGTACAAAGTCTAGTTGGAGGCCAGTACATAGTGGTGTACCCCAGGGGCCAATACTGGGGCCAATACTGTTCATTGTCTTCATTGGTGATCTGGATGATGGGGCATGATGTATACCCTCAGCAAGTTGGCTGATGACACAAAACTGGGAAGAGTGGCTGATAATTCACTGTATCTGGTACATGCCGGGGTGTTTTGTGGGGGTGTGTATCAGCCAGCTGGAAAGCAGCTTTTCAGAAAAGGATCTGTGGGTCCTGGTGGACACCCAGTTTAACATGAGCTAGCAGTGTGTCCCTGCCACAAAGAGGGATAATAGTATCCTAGGCTGCATTAGGCAAAGTATTGCCAGTAGGTCCAGTAGGTGATCCTTCCCCTTTATTCAGTATCAGTTGAGTACCATGTACCTGGAGTCCTGTGTCCAGTTCTGGGCTCCCCAGTTCAAGAGAAATAGGACATACTGGCAAGAGTCCAATGAGTAGCCATCAATTGGCACTGCTTAACTGTCCTCAAGGTGAAAATTTTTTTCCTATCAAATCAGGATGTCTCTCTTTTTGGTTTATTCCCCAGTGCCTATCACCCTTCTGCCATGCATCATTGTGAAGAGTCTGACTCCATTTTCTTGATACCTTGTAGGCATTGAAAGGCTGCTATTAGGCAGCCTCTTTTCCAGGCTGAACAAACCTCAGCCTCTTCTCATAAGGTATGTGCTCCAGCCCACTGACCATGTCATTGGCCTTCTACTGAACTTGCTCCAGTTTATCAACATCCTTCTTGTACTGAGAGGGATTTGAAGCTAGTCTGGAAAAGTCTCTGAGCCAATAAATGCAGCAGATTTCAATGTGTAATATTTAAATACTGAGGATGCAAAAGGTTTCAAGAAAGGCACCTTGCCATCTTTTTCATTTTATATTTATTCTTTAATGTTTAGGTGCCTTGACCCAAGCCATTCGAAATTTTGCAAAAAGCCTTGAAGGTTGGCTTTCCAGTGCCATGAACAATATTCCACAGAGAATGATACAAACCAAGGTAAACAAAGTTTAGTGCAGTTTTCTTCATTTATGCAGTTGAACACTAGATATCATTTAAGATCTAAAAGTAACAGCATTTTAACTTTTATGATAAATGTCATATTTATCTTGAACTTCAAGTATGAAACATGGGATTGGAAATAACTTTGTTTTGCCAAAACAATTAATAGGAAAACCCGTATTTGTTCCACTATATGTGAACTACAATATCTGAGGGCTCATAAATTAATACAGCAATTTTATAATTAAAATAGATGAAACAGAAGACCTGTTGATAAATACAATGTGTTAAGAGAAATGGATTTCTTCATAGGTTGCTGCTGTAAGTGCCTTTGCCCAGACGTTGAGAAGATACACCTCTCTCAATCACCTGGCTCAGGCAGCTCGGGCTGTGCTTCAGAACACATCTCAGATCAACCAGATGCTCAGTGATCTTAACCGTGTTGATTTTGCTAATGTACAGGTAAAATGTGGCTTCAAAAAATAGACTTTTAAAAAATTGTTATTTCCCCCCAGTTGTTAGTTCTGATTATTCCATCAAGAAAACAAAGTGGGAACGTTTTGTTGATTTTTATACATGCAGTGATTTACTTGAAAATTTCCAGCCTACACTTTGGCCAGATGGAAAATAAAGCCTTAGAACCACTATCTATTTTCATTTTCTCTAAGGCTTATTATTTTTCAGACCATGCATTCTGCCAATTTTTAGTTAATGCAGATGAAAGTGCAGAGTACATGTGTTGTTATAATGAACAGCATGAAAAATGTGTGAAGATGAAATCTTGGATAGTAGCATAGCTTCTGATCTTCCATTTAAAAAATATTGATCATACAGCACTATTTCTAGTAAAGATTGTTCCATCACATTTATTTTTATTTCAAAGACAATATCATTAGTATACGTTCTTCAACTGTTAGTATTTACATTTCTAGCCTTTCCTAAGTAACTGGTTAGAACTAGTTTCCAATTTTCTGTAAAAAATCGATTTGTTATTTTTCATTAGGTTTAGAAAGAGGTTTCCCTTTTACCTCTTTCTTCCCCTTAAAAGAAACAACTTTTGTTTTCTCCTGTTGCTCAACTAACTGACATGGCCCAGATTACTGGTAGCTATACATTTGTCTTCTTTCGTGAACAAACATTTGAATGCATTTTATCTTAATGGAACTTCAAAAGTTCACTAGCAACAGTTAAATTATTTTTTTGCTTGATGCAAAGACCTTTGAATAAATAAAATTTAACACAGATATAGTTATATTGCATAATGGTGTGTAAACTACCTAAGATTTAGTATGTGACCAAATATATGGTATATTAAATATTGTTCTGTGGTACGATATAGGGTCTATGAATGTTAACTTGGCATGGATAGCTAGAGTTTAAGGATATGGCCTATATTAAATCAATATTGGTTTTCTCAAAGTTCGTTTTGACAGAAGCATCCTATTGGTCTTATTTAAACTTAAAAGTTTAATATAATCACATTCCATGATAATACTGTGAATTGCTCATTATTGTACATGGACTATGTTTGTCCAATTGTGTTATTTATATTACACAGTAAGCAGTGTGCAACATATTGCACACTATGGATAAAAACAACCACCCCATTTTGCCTATAAAACAAAAGTTTTTTAAATGAGGTGATTAAAAAAATGTAACAGAAATTGTATTTGGTCTTAACGCTTTCAAAGCAATAGTAACCATGGTACTTTGGTTTCTTGGTTCCTCTTTATTTCTTACTATCTCAATTTCCATTTGACTGCCCTTCCCACTCCTTGTTCTTGTAGTCCCATCCTAACAATTCCTGAAATTTTTACTAGAAAAATTGAGTGATGGAAGTTGAAAATTCTTTCATTAAAATTAATATGGAAAATTGCAATGTGTTTTTTCCATTGTATTTTTGTGCATGTGCTTTATTTGATGCCTATTTTTATACTTACTTTCCTTACTATCAATTTCTTCCAACAAAATTGAAAGACACATGAAAATACAAATACTCATTAGTTTGCCTAAGAAGTGTATTTCATCCATTTAATTTAATTGTTCATTCTTTAAGAATGATTTCCATTTTGTGTTTTTCTTTCATGTTTGATATTTGTTGTAACAGGAACAGGCTTCCTGGGTGTGTCAGTGTGATGACAATATGGTTCAAAGACTAGAAACAGATTTCAAGATGACTCTTCAGCAGCAGAGCACTCTGGAGCAGTGGGCTGCCTGGCTTGATAATGTAATGATGCAAGCATTGAAGCCATATGAAGGAAGACCCAGCTTTCCTAAAGCAGCAAGACAATTTCTTTTAAAATGGTCTTTCTACAGGTAGTTCTTAGTATTCTTCTAAATTATTTTACCTATTTTATTATTTGCTGAATTGTATGCTGTAATAATGTTGTCAAAAACAATATCAGAAAATAGTTCCCAAGAAATGAAGATACCCCCCGAAAGATTAGTGTTAATGCTAAATACAGCGCTATGTGCAACATGGCAGTGAATTAAATAATCCTTGTATAGTATTTTAAAGGCCTTGTGCAAGTGTAATGAAGTTAATTTTTTATCTTCATTTGCAAACACGCTATGAAACAATTTAGATTAAATACCTATGTTCTTAATGCTATTTATTAAAATACCATGGCTTTTTATTATGTAGGGAAAACAAAATATTTTTTAATATGTAAAAAGAATATTGACAAATATTTCATGTCATCTGCTACTGTATCAGTTGTCATAGTAAAGATAGTTTTTTCCAAAATGGTACATTGTAACATCTACATTCTGATGGTATCATATGGATATTTTCATCCACAATCTGCATTTTTTTATTATAAGGTATGCACAAACTTATATAATCTTTACAAGTTTAAAAATCATACCAATTTAAACCTTTGAACTACAAATGTGAGCACAAAAGCAATATTTTGAAGGACTGATTTGTATAAAATTAAATAATCTTAATACAATTTTAATATTTAAAATTTTAACAAAGAACTGTCTTACACTAAGGTCAGTTTTTACATGCGCTCACATATTGGCAATTGTGTATATACCAAAACAAAACCCTTCCTGTCTTTCTGAAAATTTAGCTTCTAGCTGTGTAATATGGTCTCCAAGCACTTCAGAAAAAGGTGAGAGGCAAGTAATTGTCTTTCCCAGACTTTTCTTTCTGAAGAGACCATAAATTAGTTGTTTGTGGATAGCATTACTTAAAAAAAAAATTCTCAAAGTGTATATTATATATTAATAAATTATTAAAGAATTGTGATATTTATTCCTTCTTTTTTCCCCATATTTAAATAGCTCGATGGTGATTCGAGATTTAACTTTACGCAGTGCTGCTAGCTTTGGCTCTTTTCATCTGATCCGCTTGCTTTATGATGAGTACATGTTTTACTTAGTAGAACATCGTGTTGCTCAGGCAACAGGAGAGACACCTATCGCAGTTATGGGAGAGGTAAGATAATAAGTACATGGCAAGGATTTGGGGAGAGGTCTGCAGGGCAGGGGCTTCAGGGGTGGCCTCTGTGAGAAGAGGTAAGGGACTGCCCTGTGCCAGACACCGCCAGTTCTAGCTGGTATGGCAATGGACTTACCACAGGCCAAAGCTGAGACAATTAGCAAAGTTTTGGGTGCCTCTGTGAAAATATATTTAAGAAAGGGCAGAAAAGATTAGACAGGCACAGGAAGAGGGAATAAAAGAATGAGAAACAGCAAAGGGAACACCATGATCAGAACAGTAGAAGATACTCTACTCCATGGCGGAGCAGATATTCCCTGCAGCCTGTGGAGAACCTCCAGAGCAGAGGGATATTCCCAAAGGAACTGCAGTCTGTGGAGAACCCATGCTGGACCGGAGGAAAAGTGTGAGAATGGAGTGTCAGAGAAAAATTGTGATGTTACAACCACAAGCCCCCCTGCACCACCCATTGCCTTGCTGAAAGGATTGAGTGTAACTTGCAAAAATTGCACAGGGGAAAGAGAGGTGCTTGGAATGAAGTTGAGCCTGGGAAAGGGGGGACAAATGTGTTTTCCTTAAGTGTTTAAATGCTTTGTTCTTTTTTGCTTTTGTTTCCCACTACTCCAATTAGTAATTAAATATTTATTTTAATTGGCATTACATGAGTTAAATTCCCCAAGTTGAGTCTGGTTTGCCCATGACAGTAATTGGTAAGTGATCTCTCCCTGTCCTTATCTTGATCCATGAACTTTCTCACTCCAGTTCTTCCTGCTTTGTCCCCCATGCAGTGTGATGGGGGTTGAGTGCTTGGATGTTAACAGGGCAAACCAACAAGAACATGCATGAAATTAAAGTATCACAGCAGTACTTGTATATTTTCATGCACATATTTCAATGTCATTTGTTTAAAATGAACAGAAAGTCTCAATTCAAAACCACCATGTCTTATATGTGTCCATGGTATTTCCAAACTGAAGTTTACCTCAGACCTTTTTTTTTCAGTAGCTCACCTAACTGTAATTTTGTGTGAGTTGCTTAAGAATTCATATTATTTTAGGAGTTATCATCAAGGAACTGTACTTTCAAAGTGCTAGAAAATGTATAGATGTAGACATATGTTCACCAGACTGAAGCTTAATATTTTTTATACTTGATCATTGTATCATGTTTTATCTTACTGATAAGTTGTAAGTCACCTTTCATGACTTGATATATCATTATTCCCTCAGGATATATTAAATAGTATCATTAAATATTATAAAAATATGTACTTTTTCATAGAGATGGAGATTCTTGGCTTAATTTGTAGTTTGATTGATGTGACATGTTTTAAAAAAATAATTATTTCTGATTAGATATTTGATTAAACTCTGCCATTACATTTATAGCAAAGTATTGCAAAAGTGTAGTATTGCTACATTCTTGTTTTCTTGATATGTTAAATGTAATGTTTTTAGTGTACTGTGGGACTTGCTATAAAGTTTTGGTATACTTAAGATGGATATGATCTTAGAGAGAATATAAAGCTTTTAGAGGTTAAAAAGGAACAGGAAAGATGTAAATATTCATTAAATTCATGGCTTCTTGTGTTTCTTTGCATTTACTGACTGTGGTAGAAATAAAATGGGAAAGACTAAGGCTAGTTTGACAAACACTTGAAGCCAGTATAAACTGGCTTTGCAGCTGAGAAAAACTCTCTATCTCCTCCTCTTCTTAGCTTTGGACATTGGTGCTGGCACAAGTACACAAGCAGTTCTGTGGTTAATACACCCTGTACAAAATAACCCCATTAAAATTGGGGCGGAGGTGTGTGTGTTACTTGGGTCAGTTCTGTTATGTGGTTCTTTGCATGGCCAAGTGAATGCTTAAGTGAAAGGATGAGTATGGGGAGGGACCTGGAAGGATAGGGCTGCTGCTGCTTATTCTGGTTTAGTATTCATTGAAGTTTTATCTTTCTGTATTTCTGAAAAAGACTGAACCAGGTATGGTTAGAAATATATTTATCTAAATATTGCACTGCTTTCATTTGAGATTCACTCATCAAATTATGGTCTGCTGCTTCTCAGTTAAGAGAAGGGTAGATGACTCGGACAAGAAAAGGGAGGAAGGTTTCATTTTTTGTGAGCAACTTTTCACTTTGCTTTTTTGTATAAGTGAACTACTTAGCAGAATATGCTGTAAGAACCATAAACCATATTTTCAGCAGTGCCATTTATTTACATAACATATAGTTTTGCTACATTATAACTGCCTTTAGTGACAGACCTTCTCAGGGAAGCTTGTAAAAGAGCTTTTCATTAAAATATTGTAGTTTAAAAATAGACACCAGTCATCTTTTCTGTCATTCTACATCAGAAATATCTCACTCAAAGCAACAAATGCCTTGACATAAGTCACCCTAAAAAAAGCAAAATCAGATGTTTAAGTTTATATTCCCCATATTATATTATATTTTAATTTCTGATGATTTTTATGTTAATTTCCTTAATATGAACACAAATATGATCAAATGGAAAATGAACTGGTATACAATGGACGTGACTGCAGTCACACACATACACTTTCATACTAGCCGCAAGCCATTGGAGCATACTACTGGTTTCATCATAGATAATCTAAGGTCATGTTTGTAAAGGCCTGTGTCCACACTTATTATTGTTTATTTTGCAGTTTGGTGATTTAAATGCTATATCCCCTGGAAATATGGATAAAGGTAAGCAGTCAAATCTCTCAAATGTATAATTTTATTTAGAACTAATGTGTCTCTGGAGCAAAACAAGTACTTATTTTTTGAAAATATAGTAAAGTATAATCTATGATATGGGTACAATATGCTATACGTGATATATAATATATAATAATGACTAAATACTCTAGGTTCTTGTCCTGGTTCTGGCTAGGACAGAGTTAACTTTCCATACCACATAACATCATGCTCCCCATAAGAGGGGGCTAGCTGGGGAGGGACAGGTCTGTTCTGCTCCAGGACAGTCTGAATGCAGTCAGTGTTCAGGTCCATAAAGTGCTCTGTGTTATCACCATTTGTGTATCCTGTCACAAGCTCTGTTGTTGTTCCCCTCACTGTGCATTGTCAGCAAACTGTCCTTATCCCAGCCTGAGGGTGCTTTGTCTGTTTCTCCTCATTTGTGGGAGGGGTGAGCAAGCAAGTTCCTCAGCTGCTGCCTGGGACTGAACCATGACAGCTCTTAATAGGAAAACATTTTTTAAAATGTTTATTATTTATACAAAAAAAATCAAAAATTTCACCCAGAATTTAGCTGTATATCCTGGTGAGAGAGTTGAAGTTGACATGTGGAAACAAACTTCACAACCCATAAAAGGTTATAAAGCAGGTTATATTTACTGCAGTACTGGATGCAAGGGGGATTGCTCCTCTGAACTTGCACACCCAAGAGACAAAGTAATCATCCTTTTACAATACAAAATCATGCATATTCACTGAGGGGGTTGGGTTATTACAATCAAACTGATTATTAGGCGTGATTATTATTTCTCTGGACTCATTAGCATAAATCTCCTCCTCCTTGCAAAGCCACGCTGCCATCTGGTGGTGGTCTTTGGGGGTCTTCTGGAGGAAGGCTCGTAGTCTTCCTTGCAGTGTGCTCTTCACCTTTGGTATGGAATGCTGAGTTGTCTGGACTCCAAACCACAGAACTGGGTCTAACTAGATGGTTACTTCACAAAGACAATTGAGTCCCTCTTTTGCATGCAGGATGTTCCTGTTATACACTGTGTGTACAACTTAGAGCTGCCTTCTTATTTTGCCTAGACTTTAGTTCCAGGCCTCAACATTTGCTGAGCTACACTAGATTGCACTAACAGCGATTAACTATTGATTCTCTGAATCAAAGAGTATATTCAAAAATGGAACATATGATGAGCATGTACATATTACAGAATCACAGAATCACTAGGTTGGAAAAGACCTTTAAAGATCATTGAGTCCAACTGTTCCCATCCTATGCTAAATCATATCCCTAAGTACCTCATCTACCCTTTTTTTAAACATATCCAGGGAAGGTGACTCAACCACCTCCCTGGGCAGCCTGTTCCAGGCCCTGACAACTCTTTCCTAATATCTAATTTTTTTTCCTAATATCTAATCTGAACCTACCTTGGCGCAGCTTCTTGCCATTTCCTCTTGTCCTATCTCCTGTTACACAGCTGAAGACACCATTGCCCACCTCTCTACAACCTCCCTTCAGGTAGTTGTAGGTGGTGATAAGGTCTCCCCTCAGCCTCCTCTTCTCCAGGCTGAACACCCCCAGCTTCCTCAGCTGTTCCTCATATGATTTGCCCTCCAGCCCCTTCACCAGCCTGGTTGCCCTTCTCTGGACTCATTCAAGGACCTCAATGTCCTTCTTATGGTGAGGAGCACAGCACTGCACACAGTACTTGAGGTGTGGCCTCACCAAGGCTGAGTACAGGGGCACAATCACCTCCCCAGACCTAATGGCCACACTGTTTTGAATACAAGCCAGGATGCCATTGGCTTTCCTGGCCGCCTGGGCACACTGCTGACTCATATTCAACCTGCAGTCAACCAACACCCCCAGGTCCTTCTCTGCCTGACAGTTCTCCAGCCAGTCTCCCCCAAGCCTGTACCACTGAATGGGGTTGTTATGTCCCATGTGCAGCACTCTACACCTGGCCTTGTTAAACCTCATCCCATTGGTCTCAGCCCATCAGTCCAGTCTGTTCATAGGCTCTGAAGAGCCTCCCTACCCTCAGCCAGATCAACACTTCCTTCCAGTTTCGTGTCATCTGCATACTTACTGAGGGAGCATTCAATCCCTTCATCAAGGTCATTGATAAAGATGTTGAACAAAACTGGACCCAGGACTGAGCCTTGGGGGATGCCACTTGTGACCGGCCTCCAGCTGGATTTTGTTCCATTTACTGCTACCCTTTGGGGCCGGCCATCCAGCCAGATTTTAACACAGCAGAGGGTGCACCTGTCCAGGCCAGTGGCAGCCAGTTTCTCAATCAGAATGCTGTGAGAAACAGTGTCAAAGGCTTTACTGAAGTCCAGGTAGACCACATCCACAGCCTTCCCCTCATCCATTAAGCAGGTCACCTTGTCATAGAAGGCAATCAGGTTAGTTTGACAGGATCTACCTTTTGTAAACCCATGTTGACTAGGCCTGATCCCCTGGCCATCACACATGTGCTGCGTGATAGCTCCCAAGATGACCCTCTCCATGATCTTCCCCAGGACTGAGGTCAGACTGACAGGCCTGTAGTTCCCCGGATCCTCCTTCTGACCCTTCTTGTATATGGGTGTAACATCTGCCAGCCTCCAGTCAAGTGGAACTTCCCCAGTCTGCCAGGACTGCTGATAGATGATGGAAAGGGGTTTGGCAAGCACATCTGCCAGCTCTCTCAGTACCTTCAGATGGATCCCATCTGGCCCCATTGATTTGTAGGTGTCTAACTGGCCAAGTAGGTTGCTAATCCTTTCCTCCTGAACCATGGGAACTTTGTTATTCTTCCCCTCCCTGTCAGCCCACTCCTGAGGATGAGTACTGAGGGAATATCCATCTTTACTATTAAAGACTGAGGTAAAGAAAGAATTAAGTACCCCAGCCTTGTCCTCATCCCTTGTCACTAATGTTCCCCCTGCATCCAATAAGGGCTGGAGATTCTCCTTGACCCTCCTTTTACTGTTAATATATCTATAGAAGGATTTTTTATTATCTTTTACAGAACTGTCCAGTCTGAGTTCCAGTTCAGCTTTAGCCCTTCTGACTTTCTCCCTACATGATCTCACTACATTCCTATAGTCATCCCAAGACAACTGCCCCTTCTTCCAAAGCTCATATTTTTCCCTCTTTTCCTGAATATCTTCCTGGATCTCTCTACTCAGCCAAGCTGGCTTCCTTCCTTGCCAGCTCCTCTTCCGACAGACTGGGACAGCCTGTTCTTGTGCCACCAAGATTTCCTTCTTGAGGAGCATCCAACCTTCTTGTGCACCTTTGCCCTCAAGGGCTGCCTTCCATGGAATGTTATCGAGCAGCTTTCTGAACAGTCCAAAGTCAGCCCTACAGAAGTCTAAGGTGCTTGTTTTTCTGTCCCTGTTCCTTACTTCTCCCAGTACTAAGAATTCTATCAGCTCATGATCACTATGCCCCAGGTGTCCTCCAACCTTCACATCCCCCACTAGGCCTTCTCTGTTTACAAACAACAAGTCCAGCAGGGCACCTTCCCTGGTTGGTTCACTCACCAGCTGGGTCAGGAAGTTGTCTTCCAAACACTCCAGGAACCTGCTAGACTGCTTCCTCCCTGCTGTATTGTACCTCCAGGAGTACAGTTGAACTCCCCAATAAGGATGATGGCTAGTGATTGCGAGACTTCTCCCAGTTGTTTAAAAAACAACTCATCAGCTTCCTCCTCCTGGCCAGGTGGTCTATAGTAGACTCCCATCACTATATCTCCCTGATTTCGTGCTCCTCTGATTTTTACCCAGAGACACTCATATGGTCTTCACCATACTCCAGCTCCAGGCTGTCAAAGCATTCTCTGACATACAGGGCTACCCCACCTCCTCTCCTACCCAGCCTGTCACGCCTCTATAGTTTATAACCAGCCATTGCAGCACTCCAGTCATGTGAATTATCCCACCATGTTTCTGTGATGGCAATCACATCATAGTCTCCTTTAGTTACAAGGACTTCTAATTCCTCTTGTTTGTTGCCCATGCTGCGTGCATTGGTGTAGATGCACTTCAGCTGGCCTATTGATCTTGTTAAGCTCCTAAGGGAAGCCTTGCTTCCCAAGTGACAGCTGGTTAAGTTACCTAGCCCATCAGTAGTAATTACATCTCTACTCTGAATTAACGCACTATCCCCCTGGTTTACTAGGGTGGCTGACCAGAGGTCATTGCCAGCACACCATCCCTCAGTAACTCGACCACCACTCTCAGGCTCTTTTCCATCTAGCCTGGCCCTGTCCCCCTCCCCCTTCTTATCTAGTTTAAAGCTCTATTAATGAGCACTGCTAGCTTCTTTGACAGTATCCTTCTGCCCCTTGGGGATAAGTGCTCCCCATCCCTAGAAAGCAAGGCTGGTGATGCTCGAGCCAGCCTATTGTTGAAGAACCCAAATTTCTGTTTCTCACACCATGCTCGGAGCAAAGTATTAATTTCCTGTCTCTTCTCATTCCATCCCTCCCCATTCCCTGTAGTAGGAATGATGGAGGAAAACACTACCTGTGCTCCAGATCCTCACACCATGTGTCCCAGGGCCCTGAAATCATTTGTAATGGTCCTTAGGGGTTTTTTTATGTATTTCATTACTACCTATTTGGAAAATTAAAAGTGGATAATAATCTGTGGGCCTGACCAAGGTTCAGAATTATCTACATTTGTAGTGAATGATGGGTTTGATAAGTGAAGATGGCAAAATTGGATCCAAGTACTTGTCAAATAGCTTGCCAATTGTTACTGAAAGCTATAGAAAGAAATGAGTTTATGTCCTCTTTGTAGATTGAAGGCTTAATTTTTTTTTTCTCCTTTTTTACACTGGTTGTATGATTTGGAGTGAGTCGATCTCTCTACAGTTAGGTTTCTTTATCAGTTAAATGAGGGACTTCTCCCAATAAAATGTTAAGCTTTCAGATTCTACTTTATTAGGTTGCTACACTTCCCCACGTTTTCCTATTTCATGTTATTTCCAAAGTAAAGTCCCTTGTATTTAGATTTTTCCCTTTGTGCTTTTTGATATTTTTTTGATGCAGATGAGGGCAGCGAAGTTGAAAGTGAAATAGAAGAAGAGTTGGATGAAAATGGAGAGCCACAAGCCAAGAGGGAGAAAACAGAACTAAATCAGGCATTTCAGGTGGGCTGTATGCAGCAGCCAGTGCTTGAGGGTGGAGTGGATCAGAGTCTTCTGAACCCACTTCATAATGAGCACATCGTTACAAATACTCAGACTATCAGACAATGCAGTGCTACTGGAAATACATATACAGCAGTCTAATATTGAAGTGCCCCCCAAGTACATTAGCTCTGTTGATGCTGGACTTAATGTGTGTCTGGGGGAGAGAATAGTTCTGAAAATTGACTTATCAAATTTTAACTGTGCTGAACATTACCTTTTATTAGAGTTGTGAAACGAAATGGGTGTATGCATTTTGTCAGATGTTTAAAAAAAATTGTAAGCAAAATAATTTTTCATTGGTTACTTTATATGAGTTTTCCTAGTTTCAAGTGTCAAGGAAGATTTTTGCCAAGCTTTTAATGTTATTGCATTTGTAACTTTTCTTCATAGTTTAAAAATATTTTTTGTTAATTATTTGTCATCATGATTTCATATACATAGGTTTTTAATTAGATGCAGTTCTGTGAAATATTAAAATTATACTGGAGGCATGTTCATTTGACAGCAGATGCATCAGATTTGTTATAAAATGCGCTTTTCATTGAACAAAACTGGAAGACAGTTAGAGTGTTGGAAAGATCTACTCCTTTCTGTAAGGAAGAATTGTTTTCACTGCATTTACAAATGCAGAATGAGTGATAAAATTTTAACTATGTGGTAATGTATACACCGCAGGCATACCTAATTATCTGATCACCATGTAAACAATATAAGCTTCCTTTAAAATCAACAGCTCTGTTTTTTATTTGTATGCCATTTCCTCTGTTTTTGGAGACTACTGATTTTATATTTGAGACCACTGCACAGATGCTTTTGGTTGCTGAGTGGTACTGTAATTGATACAAACTGAACCAGAAAAGAAGTGACTTGACTTTTTTTTAAGTGCACATGATACTTATGCTGAACTGCACATACAGAAAAACATTCCTTTTGAATGACTTTCTTCTATTCCAGGTCTTTTCCTACTACTAGTTCAATCTGCTGCTTTCATAAATGATAATTTATAGAATGTAAGGAATGTAGCAACCTGCATCATTTACATTTCAAAATATATATCCTGATTATTAAAGTGAATTTAAATTTTTACAAAAATTTAACAAGGTAGTGTAACTGGCACACCTCACTTGTACTTATTCCAAATTCCATTGAATTTTAATAGGTGGCTAGATGGACCATTGCCATTTAAGAACGTACATCAGGGATCATTGTACCTCGGCTATTATATGGTGCCTTAAACAGAACTGAAGCTAAGATTCAGTATTTTTTGTTATTCTTAATAACTCTTAAAATTTATTCAACAAGGTGTGCCTGCCACTTTCAAATTTCCTAAGTATGAAGGGCAGGTTACATAGTCTTCAAATAAATAAAAGGGCATATTATTAAGTTATTTTAATATCCCTATTAAAATTGATAATAAAAATATTTTTCTTGTTTCTAGCTGAATTTCACTTTATTACAAATAAAAAATATGCTTGGGAACTTGAAAAGCAAAACTAGCTTTAATGCCAACTTCAAATGTTGTTAACAAAGTGAATGGACCCTAGTCATAAGCATGGTTATATATTTTTAAACTCTTGGCAGATTTTAATTTTAAAGTCAGACTAAATAAAT
Organism: Hypotaenidia okinawae; assembly: GCA_027925045.1. Classification (NCBI taxonomy): domain Eukaryota; kingdom Metazoa; phylum Chordata; class Aves; order Gruiformes; family Rallidae; genus Hypotaenidia; species Hypotaenidia okinawae. The sequence continues at coordinate 34,668,451 of BSDF01000005.1, read as the reverse complement.
GAGCAGGTACATAATGCAGCACTTATTTTCAATTTGTATATGTGGTAGGGTGTCAGCCTGATGCTATGTTTTAATGATTACATCTTATAGTGATAGTTTATACTGTCCATATTAATTGACATTAAACATCTCTGATTTTTTCTGATTATTTTAAGCATTTTCATTATTTTTAAAGCAGACACATCATAGAATAATAGAATGCTTTGGGTTGGAAGGGAACTCAAAGATCATCTAGTTCCAACCCCCTGCCATGAGCAGGGACACCCTCCACTAGACCAGATTTGCTAAGATGGAATCGTGAAAATAAATAAATAAAAGAGAAAAAAAGAATGAGAGAACAAAAATTCAGTTTTATGGAAAGGACTGTACAAAAAATTTAGGAAGTCTCGTGTTATCTAGTGTGACTGTGGACTGATTTTTTGAAGTAATTTATGCTGAATGGGTGAAAATGTGAAATGAATAATGTATTTTTAGAAAATAAATTTCTTGCTAGAGCTTTCATGTGGTCTAAGAACAGTTGAAGATCAACTGAGATGTCCTAACATTTTTGGTGTACAAAATTATTTGTAAATCGCTTAGCAGAATTCAGAGGTCAACCCATCCTTCTCTGTTCTATGTAGGCATAATTCCTACCAATGTCCAATGTATTTTGTCTCAGCAAAAAGTACAAAAAAGGTTTATGTCCATTTATCTCTAAATTCACCTGTGAACTGAATCTTCATAGATTTTATTCTCCCAAATATCACCACATCTTGGCTTTTTCCCTTTGAAATCAGCACCCTTCACCAAAAATCCTAAAAACTAACCTATGACAAATATTTACTCCCTTTTATTTTGGGCTATAAGATTTTAGCAAGTAAAATAAAATATTCAGCGTTTTTCATTTTTACTATTGGGTGTTCTATGCTGTACCGATGGTCTGTATTGCCTGATTTCAAATTTTGTGTTGCCAAACTTTAAATGTTTTCTTATCTTTTTTTTTTATTATTGATAAAATGTTGGATTTGTTGTTGCTGAGACAAAAGTATGGTTGTAACACATAAATCTAGATTGCAAAGATGTGGGACCTGAATATCTCTTAACTGATATTTTGAACAGTTGATGTATTGCAACAGTTCATGTTTTGCAAAAAAAAACCAAAATATATGAATACAAACATAGAATGTATATCATGTATTCTAAAAGAAGTTAAACCATTGGAACTATCCCTGATTCAGAAAACTGTATGGAGTCTGTATTTCTAGGTTTGTCAACTGATTATTCTCTCAATTTTTTAAGTAATATTTTCCACAGTTTAACAAATACTTAAAAAAAAGAGTTGCTGTGTATGCTTACACGTTTGATTTTTTTTGTGCTTTGCTTTTAAATTTACTGCATTTTTGATTAAATGTACATTTAAAACAATTTACACAACTTCGATATTTGTTAATAGATGGGTATTATTTATTATTTAAGAATAGAAATATGGATACCTCAGTCCAAATTATGTGGTGTGTACCATGTGGCTGAATTGCCACTCTGAAGCCTGATTAACTCAGCTCTAAAGATCTGTCGCAAGTATCCACTGGCTAGATAAGGGCTCATATGATTTGTGGATTTTACCCAATCGTGATGTGAAATTCAAAATAATTATTTTAGAGACATTTCTATTAGCACAAATAATTCAGTAAACACTGTGGCAGAATGGGTATTGTTGAATTACTTTTTCAGAATATATGGCCCAACTTTTACAATTTTTATATTTATGAAAAGTTGTTGGTAAATTTTCATATTTCTCATTGTAAATAAGCTTTTAAAATCCCTCTTTTCAGTTATCTATTTCTGTGTTTTGTTATTGCACTGTAGCATGATTTGTGCACCTTTTTTTAATGTTCCATTAAAAAATCTGGATAATATTATTTAAATTGTTTATCTACAAAATTATGATATACAGCATTTCTGCCTTTAGTTCATAAATGTGTAAAAAAATGAATAATGTGCTGGTGTACTGTCACTGAGGTGTGTATAGGTCTATAAAACATTTTAATTTAAACTGAAACATTTTTAAATGTCTGAAGCACTGCTTTTGTTCAAAATAATTTCCATGGGAGGAGACCTGATCTAATATATTTGTTTCTCACCAAATGATATCAGCATTATTTAGGAAATCATTTATACTAGTTAGACCTACACTGCAATCTAACTTAATTTATAGAGTGGGTTTACAAAATAAAATAACCTTTTATAGTCATGAAAAAAATTGATGAAAAATTAACTTTTGAAATAATGTAAGTATTTTTGCTACTTCATATGACAGCGGTTTCAGAGTTTAAAACATTTTTTGTGACATCAGAATAAATTTCTGAAAATTGCATCCTTGTCTCTGTAGAACAGAAAACCTATCATGTCTGTGGCTTAAAAACAGGTCAGTGAATGGTGTTCTAGTATCTTTGCTACTTTGGTTATAAAAAGAAAACAGGAATAGATTCATAAATACAAAGTGCTTAGTTTTAGCCTTAGAAAATTAATGTAATGCCTTGCATTAACCCTTTGAGCATTGTAAGGATACACTTTTAAAATAATTAGACCACTGAAATATTCTACACATTTAAGTAGCTGATTGTCTTGTTGAATTATTTTTTTTTATTTCTAAATTAAATGGTTTTGTTAGAAATTGCAGAAATGGTTTTGTTACAGAAGGCTCAATAGAATTAGGCTAAATTATGCATTGCCATCAACATGTGCTGTCTGGTGCAAAACTACTTCTGCTATTATGTATAATTGCATAAATATCTGGAGAAATAAAATATTTGACTCTACAGGCATAAGTTGTTTACTTAAGATGCCTTTACAAGATGGAGATTTAGAAAAAAAAATGTACTATTTTGAAAATCCTTTTAGAGTAATGTTAAAATACTCAAATGCTATAAATTAAAATCTTCAAAAATAAAAATAAAACTGCTTGTTTCACAAGATAATTAATTTTACAGAACCCTTGGTTTGTTTGTAATTTCATGCAGTATCTCTGATAAATGGAGAAAAAAGACACTGTTGTATTCATATTACTTTTAACATTCAATCACTGCGATGTGTACTAATGGAAAGACAAAGGTGCTAGATCCAGCTTCCTCTGCATGGATGCAGTTTGGATGACTCATATTGAATGTCAGAATTTAAAAAGAAGAAAAAAAACCCCAACACCTAGAAATTGCACCTGCCTTCTGCTGTACTGAAAAAGTCCTTTATTCTTACAAGTAGCACTCACCAGAACAAGGGAACAAGTTCAGAAGTGAGTAGAGAGTTGTTGAACATTATAGATAAAAACACTACCTTACTGAGCTTTTCTACTGGTTCCTTGCAGTAGCAATCAGCAACACTAGGTACAGATGTATTTATTCAAATCTAACTGAGTGAAAAAGAAGTCTCATTACATTGTTTAGTGGAATTACATCAGTAGTATAGTGCAAGTAAGTTGTAAAGATTTTAGTCAGATAATGCAAATTCATACATAATTAAAATGCAATACTCAAAGGGTTTTAATTTTAAAATATTTTATTCAAAATTTATTGTAAATGCTTCCCAGTTTGCATGCCTTGAACATTGCTGCTAGTGATTTTATATGCCAGCATATGTGAGTTTAATTTACACATTTTTACTTAAGAAATAGTAAAAGCCACTTACAAAGTGACTGTCTAGTTTTTGTTTGAGGAAAATATGCCTTAGTTTGATACTTTAAACTCTTTTGGTTTATTCTGATTTAAAAAAAAAAAAAAAAAAAGAAAAGAAAGAAAAACCCCAGCAATTAAAATGCTAGGACTGGAATCCCTGAGTAACTAAACATTTGGTAAAAATTTTTATTGTAAATTGATCTTTAAGGCTGAAATTCACTGTAGAGAAGAAAGTCCAAAACAGGACTATAAGCATCAAAATGACCCTCACTTAAATCTGAATCTGGGAAATGCTCTTATGTTCTTATGTACTTCCTTGATTGTGGTACAAATGCCTTGCAAGAATTTTCAGCACTGTATGAACTTTAAAAAAATAAATATTTTCAAAGAGTTAAGACTGGAGGGATAACCTCACTTTGGTGTTTACCAGGGACCTAATCCAATATCTTTTCACCTCCTGATATCAAAAAGAGGTTTTTTTCTTTTGGTTTCCTTTTATTTTACACAAAAAAATACTAAAGGATTCCCAAATACATTGTTAAAGTGATTTCTTTGTATTTAAACATTAAATATCATATCAAAGTAACCCAATAGAGCAATTTAATATGTCAGAAAAATATAATTATGTACCAAAGCAAGTTTCTCATATTCACTGGAAATTTGGATTTACCATAATAACCAATGAGGCTATTGAATAAACTGAGTGCCTTTCAAATGCTTGGGAAATTTTGCCTCAGGTGGAAAACTAATTCGGTTAATTCTACATCTTGCCAATCAATAATTCTGTCATCACTCAGGACTTTCTTACCTTCTAGGAAATTTACTTGGTTCTGTTTATTTTCTACTGCATTTTTTTATAATGCCATCATTTAGATTTCACTTAGTAAGTGGCAGATTACATTATTAAATCCCACAGGAAGAGAAATGTAATAACACCAGGAGAAAGTGAATTTTTGTTTTCCTATTTACTGCATATATTATGTAAATTAAGAAAGCAATGTTTCTGTAGACTGTACATGTGACATAATGTAATGATGTTTTGCAGTTTTTGAATTAGTTGAACACAGTTTTTAATTATTTAAGCAAATAATCTTTACAGAATAATTTGATAGATTTTTTTATATATAGTGTATTTGATTTTGTAAATATGTATTTCCTGATGTGAGGGTTTCTTTTTGTGAGAAATGCTAAATCTTTTAGTATCTCATGTCCTCTCAAAATTGGAAGGAGCTAAATAATAGTTTGTGGGCAATTTGTATTGTGTACTGTACAATTACTAGGAAAGTTTTATAATTATAAAAATATATATTAACTTTTAGTGTGTTGTTTAAAAATAATGACTGGAACATACTAAAGACAGTAGGATTTTTCTGAATATTTCAGACATGAACTCAGGCTAGTTTTCTTGTGTTTTTCAAAATGAAATTGTGTATTGTCTTCTGAAATAAATAAATTTGTTTTCCTGTTACAAACAGTTGACATTTGAGTTGTTTTGGGGTTTATATAATTAAATATTTTAAATTGTAATACTATTGATTTTGAAAGAAAAAATATTTCAACTTCTGCCTTTTAAATAAGACAGAGAATTAATATTTATGTAGCAATATTAGGAGCAAAAAACTAACAATGAGTTTTTCTCAAACTGCAAAAGAGATTATTTGAGGTATCATGGAAGCTCATGCTTCCAATAACTGCAGTTAATATATTAATCTTAATATGAAGAACAATTTTCCATTCTAAATTTATCTAGCTAAAATGGTTGGTTAGGAGCAAGAAGGCTGTAGCATCTGGACATCATTGCTGTTTATGTATGACCACAAAAGCCTACTACTTCAAGTTTTGCTTTAGTAAAATTGTGAAAACATTTGCAGCACTAACTGATTTCAGCATACTTAATCTGAAAACAAAGTCTCTATCATATCAGGCCATGTTTCTCATGGATCTCATATGTGTGTTTTGCATCTAAAAATGTAGAACGCTATTTTAATTGGGGAAGACACACCAAGTAACAGAATGCTAGAACATTAAAGTGAGCTTGGAATAACAGGATCAAAACAAATATTTCATATAAAGATTACGGGAAAAGATAGGAATGCTACCTCCTAGAGCTTGAATTTATTTTGTTTGGGAAGTTCAGTTTATGCCACAGTTGTATGCCTCATACAGTTTATTTCAACTAAGTTCCAAAAATATATTACAAATACAATATTGGTTTCTGCAATGAATCCTACCAGACAAGACTATAAATCTTTATACCCTGATGACAAGCCAGATTTATGCTTACAAAATCCTCCTAAGGAGGATTTCCTGTCCTAGCTGGTGCTTTGGTTGAGACTGAGTGGGTTTAGTTTCAGCACATATTTGGTAGAGGAGCTGTAAAAGACATCTTCTTTCATCCTGACTGACAGTATTTGGTCATATTATTAAGTTTCTTTTTCAGCAAACGTTACCAGAGTGTTCAGCATTTGACCTCTGCTATTGCTAATATTAATTAATATAGCTTAACCATTTAAATAATCAATCGAAGTTTATTTCAACCTCCCCACAGTGCTGTAATATAGATCCCATAGCATACAAAATGGTAGAAATTCAGGGAAATGCAAGGTATTGTAAGAAGACAGTAGAATAAGATGGGTTACACATCAACTACCATTTTTATTATTTCTGCAAGATGATTTTTCTGCACTTAGCAAGTAAGTTATATTCTATATTAAGTTATTTTAACTGTATTTAATTTGCCTCTCCTCAAGCAATTACTTCTAATGTGTAAAATGTCATATAGACCACAACAATCTAAACCATGCTAGAAAAAATATCTTGACTACAGTGTTGTGCTGTTGACACCACACTGTTATTCTGAACAATTTTATGAACAGAACTATTTTCCTAAGGATATACTATGCACCCAAAATCTGGAGCTGTTTTCCACTACTAAAGTTTAGAATATAATCAAACGTACTTCCACAGATCTAATTGGAGTGGACTTTAAAAAGTTTCTGTCCCAGATGGAAGTTGCTGTTCCCCACAGTGAGTATAACTAGCAGATTTCTGAGACAAAACCAACCACCTTTGCTCAAACTAGCTGAAAGTTTGTACTAGTATCTTTATTCCATATCTTAGGAAGTCCTTAAAGCTTCCTAAGTTGTTGTAGTAGCTTAGAGGAACAAGAAAACAAGGGGATGATGACGGGCATTTATTGCATTATAGAATGATATAGGTTGTAAGGGACATCTGGGAGTGTCAAGTCCAACCCACCCCACTCCCCAAGCAAGGCCCCTATTTGTATTTGACATCCTTATGGGGAAAAAAATTGCTACTATGTAAGTGGAATTTTCCACATTTCAACTTGTGCTCATTGCCTTTTGTCCTTTCTTCTCTTTTGAAGGCTAAACAATCCCAGCTCACAGCCTCTCCTTTTATGTCATATGCTCCAGCCCCTGACCATCTTGGTAGCCCTCTGCTGGTCTCACTCCAGTATGTCAATGTCTTGTACTGGGGAGCTCAAAAGTTGTAGTCTCATCAGTATTGAAAGGAGGAGGAAAAAAAAATTTCTCTTGACCTTCTGGCTGCATTATTGCTAACACAGCCCAGGATGCAGTTGACCTTGACCATAAAGTTGTGTCCTCCAGGACCTGAGGTCCTTTTCGGTAAAGCTGTTCTCTAGCCAGTCAGCTCCCAGTCTGTAGTGATGTATGGAGTTGTTCCAGACCAGATCTGGGAAATTTCCCTTTGCTGAACTCAATGAGGTTCCTCCAGCATGTTGAGGTCTCTCTGAGTAGCAACCGGGCCTTCCAGTATATCAACTGCTTCCCCATTTTGGTATTGTCCAAAAACTTTCAGAGTGTGCACTCCATCCCATCATCCAAGTCATGAATAAACATACTAAAAAGCCCCAATATCAATCCTTGAAAAGCCACACAACAGTGAGCATGATGGTCCAGCCAAATTTCTACCCATCTTATTGTCCACTTATCCAGTTATATTTCGCAGATTTGGCTATAAGGATACTATGGAAGACCGTGTCAAAGGCCTTCTTGAAGTCAAGATGAATAACATCCAATGTTCTCCTCTCGTGCTCAGAGTTGGGCACAATTTGCCCATGGTAAATCCATTCTGGCTGTTCCCAGTCATCTTATTGTCCTTTCTGTGCTTGGGCATAGCTTCCAGGAGATTTGTTTCATAACTTTCCCAGTGACTGAAATGAGGCTGACCAGTCTGTAGGTCCCTGGATCCTTCCTCTTGCCCTTCATTTATCCAGTCATTAGGAAACTTCTTTGACCACCATGACCTTTTAACATTGATAGAACAAGGCCATACAAAGGCATCGGCCTGCTCCTTCAGCCCCTTTTGCATCCTGTCTCATCCTATAGACTTGGATATGTCCAACTGGCTTCAGTGCTCTCTACTGTGGGTAATGCTTCACTCCCACAGACTTCTAGGAGGCTCAAGGGACTGGGAGGTTTTAAGGCAGTACTTAGTGGTGAAAACTGAAAAAAAAAAAAAAAGGCATTGAATACCTCAGCCTTTTCTATGCCATTGATCACTAGGTCTTCTGCCCCACTGAGTAACAGACATATTTTCTTTAGCCTTCCTTTTGCTGCCATCATACTGATAGAAGCTCTTCTATTTGGCCTTCATAGAAAGCATAGAATCATCATGGTTGGAAAAGACCTTCAAGATCATCAAGTCCAACCATCAGCACTACACCACCATAACCTCTAAACCATCTACCCGTTTTTTTATCAGCTCAAGGGTTGGTGATTCCATCACTTACCTGGACAGCCTGTTCCAATGCTTCACCACTCTTTCAGTGAAGAAATTTCTCCTAATATCCAATCTAAACCTCCCCTGGCGCAACTTGAACCCATTCCCTCTTGTCCTGTCACTGGTTATTAGGGAGAAGAGGCCAACACCTGCCTCACTACAACCTCCTTTCAGGTAGCTGTAGAAAGCAATAAGGTCTCCCCTCAGCCTCCTCTTCCCCAGGCTGAACACCCCCAGCTCCCTCAGTCGCTCCTCATAAGACTTGTTCTCCAGACCCCTAATCACCCTAGTTGTCCTCTGCATCCTCTTCAGCACCTCAATGTCCTTTCTATTTTGTGGCACCCAAAACTGCATAAAGTACTTGAGGTGCAGCTTCACCAGGGCTGAGTATAGGGGTAAGATCACCTCCCTGGCCCTGCTGGTCACACTGGTCCCGATACAGGCCAGGATGCCATTGGCCTTCTTGGCCACCTGGGCACACTGATGGCTCATGTTCAGCTGTGTGTTAATCAACACCTCCAGGTCCTTCTCTGCTGGGCATCTCTCCAGCCACTCTTTCCCAAGCCTGTAGTGCTGCTGTGGGTTGTTGTGGCTTGTGGTGGTTGAGCCCTGGCCAAAGGCCAGACGCCCACCAAAATCAGTCTATTACTCCCCTTCTTAGTTGGACAGGGGAGAAATAATATAATTGGGCGGCTCAAGAGGCAAACTCGTTAATGACGCGGGCAAAACAGACTCAACACAAAGTGCTGAAGAGAAAGTTATCTAATTTATTACACTAAAGAGAAAAACAGTGAAAAAGAATCAGAGTCAGGAGTGCAACCAACAATCTTGAAACAAATGCAACCAGGCAAACACTTTTCCCCCCACCACTCCCTCCTTAGCAGGCTTTAGTTAGAAGTTTGCTCCCTTCTTCCCTCCCGGTCGCAGCCCAGGAGGGGCAGGGACTGGAGAAAATGGGGGTCTCAGTAACACCTTCCCCCACCCCTCCATTCTAAAGCAGACTTCCTTTTAGCCATGATTTTGTTCCCTTCTTCCCCTCTCCTGCTCGCAGCACAGGACAGGGGGGCAGGGACTAGGAGATGGGGGCTTTGGTCAGTCCCTTGCAAGATAGTTTCCTTCTCGGCCAGGATGGGGGCATTCATTCCACACAGCCTCCCCCTGCTGCACTGTAGGATCTCACCCATGAGAGACAGTCCTCCACAAACTTTCTCCAAGGCAAATCTCTTCCCACCGGGCTTCATCTCTGCTATGGCAGGCAGCAACAAATCCCAATGTCTCTCAGTCCCAGTCCTCTACGGGGGTACATGCCTCCTCCAGCAAACCTGTTTCACTCATCTCTGTAGGTCACTTGTGCTGGCAGGGGCTCACCCCAACGTAAGTCACGGCCTCTTCTCTATGTCTCCACCAGCTCCATCCAGCATGGAGCCTCTCCACCAGGCAGGTCGGGTTTCTGCCTCTTCCATGGGTCCTTTCCTCCAGCTACTCCACGTGCTTCAGCTCGGGCTGCAGGGGCAATCTCTCTCACCTGGGTACCTGGGCGCCTCCTCCCAGAGCCTTCCCGGCCTTTTGTGTCTGTCAACTGCTTATATTTATATGCAAATAAGTATCTCAGTGCCCTTAACGGGCCAAACTTTGCGGTCTTCCTGGCACTCTGTGTTCTGGTGGAGTCTTTGTCTCCTATATGTGATTCTCAGAGGCGCTATAAGCAGGCTTGCAGAAGATTCCAGCAGCCATTTTCTGCAGCCCCTGGCCCTCTCTCTTTCTCTCAGTAGCCAACTATGCAAAACTGTGACATGGCCTAAGTGGCACTTGGCCTTGTTGAAACTCATACAATTGGCTTTGGCCCATCAATCAAGCTTGTCTAGGTCGCTCTGCAGAGTCTCCCTACCCTCAAGCGGATCAATACCTCTACCCAGCTTAGTGTCATCTGTAAACTTACTGAGGGTGCACTCTATCTCCTCATCCTGATCATCAATAAAGATGTCAAACAGGAGCAGCCCCCAGCACTAAGCCCTGAGGAACACCACTTGTGACCAGCTGCCAACTGGATTTAACTCCATTTAACACAAGTCATATTCCTTGCTAGTTACAAGTCCAGTTGAATTATGTTTTGTCTGACTCCATCCCTGCACACTTGGCCAATGTCTTTATGTTTCTCCTGGCAACCCCATCCCGTCTTTGTCTGCTCATATCTGCCTCATCTGCTTAAAAATTGATTGCAGAAATACTGTATGAGTATTTTGGCCCCCTCCATTAGAATGTGTTCTCTAAGAAAAATCTATATCTGCTACTGGGTTGTACCTAACATTTCCAAGCACCTATTTATCAAAAATAAATTATCTTTAATGTAGGCAGAGGAGTGATATACTCCTTACTTTCTTTCATGATGTACTGTTTTATAACCTTTGAGGTGTCAGAGAAGAGTTAGAGCAAGCTACCAGTAGAAGAGTTGTGAATATTTTATGCATTTTAGAAGAGGTGTTCATGAACTGGTTCTTTGCAGAAATTACAATTTGCGATTGTCTTTCATGGATGTTGAAAGTCTGCACAAGCAGCTGCTATAACACCCCATTCATTCAAATGACAGACCTAAAAGTGGGATATGTTGTGAGTTTTGTTATTGGCTGCAATACAGGCAGTGAATTAATGTGGCCCATGTGAATGAAAAAATATATAATTTCACATCTGTTCAGATTGTTAGCAGCTACTTTGACCAGCTAATTCACCAGACATTCAGTAGAGTTTCTGAAGTTTAGAATAAGTTTGTTGTGGGTTGCTTTTTTTCTTTTTATGGTACTGACTTCCCCTCCCCCATAAGTTTCAGCTAAGAGAATCACAGAATCACAGAATCACAGAACAGAATGGGTTGGAAGGAACCTCTGGAGATCATCTAGTCCAACCCCCTGCTAAAGCAGGATCACCTTGAGCAGATTACACAGGCTTGTATCCAGGCAGGTGTGGAATATCTCCAGAGAAGGAGACTCCACAACTGCTCTGGGCAGCCTGTTACAGTGTTCTGTCACCCTCAAAGTAAAGACGTTTTTCCTCATATTGAGCTGGAACTTCCTGTGTTCTGTTTGTGCCCTTCTCCCCTTGTTCTGTCGCTTGCACCACTGAAAAGAGTCTGGCACCATCCTCTTGACATCCACTCTTTAGATATTTATAAGCATTGATAAGATCCCCTCTCAGTCTTCTCCAAGCTAAACAGACCCAGCTCTCTCAGCCTTTCCTCATAAGAGAGATGCTTCAGTCCCCTAACTGCCTTTGTAGCCCTCCATTGGACTGTCTCCAGTAGTTCTCTGTCTTCTTAATGCACCATTGGCTTTCTTGGCCACAAGAGCTCATTGCTGGCTCATGGATAACTTGTTGTACACTAGGACTCACAGGTTTTTCTCTGCAGAGATGTTTTCCAGGAGGTCAGCCCCTAACCTGTACTGGCCCATGGGGTTATTCCTCCCTAGGTGCAGGACCCTATTTTTGCCCTTATTGAATTTCATTTGATTCCTCTCCGCCCAACTCTCTATCCTGTCCAGATCTCACTGGGTGGCAGCACAGCCTTCTGGTATATCAGCCTCTTTTCCTGGTTTTGTATCATCAGCAAACTTGCTGAGGGTTCTCTCTGTCCCCTCGCCCAGGACATTGATGAATGCATTGAATAAGACTGGACAAAGTACTGACCCCTGGGGTACATCACTAGCTACAGGCCTCCAACTACCCTCTACACTGCTTATCACAACCCTCTGAACTCTGCCATTCAGCCAGTTGTCAATCCACCTCACTGTCCACTCACCTAAGCTCACCTATGAGGCTGTTATGAGACACAGTGTCAAAAGCCTTACTGTCAAGGTAGACAACATCCCTTGCTCTCCCCTCGTCCACCCAGCCAATCATAACACCATAGAAGGTTATCAGATTGGTCAGGCATGATTTCCAGTCCTCAGGTACCTCTCCTGTTCTCCAGGACCTTTCAAAGATGACATAGAGTGGCACAGCCACAACATGAGACAGCTCCTTCAGCACTCATGGATGCATCCCATGAGGGCCCATGGATTTGTGGAAGTCAAGTTTGCCTAAATGTTCTCTAACACTATTGTCCTCAAGCAAGGGAAGGTCTTCCATTTTCCTCACTTTCTCTCCTTCCTCCAGAGTATGGGTTTTCTCAGGACCAGCCTTAGCAGTAAAGACTGAAGCAAAGAAGGCATCCTCCAAGTTACAGGAAAAAATGAAGCGGGACATTTTCTTCATCAACAAGGAAGAACTGGTGGGGAATGTGAAACTCAAGGGCAGCCTTGGTTGCAATGACCATGAAATGGTGGAATTCAAGATCCTCAGGGCAGTGAGGAGGGCACACAGCAAGCTCACTACCCTGGACATGAGACCAGACTTTGGCCTCTTTAGGGACCTTCTGCATAGAGTACCATGAGACAAAGCGATGGAAGGAAGAGGGACCCAAGACAGATGGTTAGTATTGAAGGATCACCTCCTCCAAACTCAGGAGTAATGCACATCAACAAAGAGGAAGTCAGGCAAAAACACCAGGAGGCCTGCATGGATGAACAAGGAGCTCCTGGGCAAAACCAGAGATATAAAGGAAGCCAACAGAGGCTGGAAGCAAGGACAAGTAGCCTAGGAGGAATACAGAGAAACTGTCTGAGCAGAAGAGGATCAGGTTAGGAAAGATAACCTTCAGGAACCTCCTGGACTGTGTGCGCCTGGCTGTGTTACCTTTCCATTAAAAACTAGGGTGGTTGAAGACTCCCATGAGGGTCAGGGCCTGTGATCATGAGGCTACTTCCAGATGTCTGTTGAAGGAGCCCTCATCAACTTCCTCTTCCTGATCAGGAAGGCCTGTAGTAAACATGCACAACAGTGTCACCCATATTAGCCTGCTCCTTGATTCTTACCCATACGCTTTTGACTTGTTCTTCATCCACCCCTATGCAGAGCTTGATACATTCCAGTCGCTCACATAAAGAGCAACTCCACCACCTTGCCTTGCTGGCCTGTCTTTCCTAAAAAGTACCTAGCCATCCATGACAGCATTCCAATCACGTGAGTTATTCCACCATGTCTCTGTAATTGCAATGAAATCACGGCCCTATGACCACACAAAGACCTCTAGTTCTTGTTTATTCTCCATGCTGCATGCATTGGTGTACAGGCATTTCAGAGAGGTAATTGAGGGGGGCAAGAGGGTCCATAGCCATACACACCCTTGAAGTGGTTGGATTTCTGGTTGTCATCTTCAGATGCAGCTAAAGAACATTTGTTGCTGCTCTGGTTGGCCTGGCTTATTCCCTAGTAGGATGCAATGGCATGAGCATTGCCACTTTGGACCCCACCCCTCCCCAAGTCCTTCAGTTTAAAGCCTACTTCATCAAGTTGGCCAACCTGCTACTAAAGACTCCCTTGCCTCTTCTAGACAAGTGGATCCCATCCCTCTCTAACAGGTTATAGTCATCAAATAATGTCCTGTTGTCATAAAAGCCAAAAATTTTGTGATGGCACCAGCCATGTAGCCAGGACTTGATATGTATTATACACCTACTTCTGACTGCCCCTTTCTTCCAACTGGTAGAATGGAGGAAAAGATAACTTGGACACCTGTTTTTCACTTGCACCCCCAGGGCTTTATAGTCTTCCTTGATTCTGCGCAGGGTCCATCAGGAACCAGGACACTTACACTAGTAAAGGTAGAGCCCTTATGTGTCTTAAGCGGAAAATCTGAAACATTTTTGAAACACTGCTTTGTTTAATATTATTTGAAACTGTAATTTTTATTTTAACATGTCTATGATAAAGGCAAGACTTTGAAAAGATTTCTGTCCTTGCTTCAGCAGGGATAGAGTTCTTTTTCATCCTAGCAGCTGGCATAGCTCTGTGCTTTGAATTTAGGATGAGAATAATGTTGATATTTTTAGTTGTTGCTAAGTAGTCAAGAATTTTTCAGCTTCTCAAATTGGCTACCGATGAGAAGGTGGGGGCACCCAAGACACTGGGTGGGGATACAGCCAGGACAGCTGACCCAAACTTACCAATGGGATATTACATACCATATGACTTCATGCTCAGTATATAACTGAGAAGTTGATCAGGAGACAGGGCAGTTTGGGAACTAGCTGAGTATCAGCTTCAGGTGGTGAGAAATTGTGCTGTTCATTACTCGTTTTGTATATTATTGTTGTTGTTGATGCTGCTGTTATTATTATCTTATTTTCTGTCCTATTAAACTATATTTATCTATCTCAACCCATGAGTTTGGGTTGGGTTTTTTTCTTTTCCATTTTCAATTTCATCCCACTAGGGGGTGTAGAGTGAGCTGTGTGGGTATTTTAGCTGCCTGCTGAGTTAAACCATGACTTCAAAAGCCCATCCAGGGATTTTGACATAAGATTTGTCAATAGATGCAGCAGCTAGCCAAGATTGCTTACTGTACAATGGAAGAGGAAAAAATTTTTCATACACTCAGGATTATTGTCTTGGATCTGTACAATAATAATAACCACTATGAAATTGTTGTTTGTCTTCAGGTTTATAGGTTGGCTTATCACAGTGTTTCAGAGATGTACATTAACTTATCTTTACCAATAATCATTCCTGAATATGTGATTATCTACAGCCTACTTTACAAGAACAGACCACTTTTTCAGTTGTGAAGAGCATTACAAAGATAAGAATAAAGCATATACACCAAGTGGTTAAAACCAGTGTAATTTTTCTTATATGTCTTTCATCAATGATAAATATGTTCCATTTACACAGTACAAAAAAACAAAGGTATAAGAATATTCAGCTAGTGATATTGTCTAATTTCCTCTGTTGTACTTGAATACACTGTACAGTGTTGTACACTGATCTGATAATGCAAAAACCAAAATCTTAAAGGGGCATTATCATCTTGTTTTAGACATAACTGGTTTTGAAAAAAGTAATTATTTTTAAAGTGTTTTTATGATGTTATAACAATGGGGGAAAACATTTGAGGGTTCAAGACTCTGCAGGAAGCTTCGGGCCATGATTTAATATGTGGATAACCCCTTAATTACAAGGAATTTGTAGGAGTCTTCCCTCCATGCCATTTCATATGTTATCTGAAAGCTATGAAAAAAATTAATGCCATCCCAACTAGATCCAATACAAAGGTACCTTAACCCTTCTTCTCATTCTGTGATTTCTTTGATGTTCATTTCAGAAGTGCAGTGTGATAAGTTTTCTTACATGCATTTCAGGGAATCAAGTCACATCAGTGCCTTAAAAGATGTCTGTTGAGAAAGGAAGGTAGGCTGAGAGAGAGATGGAATTTGGGCTATCAGCAAAATTCAAGAAAGGAGGAAATGTTTAGCTACACTTTGAATTTTTTTTGGCAGATATTGGGCCTGGGTGCTTTTGTCCTGGTTTTGGCTGGGATAGAGTTACTTTTCTTCCTAGCAGCTAGTATAGTGCTGTGTTTTGGATTTAGTATGAGAATAATGTTGATAACACACTGATGATTTTAGTTGTTGCAAATAGTGCTTACACTAAGACAAAGACTTTTCAACTTCTCATGCCTGCTACTGAGAAGCCCAGAGGTGCACAAGAAGCTGGGAGGGGGCACAGCCAGGTCTGCTGATCCAAACTGGCCAGAGGGACATTTCATACCACATGATGTCATGCTCAGCATATAAACTGAGTTGCACAGGGGTGTGGCGATCATTGATTGAGGACTGATTTGATCTCTTCCAGGACCTAATAGGAATTATTCCATGGTCTAGGCTGTTAGAAGGTAAGGGGGCCTGTGAGAGCTGGTCAGCATTTAAACAGTGCTTCTTCCAAGCCCAGGATCGGTGCATCCCTATGAGTAAGAAATCAGGAAAGGGTGGCAGAAGACCTGTGTGGATGAGCAGGGAGCTCATGTGCAAAGTCAAAGGGAAGCAGAAGGTCCATGAATTGTGGAAAGAGGGTCTGAGCACTTGGGAAGAATATAGGAATGTTGTCAGGGCCTGCAGGGACACAACTAGGAAGGCTAAAGCCCACCTGGAAATGAAGCTGGCAAGGGACATAAAGGATAATAAAAAGGGTTTTTTAAAGTATGTGAATAGTAAGAGGACAACTAGGGATAATGTGGGTCCCCTGCTGAACAAGGCAGGTGTCCTGGTAACGGGGGATGCTGAGAAGGTGGAGATACTGAACGCCTTCTTTGCTTCGGTCTTCACTTCAAAGACTCCCCCTTGGGACTCCTGGACTGTGGAGGGAAGAAAGAGTTCGGGAAATGGAGAGCTTCCCTCTGGTTGAGGTGGGAGCGTCTCAGTGGGATCAATGCACACAAATCCATGGGCCCTGATGGGAAGCAACCACGTGTGCTGAGGGAGCTGGTGGAGGTGATTGCTGAGCCACTCTATTATCTTCAACAGGTATTGGAGAACAGGAGAGGTGCCTGAAGACTGGAGGATAGCCAATGTCACTCTGGTCTTTAAAAAGGGCAAGGAGGATCCTAGCAACTATAGGCCAGTCAGCCTCACTTCTGTCCCTGGAAAGGTGATGGAACAGCTTGTTCTGGATGCCATCTCCAAGCAATTGGAAGAGAAGGTGGTCATGAGGAGTAGTCAGCATGGATTCACCAAGGGGAGATTGTGCTCGACCAATCTCATAGCCTTCTATGATGTCATCACTGGCTGGGTAGATGGAGGGAGAGCAGTGGATGTCATCTACCTTGACTTCAGCAAGGCTTTCGATACTGTCTCCCATGACATCCTGATAACAAAGCTGAGAGAGTATGGGATAGATGAGTGGACAGTGAGGTGGATTGAGAATTGGCTGACAGGCACAACTCAGAGGGTGGTGATCAGTGGAGCAGAGTCTGTCTGGACACCTGTGACCAGCAGTGTTCCCCGGGGGTCGGTGTTGGGTCCGGTCTTGTTTAACATCTTCATCAACGACCTTGATGAGGGAATAGTGTCAACTCTTGTTAGCAGTCGCAATCGCAAAGAACTTATCTACACAAAGCAGATAAGCAGGCACTTCTTTATTCCAGCGCTGGGGAACACAGGAGATAATTCCACCCAAGATGTGTTCACCCAAAGGTACAAAGCACAACATATTTATACAATTTTTAGCAAAGATCATTGCACAAAAATGCTCGCTTCTTAGCTTGACCTTTACAATGATTGGCCCCTGATTGCTTCACTTTATCTATATTCTTATTCTATAAAATTCATTGGTTAACTATACTGATTGTTTTAAATACAAAGAGGGGAGGGTAACGATTAATTAGCATATTCATGTTACTTCCTAGAAATCATTATCATATGTTAATGTCCTTTGCGCATGCGTAGTTATGTTGAGCGGGGGTCCTCTGGTGGTCGTCAATAGTCTTCCTCACTGTGTCTGTGAGTGAACCGAAGTGAACCCCCATCCTTAAACAAGCTTATCTCATCTTCATCTGTTGTTATATAACTCCAGTTACTTATTGTTTTAACTCAAGGCCTGTGGCTGGCATCCATTGTTTTAAGCCAAGGTCTGTGACTGGCACCCATTGTTTTAATCCAGGGTCTGTAGAGATTCTTCACAGTGATAAAGACACACCGTCCTGTACAGTATATTCTCTTACTGTTTTCTTAGAATCAAAGTCATCAAATACAATTATTTGTAACACCCTCAGCAATTACCCAATGATACAAAGCTGGGAGGAGTGGCTGACACACAGGAATACTGCGCTGCCATCCAGCGAGACCTTGACAGGCTGGAAAGCTGGGCAGGGAGAAACCAGATGAGGTTTAATAAAAGCAAGTGTAGAGTCTTGTACCTGGGAAGGAATAACCGCTGGAATCAGTACAGGCTGGGGGATGACCTGCTGGAGAAGAGCTCTGTGGAGAAGGACCTGGGGGTCCTGGTGGATGACAGGTTGGCTATGAGCCAGCAGTGTGCCCTGGTGGCTAAGAAGGCCAATGGGATCCTGGGGTGCATCCGGAGGAGCGTGGCCAGCAGGTCAAAGGAGGTGATCCTCCCCTTCTACTCTGCCCTGGTCAGGCCCCACCTGGAGTATTGTGTCCAGTTCTGGGCTCCCTGGTATAAAAAAGACAGGGATGTCCTGGAGAGAGTCCAGAGGAGGGCTACAAAGATGATTAAGGGCCTAGAGCATCTCCCCTACGAGGAAAGGCTGAAAGAACTGAGGCTGTTCAGCCTTGAGAAAAGAAGAGGGGATCTTATTAAAGTTTATAAATATCTTAAGTATGGGAGACAGGGGGAACTAGCCAGCCTCTTTTCAATCGTCTGTGGATACAGAACAAGGGGCAATGGTTTAAAGTTGGAGCATAGGAACTTCCGCACCAATATGTGGAAGAACTTTTTCACAGTAAGGGTGACAGAGCACTGGAATAGGCTTCCCAGGGGGGTTGTGGAGTCTCCTTCTCTGGTGATATTCAAGACCCGTCTGGACGCCTATCTGTGTGATCTGTCCTAAGGAACCTGCTTTGGCAGGGGGTTGGACCAAATGATCTCTGGAGGTCCTGTGGTGGTTTGGCCCTGGCTAGAGGTCAAATGCCCACCAAGCCACTCGCTCACTCCCCTTTTCAGCTGAAAAGGGGAGAAAATATATATTGTGAGGCTTAGGATTCAAGATAAGGACAGAGGGGTCACTCTCCAATTAGTGCAATGGGCAAAACAGACTCAACACAGAATAAAAGAAAGAAAAGTGATTTATTACTACTACAATTACACACCCAGTGAATCAAAGTCGGGTAATGAGAAGTGCGGCCAGGTCTTAAAGCACCTTCCCCCCGCCCCTCCCTTCTTAGCAGACTTAAACTTCATCACGACTTCACTCCTTTCTTTCCCCCCCAACATGGCGCGGGGAGGGGCAGGGAATGGGGAGTGTGTGTGAGGCATTCTGGCAATTCCTCGCAAGCTGCTTTCTTCCTCCAGATCTTAACACTTCTGCTTTCCCCCCTCCACCTCTCCCTTCTTCATAGACTTCAATCATAAATTTGCTCCCTTCTTCCCACCTCCATTGCAGCACGGGGAGGGGCAGGGAATGGGGAATGGGGGTTTTCAGTCCATTCCTCCTGAGTTGTCTTCCTTCTTAGCTGGGGAGGGCATTCCACACACACACACACACTTCCCTTGCAGTGCCATGGGGTCCCACCCACAGGAGACAGTCCTCCACGAATTTCTCCAGTGTGAGTCCTCTCTATCGGGGAGTCATCTCCTCACCACGGGCCTCAGCACGGCTCTCTTCCATGGGGTGCTGATGTTCGGGCCCAGACTCCTTCCGCCTGGTCCCCCACAGAGTCACAAGTCCCCTGGCAAACCTGCTGTGGCATGGATCAATCTCTTCACAGGCTGTAGATGTCTCTGCTCCCCGTCCTTATCCATGGGCTGCGAGCAGACACCCACTCCACTGTGGTCTTCTCCACGGGCTGCAGGGGAATCCCTCTTTCCAGCTCCGCAGAGCTTGTTACACCTTCTCACTCCCTTCTCTGGTGGCAAAATGCCTCTGCCTGTGGGGTTTTTCCCCTATATGTGATTCACAGAGGCACTGTGACCATTGCCAATTGGCTTGGCCCTAGTCAGCAGCAACTTTGGCCTTGAATTGGCCAATGTTTACTGTCTGGGGCCTGCAGAGAGCTTCTAGCTGCTGCTTGCAGAAGCCATCTCAGCAGCACAGCTACGCAAAACTGCGACAGGTCCCTTCCAACCCCTACAATTCTGTGAATCTGATACAACAGCTTTTGAGAATTTTCAATATCTTTGGCATGTTTAAACCAGAATGTTCCTATGACTTGGTCTCCTGAATGTGTTTCACATCTTGGTCAAGGTTATACAATTATTAAATAATACCACCCAGAGACTGGCCTGAGGGTGGAGTTGCAAGAGGCAGGGTGAGTGAGATATCATGGGTAAATGTCTAGGACAGTGGGCACCTCGAGTGTTTTGAAACTTCACCACTGAACAGGTACAGAATCCTGAAAAAATAGGAAGTTATTTGGGAAAAGTATGCTGTCACCCTGGAAGTTCCAGGGAGACACAAATCACTACAGTGTGCTGGGGCATGGCCTACTGTCGTGGTTTTGCTCCAGCTGAGAGCCGAGCACCACAGTCACTTGTTCTTTAAAAGGAAGGGCGGGGGGGGGGGGTGGGTGGGAAGGGAGGGAAGGGAAAGGAAAAAAAAAACAAGCCAAGAAACCAAAACCTCACGGGTTGGGATAAGGATAATTTACTAGAATAGCAGAAAGATAGATATAACAATGATAACAGGACTTTAGAGCAAAAAAAAAAAAAAATTAAACTGGTGATATACAATGCAGTTTCTCACTGAACCACACAGCTCAGGCCGTGCAGCCCAGAGCCATCCCCAAAAAACAGACCATCCCCAAAAACCGTGGGTCCTGGAGCCGCCTGCTCCTCCTCCAACCAGCCCCCCTTTATGCTGAGCATGACGTAATTGGCATGGAATACCCCCTTTGGCCAGTTCCGGTCACCTGTCCTGGCTGCGTCCCCTCCTTTCTCATTAGTAGGGTGTGGCGGTTTAGCTCTGGCTGGAGGCCAGATGCCCACCAAAATCAGTCTATTACTCCCATTTGCAGTTGGACAGGGGATAAAATATATATTGAGAGGCTTAGGAGTCAAGATAAGGACGGGGAGAAATCATCCTGTCATCAACAACATGGGCAAAACAGACTCAACACAGAGTGAAGAAGAGAAAACTATCTCATTTATTACACTACACTAAAAAGAAACAGTGAAACCGGAGTTGGGAGCACAACCAAATCTTGAAACAAACACAACCAGATCTTAAAACACTTTTCCCCCCACCACTCCCTCCTTAGCAGACTTTAGTCAGAATTTTGCTCCCTTCTTCCCTCCCGTTCACAGCACAGGGGGGCAGGGACTGGGGAAAATGGGGTTCTCGGTAACACCTTCCCCCCACTCCTCCATTCTAAGCAGACTTCCCTTTAGCCATGATTTCACTCCCTTCTTCCCCCCGACTGCAGCACAGGAGGGGCAGGGACTGGGAGATGGGGGCTTCGGTCAGTCCCTTGCAAGTTGGTTTCCTTCTCAGCTGGGGGGGTGGGTGGGGGGGGCATTCCTTCCACACCCTCCCCCTGCTGCACCGTGGAGTCCCACCCACGGGAGACAGTCCTCCACGAACTTCTCCAATGTGAGTCTTTTCCCACAGGGCTTTATCTCTTCTATGGCAGGCAGCAATAAATCACAATGTCTCTCCAGTCCTCCACGGGGTCACAAGCCTCCCCCAGCAAACCTGTTCCGGTGCAAATCTCTCTCTTGCTCATCTCTGTGTCTCTGTTTATTTTCATGGGCTGCAAATGCTGGCAGGGTTTTGCTCGCTCCAACATGCGTCACAGCAACTTCTCTATGTCTCCACCTGCTCCATCCAGCGTGGAGCCTCTCCAGCGGCTACAGGTGGGGTCTCGGCCTTTTCCATGGACTGCAGGGAGGGAACACCCGCTCCCCATGGGTTTCTCCATGGGCTGCAGGGGCATCATTCTCTCTGGCACCTGGGGCGCCCCGCCCCTGCCCATTCCCCCCCCCACACACACACACTCCCCAGCCTTGGTGTCTGCACAGCTTGTTACATCTTCTCACTCCCTTCTCTGGTGGCAAAATGCAGCTGCTTGCATTTTTTTTTCTCATATATATGTGATTCAGAGGCGCTATGACTATCTCTCGGCCTTGAATTGCCCAATGTTTACACTTTTTGGGGCCGGCAGAGCATTCCAGCAGCCATTTTCTGCAGTCCCCGGTCTCTCTCTCAGTACCCAGCTATGCAAAACTGTGACATAGGGAAATATGAGCAACTGAAAAAGTCCTTGATTGCTTGGCAACAACTAGAAACATCAGGGTGCTATCAGCACTGCTTTCATCCTAACTCCCAAACACGGCATTCTATCCACTATTAGAAAAGAAATTAACTCCATCCTAGCCGAAACCAAGACACCTACCAAGCCCTGTTCCACACTGTCCTGGTTTCAGCTAGGACAGAGTTAATTTCCTTTCTAGCAGCTGGTGTAATGCTATATTTGGGAGTTAGGCTGAGAGCAGTGCTGATAACACACTGATGTTTTTAGTTGCTGCCAAGCAGTCAAGGACTTTTCAGTTGTTCATATTGCCCTGCTAAAGAGAAGGTGGGTGCACCCAGGAAGCTGGGAGGGGACACAGCCAGGACAGGTGACCCAAACTGGTCAAAGAGGGTATTCCATGCCAATTATGTCATGCTCAGTATAAAGGGGGGCTGGTGGGGGAGGAGTGCACAGCTCCAGGATGCGTGGTTTAGGGGATGGTCCAGCTTTGGGATGGCTCTGAGCTGTATGAGTTGTGCAGTTCAGTGAGAAACTGCATTGTGTATCACTAGTTTTGTATATTTTACTGTAAAAGTCCTATTATTGTTATTTCTCTCTATATATACTGTCCCGGTAAACTATCCTTACCCCAACCCACAAGGTTTGCCTTTGGATGAGGTTTTACTGTCCCACCTATTCCTTAGGCAGGTAGGGATTAGTAACAGCACACAGTCTATGAGGGGCAAAGAGGGGAATAACTACACCACCACCTTCTCCTTTGGGAGAAATGCACCACTTTTTATAATAGCTTTTGAGAATTTTTAATATCCCTGGGCTTTTCAGACCAGCGTGTGGCTATTTCTAAGTCTTCTGCATGTGGTTGAGAGTCTGCATAAGATCATAGACTAACTGAATGTGAAAGGTTGGAAGGGACCTTTAGAGGTCTGCCGCGATTGAGAGACGGGACACAGCTTGATGCAAGACATTGTCGATTTATTGTATAAAATCACAAGTTTATATACTCTAGAAAGCCCATGTGTGCCTTAGTTTCATTGGTGCATAAAAAGCCATTCTACATTAGTCATTTGCTGATTGGTTTAGAAACACTTACGAACATTGTTAGAAAAAAGCAGCTTAAGCCTAGTAGCACAACCTTTGTACGCATTCTCTTTTTGTTTTTTATGACTTCTCTTGTTCCCCCTTCAAGGCTAACCAGTTCCTCCTATCCTGGTCTGGTGTCAGGATGTCTAGTCTTCCCATAATCTTCCATCCTTTATTAGCTAGCTCCTGTGTTGTTTTAAATCTCCCAGGGTTTGTCTACTTAACCCTTTTAGGTCCTGTCCTATACTTCAGGTTCTTTTGTCATTTATGGCAAGCAGGAGAAAAACCCCATCCCAATTGTCCGCGCAGGACTGGGGGGTTGCACACAGGTTGGGCTCTTTGATGCAGCTTGGCCATGTGTCCACAGGCAGACCAATGAGACAGGTTGAAAATTAGGACATCTTCACTAGTTCAGGTTGCTCAGAGCCCCATCAAGCCTGACCTTGAATATCTCCAGGGATGGGGCCTTCACTACGTCTCTGGGCAACCACTTCCAGTCATCCACCACCCTCATATTGAAGAACTTTTTCCTAATATCCTGTAGCAGTTGTGCATAGTTGGGTGCTGAGAGAGAGAGAACCAGGGGCTGCAGAAAATGGCTGCTGGAACCTTCTGCCAGCCTGCTTATAGCGCCTCTGAGAATCACATATAGGAGACAAAGACTCTACCAGAACACAGAGTGCCAGGAAGGCTGCAATTTTGGCCCGTTAAGGGCATTGGGATGTATATTTGCATATAAATGTAAGCAGTTGACAGACACAAAAGGCCTGGAAGGCTGGGGAAGGAGGCGCCCAGGTACCCAGGTGAGAGAGATTGCCCCTGCAGCCCAATGCTGAAGCACGTGGAGTAGCCGGAGGAAAGGACCCATGGAGGAGGCAGAAACCCGACCTGCCCAGTGGAGAGGCTCCACGCTGGATGGAGCCGGGGGAGACATAGAGAAGATGCCATGACTTATGTTGGGATGAGCCCCTGCCAGCACAAGCGACCTACAGAGATGAGCGAAACAGGTTTGCTGGAGGAGGCATTGTAGCCCCGTGGAGTACTGGGACTGAGAGACATTGCTATTTGTTGCTGCCAGCCATAGCAGAGATGAAGCCCAGTGGGAAGAGATTTGCCTTGGAGAAAGTTCGTGGAGGACTGGCTCTTATGAGTGAGATCCTACGGTGCAGCAGGGGGAGGTTGTGTGGAATGGATGCCCCCATCCCGGCCGAGAAGGAAACCATCTTGCAAGGGACTGACCAAAGCCCCCATCTCCTAGTCCCTGCCCCCCTGTCCTGTGCTGCGAGCAGGAGAGGTGAAGAAGGGAGCAAAATCATGGCTGAAAGGGAAGTCTGCTTTAGAATGGAGGGGTGGGGGGAGGTGTTACCAAGATCCCCCATTTTCCCTAGTTTCCGCCCCTCCTGGGCTGCGACCGGGAGGGAAGAAGGGAGCAAACTTCTAACTAAAGCCTGCTAAGGAAGGAGTGGTGGGGGGAAAAGTGTTTGCCTGGTTGCATTTGTTTCAAGATTGTTGGTTGCACTCCTGACTCTAATTCTTTTTCACTGTTTTTTTCTTTAGTGTAATAAATTAGATAACTTTCTCTTCAGCACTTTGTGTTGAGTCTGTTTTGCCCGCGTCATTAACGAGTTTGCCTCTTGAGCCGCCCAATTATATTTTTTTCTCCCCTGTCCAACTAAGAAGGGGAGTAATAGACAGATTTTGGTGGGCATCTGGCCTTTGGCCAGGGCTCAACCACCACACTGAGTTAACCTGGGCTGTTTTCCACACTACCTGAGATTACTCCCCCATAAAAGCAGTTGGTTTGGGAAGGGTGCTCTTGGGTGCCTCCAGAGCAGTCTGAGTATGACCAGGGCATTGTGGTGATCATTGTGTTGTGCAGCACTCTGTAATCATCAGGTTGGTAAGGTATTCTGTGTTATCACTGGGTGTGAGTGTAATTGACTGTTATTGTTCTACTTTCATGGTGCTTTTGTCAGTAACCTGTCCTTATTCCAGCCTGTAGAGGTTCTGTCTGTCCTCTGGGTGTGAGTGGTGCATGGTGCTCAGCTGCTGTTAGGGACTGAACCACCACAGTCCTTTTTGGTGCCTAATGTGGGGCTTGAAGGGTTGGGGTAATGGTAGATCTGACCCAATTGTGTTTGAAAAGCTTAGATAAATCATAGAATCATAGAATTGTAGGGGTTGGAAGGGACCTCGAGAGATCATCGGGTCCAATACCCCTGCCAAAGCAGGCTCCCTAGGACATATCACTCAGATAGGCGTCCAGACGGGTCTTGAATATCTCCAGAGATATCTCCTCCATGGGTCCTTTCCTCCGGCTACTCCACGTGCTTCAGCTCAGGCTGCAGGGGCAATCTCTCTCACCTGGGTACCTGGGCGCCTCCTTACCCAGCCTTCCCAGCCTTTTGTGTCTGTCAACTGCTTACATTTATATGCAAATATACATCCCAATGCCCTTAACGGGCCAAAATTGCAGCCTTCCTGGCACTCTGTGTTCTGGTGGAGTCTTTGTCTCCTATATGTGATTCTCAGAGGCGCTATAAGCAGGCTTGCAGAAGATTCCAGCAGCCATTTTCTGCAAGCCCTGGCCCTCTCTCAGTAGCCAACTATGCAAAACTGCAACACTCAGCTCACCTGGGATAACTGCCTGGGGAGATTGACTCTGGGCTGGCTGAACCAGGACATATGATGAGAAGGCTGAGGTTCTCAACAACTTTTTTGCATCTGTCTTCACTGCCAACTTGTCTCTCTTTTCACATCTCTTGGAAGTTGAAGGACTGCAAGATGGGGACCTGGGGGAAAAAGCCCCTCCCGCTGTAAGTGAACACAAAGTTCATAACCACCTGAGGAACCTGAATGCTCACAAATCTATGGGACCTGATGAGATGCATCCCAGAGTCCTGAGGGAATTGGCTGATGTATTTGCAAAGGCACTCTCCACGATATTTGAAAAGTCATGGCAGTCAGGTGAAGTCCCCAGTGACTGGAAGAAGGGAAAAATTACACCCATTTGTAAAAGGGTAGAAAATAGGATTCCGGGGACTACTGACCTGTCAGCCTCACCTCTGTGTCTAGGAAAATTATGGAACAGATCCTTCTAGAAGCTATGCTAAAGCACATGGAGGACAGGGAGGTGATTTGAGACAGCCAGCATGGCTTCACCAAGGGCAAGTCGTGCATCACTGAAAAAAGACTGACCCATAACCCCCTGACACCCACCATTCAGGTATTTATAAGTATTGATAAGATCCCCCCTCAGTCTTCTCTTCTCTGGGCTAAAATGTCTGAAGTCCCTAAGCCTCTCTTTGAAAGAGAGATGTTCTAATCCCCTAATAATCTTTGTATCCCATTTTTGTACCCTCTCCAGTAGCTCCCTGTCCTTCTTGAACTGGGGAGCCTGAAACTGCACACAGAGCAGAGGGGGAACAGAACCTCCCTCGACCTGCTGGCTACACTTTTCTTGATACACCCCAGAATGCCATTTGCTTTCTTGGCCACAAGGGCACATTGCTGGCTCATGGTCAACCTGTTGTCCACCAGGACTCCCAGGTCTTTTTCCACAGAGCTGCCTTCCAGTAGGTCAGCCCCACACCTGTACTGGTGCATGGGGTTATTCCTCCCTAGGTGCAGGACCCTACACTTGCCCTTGTTGAATTTCATAGGTTGCTCTCTGCCCAACTTTCCAGCCTGTCCAGATCTCACTGGATGGCACCACAGCCTTCTGGCATGTCAGCCATTCCTCACAGTTTTGTAGCAGCAGCAAACTTGTTGAGCGTATACTCTGTCCCTTCATCCAATTCGTTGATGAATATATTGAACAGGGCTGGACCCAGGACTGACCCCTGAGGAACACCACTTGTTACAGGCCTCCAACTAGACTCTGTGCCACTGATTACAACCTTCTAGGCTCTGTCCTTCATCCAGTTTTCTATCCACCCCACTGTCCATTCATGACATTGCATGTTCTCTTTCTGAGAAATAATCTTAATGTGATAAGAGTTATAAAACACATGGCTACGTGTTGTGTGTTGAAGGCATTGTTTACTTGATTTTTTTTGGGGGCTTTTGGGGATCCTGAGCAGAGGGGTTTATGTGGGACTTCAGGATAAAGATCTAATAATCAAATAAGAATAGTTTGTTGGTGTGGATACATAGCCTAGGCAAAATAAGCAAGTCCCTCAGAATATTCTGGCAGTCTCTGAGGCCCCAGCTGAGATGAAGGATCTGTTGTGATAAGTTGTATTTGCCTTTGTGTACAATTATTATCTCAGAACACTTTGATTAAAGAGAGAGGAAGAGGTACAGTACAGAAGTAAGTAAGGCCAGTGTTTAGTTATGTTGTGGTTTTGCATGGTGGGGTTCTGGTGGAAGGGGGGGAGCTGCAGGGGTGCCTTCTGCAAGAAGCAGCTAGAAGCTTCCCCTAGGCCTGACAGAGTAAATACCAGCTGGGCTCAAGGCCAGACCTGCCACTGACCAAGGCCAAGCCAATCAGTGATGGTCACAGCGCCTCTGTGAATCACATTTAGGAGGGGGAAAAAAAAAAAAAAAAAAGCAAGCAGCTCCCTTTTGCCACCAGAAAAGGGAATGAGAAGATGTAAGAAACTCTGTAGACACCAAGGTCAGTGAAGAAGGGTGAGGAGGCGCTGCAGGTGCCAGAGAGAGAGATTCCCCTGCAGCCCATGGAGAAGACTGTGGTGGAGCAGGCTGTTCCACTGCAGCCCATGGGAGATGAATGGGAGCAGAGATCCTGACGTACGGAAATCGACTCTATAACTCGAAAGTTATAAAGTAGGTATGTTTATTGCGCGCAGATGCATGGGGCATCTCTCCTCCACAAACGTGCATCCCAAGGCAGCAGACCGACCTTACATTTATACAATAAAACAATGAATATTCTATCAATGCCTATACATATTAAGTACCTGAACCCGCCTACTCTCGCTTCTCATGCTAATTAGCTTATCAGTCCTTGGCGCTTGCGCAGATCCTTGCAAGGGTCGTGGGCAGGGGTCTCTGGGAGGAAGGCTGTATGTCTTCCTCATGATGTACTTTCACCTCTCGCCTGGAATGCAAGGATCTTGCCAGCTTGCAGTGCCTCTATCAGTCTGTGCTAATTGATGTCCTTGTGAGGGGCCCATGGACGTATTTCAGCCATCTGTTTTTCTTTGTTGAAGAGATACACGACTGATGCGCCTTGGCTCTGCTCGCCCGAGGGAGCAGCCGTGGGGTGATACCATTCTGTCCTCGAGTTCTTGCCTTTTACCTTTTCCTCAAGTTAGCATGAAGTTATCACAAGTAAGCCCTCTGCTATGAGAGAAAAACAGATTTTCCCCCCTCCACAGACCATTCCACACGACCATCTAGCTAAATTTCAAGCTCTATGCTATACCTGCTCCTATGCCTGCACATCAATCCCACCTGCAGCCCATAGAGAGGCCCTGCGCTGGAGCAAGTGGAGACATATGGAAGATGCTGTGACACGTGTTGGAGCAAGCCTCTGGCAGGACCTGCAGCCTGTGGAGACAGAGTGATAGAAAGAGAGAGAAAGAGAGAGGCCTATGCCAGAGCAGGTTTGCTGGGGGGAGCTTGTGACTCCGTGGGGGACCAGGCTGGAGAAGTCTGGGCCTGAGAGACTGAGAGAGATTCTATGATTCTATGAGTGCACCCCATAGAAGTGACCCATGCTGGGGCACCTGGTGAAGAGCTGAAGCCCTGTGGGAAGGGACTCATGTTGGAGAAGTTTGTGTAGGACTGTCTCCCATGGGTGGGACCCCATGCTGGGGCAGGGGAAAAGCTTGAGGAATGCCCCCCTGTAGGGAATGGCGACCGGAAGATCACGAGCTGTACGGAAAGCAAATAGGGAAAAGGGGTCCTCACTATGCTGCTAGAGATAAGGCTTCTGCACAGGAGAGGATGATACGGGCAGTGACACAGGTTAAGGGGCGGTAACAAGGCATAGGGCATATATAAGTTCTTGTTAAACCATAAATAAACGCCATTTGCAGCATCCTCATATTGGTGTCAGTGCTCTCTGGCCCGGGGACGGGGGGTGTGTCTCCGTGCCACCTCAACCGAAGGAGGTCAGTTGCTGAACGAAAGGCAACAAGTGGTGACCCCGACGTGATACTTTGAGGTGGCGGACCGCGGGCGGTCGTTCGAGGGATCCGGATCATGGAAAGCGTCGTAAGGGTGATGTGCACCGGTGCTCGGGAATGGGGGCTTTCTGTGAAAGCGAAAGAAGCACGGAAGTGCGCCGAGCGGCTCCTGAAAGATGGAGCGATTAGTTCGGCGGGAGATTTATTATCTCCTCAGAACTGGCCAGCTTGTACTGCTTGCCTAGCAGAGTACACGATGGCAAATAAGTCGGGGAAAGAGTTAAAAACGTGGGGGGTAATTCAAACTTTGTTAAAGCGGGTTAGGGAGGAGAGAGAGATCTGGCAGGCTGCCAGGGAGGCGCTCTTTAAAGGGGAAGCGGCAGCCGCTCAGACCGAAATAGAGGGGTCTGAGGAGTTTAGCGGGGGCTGTGATGCAGACCCCTTGCACGGGAGTGGGGAGGAGGAAACGGACGGGCAAGATACCGAAAATGTTTTGAGTGAGGGGGAGGAAAAGGCTCTTGGCGTGTACCCGGTGCAGCCAGCAAAAAGGAGAGCTCCAGGGACTGCAGGAGCAACAGGCGTTACGCCTACTGCACCACCTAGTCCCGACATACCACCTCCACAGTATCCGTGGAACGAGCTGCGACAGGCGCACCAGGAGGGAGAACCGGGGGGTGTGGGCGGTCTCTCGGGGCCGGCTACGTCGGCAGGCGCTAGGAAAAAACAAGCGGTGAAGGGGACAGAGCGGGGAGTCGCCTCAGAGAAAGCAACACTGCGGACAGGGGGTCCATTAATAGCTGATGATCCTCGCGACTGGTTGCCGGGTGCTTTTTTGCGTAAACCGCCTAGTCCGGAGGGGGCTGGGAGGCGAGAAATAAAAACCGCGCCACAAAAAGATGGCGCCACCCGGAAACGGCACGCCTCCGCCCCTTGTGAGATCCTGCCGGGAGTGGAGGAGGAGTCTGATGAGAGTGGGGAGGAGAAAGAGGCGGATACCGATGACGAGCTAGTGAGGGCGTTGCAAGAGGCGTGGCAGCCAGCGGAGAGGAAAAGGCAGAAGAAATCGGAAGTGCCTCAGAGCAGCTCTGGCTCCTCTGAGGGGGCGTTGCAAGAGATGTTTCACCTCCTATGAACCATTGAATTGCAGGTACAACAGCAAAAGCAGGCATTACAAGCACTAGATAAAAACCCCTCTCTCCAGTGCAGCAGATGTTCTACCTTTTTGTGTTCCAGGAACTGTTCAGCTCTTATTACTGCTGTTTGACACAGTGGACTCCTACTCTAAACAGTTTCTCATTCGTTTGCACTGTCAAATTAAATACATAACGTTGTGTTTTGGTTTCTGTCTCCCTTCAAAGTGATGACACACACCTATATATATTTCACAAAAAAAAAAAAAAGTCAATGTCAGGTGTTAGTAAGAAATGAAGTTACAGGTACTAACTTGGGGAAGGAGATCTGCCTATGTCATTACAGATATGGGAACCAAGTGGATAAAGCTGTGGATCCAGAAGAAATCGAGCCGCATGAACCAACTCGGGATCCTGATCACAGTAACTGAAGTCAAGTTTTGCAACTGCAGCCACGGTGGACTATGAGTTTTGCTGCGGGACATTTTGAACCGTCTAACAGTTTTTGAAATATGCATGTGTGTTTGTGGTAAATGAAAATTAGGGAAATGATAACTGATGTTACCTGCACTCCTGACACTCCTGATTGGCGAAGCAAGCAAATACAATCACAAAGGAAACTAATAAATTAAGCCCAAAAGATATTCTTCATATTGGACAATTGGTTTCATGAGTGGGAATTTCAGGATGGATGTTGTCAATGGTCAAATTTGGATTATTGAATATGGTAGTTATGGCACTTGTCGTACATTTACTGCCATGCTTGCTGAGCTTTCTGCAAAGGGCCCTTGCAGAGACCTCTAACAAGCAGATACTAAAAAGGAAAATTGTCTGGGAGGACAGCAGGCTTGCTGGCAGTCTGGCTCTCCTCACAAAGACACAAGGCCTGACAGTATCCTTGAATTCCCATGCAAGAGGAAATTTACTCATGCTGAGAGATATTTGGTAATCACATTTTCAAAACATAGCGACCCTGAAGATAGAGGTACAGACTGCTGTAAACCAAGAAAGAGTTGTGAGAAGGTATTTGGAAGTAAGTGAACATGCCATGAACTATCAATAATAAGAGAGTTAAAAACACAGCAGGTGTGCAGATAACTTTTAGACATCAAAGGTAAACTAACAATGTTTAGCTATAAGATATGCTAACCGAAGGAGGTCGGTTGCTGAACGAAAGGCAACACACCACCACCCCCTGGGCAGCTTATTCCAGTGCTCTGTCACCCTAACTGTGAAAAAGTTCTTCTGCATGTTCGTGCGGAACTTCCTATGCTCCAACTTGCAGCCATTGCCCCTTGTCCTATCTCCACAGACCACTGAAAAGGGGCTGGCTGATTCCCCCTGCATCCCATGCTTAAGATAATTATAGACTTTAATTAGGTCCCCCCTTTGTCTTCTCTTCTCAAGGCTGAACATTCCCAGCTCACTCAGTCTTTCCTCATAGGAGAGATGCTCCAGGCCCTTAATCATCTTCGTAGCCCTTCTTTGGACTCTCTCCAGGAGATCCCTGTCCTTTTTATACCAAGGCGCCCAGAACTGGACAGAATACTCCAGGTGGGGCCTGACCAGGGCAGAATAGAGGGGGAGAAGGACCTCCTTTGACCTGCTGGCCACACTCCACCTGATGCACCCCAGGATCCCATTGGCTCTCTTAGCCACCGAGGCACACTGCTGGCTCATGGCCAACCTGTCATCCACCAGGACCCCCAGGTCCTTCTCCACTGAGCTCTTCTCCAGCAGGTCATCTCCCAGCCTGTACTGATACAAACGGTTGTTCCTTCCCAGGTGCAAGACTTTACACTTGCTTTTGTTGAACCTCATTTGGTTTCTAACTGCCCAGCTCTCCAGCCTGTCCAGGTCTCGCTGGATGGCAGCGCAGTGTTCCTGCGTGTCAGCCACTCCTCCCAGCTTTGTATCATCTGCGTACTTGCTGAGGGTGGATGCTATTCCCTCATCAAGGTCGTCAATGAAGATGTTAAACAGGACTGGACCCAACACCGAGCCCTGGGGAACACCGCTAGTCACAGGCCTCCAGTCAGATTCTGCTCCACGAATCACAACCCTCTGGGCTCGGTCCGACAGCCAATTCTCAACCCACCTCACTGTCCACTCATCTATCCCATGCTTTCTCAGCTTTGCTATCAGGATGTCATGGGAGACAGTATCAAAGGCCTTGCTGAAGTCAAGGTAGATGACATCCACAATGTTTACCATGTTGATCAAATAGATGATGGTATGATGCTTTATCACCTGGCTGTGGTATATGAACCACACCCCCTTTATGCAATCCCTGCCCACCTGTTTATCACCTCAGGGAAGGGAGTCAGGTTCCTAATTCTGTTATACTGTGTGATACTGATTTATGATGAGATATTATCCTCATGGGGCCTTTCTATGTGGCATTTTGGCCATTCCCATCTATTGTGCAATGTATATTAACATTATTTAACAATCATGCTTGGTTTATAGGAAGACTTGGAGGTGTGTGTGCTTTCTCCTCCCCTTTTTCCTTCAGGATTGTTACAGCATCCTTTGAGAACTTTGACTATCCCTGGGATATTCAAACTAGTATAGGGCTCTTGCTCGCTCTCATGAATATTTTCCTGATCTTGTGTGTTACCAACAGCTGCTTCAAGAATATTGGCAAGTTATTTTCCCTGGGGCTGAAGGGTTGGGGTGGCATGGTGTAATGGAGGGCATGAGCAAATACCTAGACAAGAAAAACAGACCCATAGGCACTGAGGCTACCTGAACATCAGAAACTGATGCTGTAGTTGAGCCAGAAAGAACCCTTACAACAGGCACTGTAGCTACTCAGGCCTCAGAGAGTGCAGCTCCTCTAATCTCCACAACAAGCATCATGGGCACTCACACCTCAGAGGCCAACCCTATAGCTGATCCAGAAAGCCAACCAGTACCAATATCAGTTGCCCCTATACAGAAGTACATAAATCAGTTTACATTGTGAAAGATGATGATGAACTGTGACCATCGTGAGAATCTGAAGAAGGAGCTATACCAGATGTTATAACCTGATCCTTGTCCTTGAGCGATCTGGGAGATGTGAGAACATTTCAGCTGCCTTCTAGGTAAGTACATCATTACCTGGCTACTCTGATGCTGGGACAATGGGGCCAGCAGTCTGGAATTAGAAGGCAGGGGAGCCAAGCAGCTGTGAACCCTGTCAAGAGAAGGAGGCATTGACAAGGTGATTGGAAAGAAGTTCCAAGTCCTCAGCCTCTTGAGGTGACCTCTATCAAGTGTGAGGGAAAGGTACCCGTTCATTTAAGATGTCATGTGTTGGCCAGGCAAGTGGACAACTGTGGAGCAGGGTATTCAGTGTTGAGGGAGTTAGCTGTGCAGGAAATGGTTTACTATGATCCTGATGATTCACAGCTGCACACTGATCCTGATGAAGTCCAGTGTTCCCAACCCATGTGGTGTAAGTTTGTGTGGAGTACACCAGCATCATATGCCAAGTCACTGGCCATAACAGACTGGGGCAAGGAAGAAGCACCAACAGTGGATGAGGTGGCTGTCCAACTCAGTCTATTTGAAGAAAGTCTTTCTTCCTCCCTAGTCTCTCAGCTGTGGACTTTTGGAATAGCTGCATTAGAGACAGAAGAAACCGAACAACTGTCTATTCTGCCCGGACTGTCAGAAGACCTTTCTGTTGTGGGGCTGCTAAAGATTGAAGAACAGTGGGTACCAATTGCTACCATGATGGTGCACAGATGACAGTACTGCCTGGACTCCCTGACTCTCATTCAGAAACTGATTCATCAACTGGAGAGTCAAGGTAGAACCTGCTCACCCTTCAATAGTCCAATTTGCCAGTGTGGAAGCCCAATGGAGAGTGGAGGCTGATGGTAGACTATTGTGGCCTGAATGAAGTCATGCCACCTGTGAGTGCTGCAGTGCCAGACATGCTATCACTCCCTCCTCAGCCAGACAGGGGAGAAAATATATATATAATGAAAGCCTTGCACATTGAGATAAGAACAGGGAGAGATCATTCCGCAATTAGCATCACAGGCAAAACAGACTCAACACAGAATAAATTTAATCTAATTTATTACCAAATAAAAACAGGGTAGGATAGTGAGAAAAAACAAAATCTTAAAACATCTCCCTCCACCCCTCCCTTCTTCTTGGGCTCAACTTTATTCATGATTTCTCTCCTTTCATCCTGCCCCCAAGCAGCACAGAGGGATGGGGAAACAGGGGGTGTTATCAGTTCATTGTTTCTGCCACTCCTTCCTTCTTGGGGACTCCTCATGCTCTTCAATGTGAGTCCCTCCCACAGGGGCTTCAGTTCTTCATGAACTGCCTAATGTGGCTTCCATGAGGTACAGACTTTCAGGAACAGACTGCTGCAGCATGGTCTCCCATGGAGTCACAAGTCCTGCCAGCAAACCTGCTCCAGTGATGGCCCTTTCTTTGTGGGCTGCAGGTTCTGCCAGGAGATTGCTCAAGTATGGGCTTTCTACTGGGTCAGTTTCCTTCAGGTGTCTGCTTCACCATGGTCTTCTCCACAGGTTGCAGGGGGAATTTCTCCTCCAGTGCCTGGAGCACCTCCTCCCCCTTCTTCTTCACTGACCTTGGTATCTGTGAAGTTCCTTACATCTTCTCACTCCTTTCTCCGGCAGCAAAAAGCTCCCACTTGGGTCAGGTTTCTTATTAAATATGTTATCACAGAAGTGTTATCACTGTTGCTGATTGTCTCAGCCTTGGTCAGCAGTGGTTCTGTCCTTGAGCCTGCTGATATTGGCTCTGTTGGACTTATGGGAAGATTCTGCAACAATATGCAGAAGAACTTTTTCACAGTGAGGGTGACAGAACACTGGAACAGGCTGCCCAGGGGGTTGTGGAGTCTCCCTCTCTGGAGATATTCAAGACCTGTCTGGATGCCTACCTGTGTGACCTGTCCTAGGGAACCTGCTCTGGTGGGGGGTTGGACCTAATGATCTCTTGAGGTCCCTTCCAACCCCTATGGTTCTGTGATCCTAGCAACTTCTTGCAGAAAGCCTCCCCTGCAGCCCCCCCCAAATCTTACCATGCAAACCCAAAACACTTTTTCCTTAGTGTGTATGGAAATGTCTCTCAGAATTAGCTGTTACATTACCTCTGACTGGACTGTAGTTTCCCAGGTCCTCTTTCAAAACAGGAGGGACATTTGTTTTCTTTGTCTTTGGGTGTTTCTCCCAATTGCCATGATTAAGCAAAGATTATCCAGAGGGGCTTTGCAATGACATCAGCCAGCTCCCCCAGCACTTGTGGGTGCACCCCATCAGGGCCCATGGACTTATGTATGTCCAATTTTCTTTAGTATTCCCTGACCTGATCCTCTGCCAAGGGTACATTTTCTTGGCTATATACTTCCCCCTGGTTTCTGGACTTGGGATTCCTGAAAGCCAGTTGTACTAGTAAAGACTGAAGGAAAGAAGGCATTCAGTATCTCAGCCTTTTCCATGTCCTCTGTAAACAGGTGCTCCATCTCATTCAAGAGTGGGACAACATTTTTCCCTAGCCTTCCTTTCTGTCACTGTCAAGTTTTGTGTGTCTGGGTTCTAGTGGAGAAGAGGGGGCTGCAGGGGTGGCTTCTGCAAGAAGCAGCTAGAAGCTTTTTGTAGGCTTGAGAGAGAGTAAACACCAGCCAACTCAAGGCCAGAGTCATTGTTGACCAAGGCCAAGCCAATCAGCGATGGTCACAGCACCTCTAGGAATCACATTTAGGAGAAAAAAATGCAAGCAGCTGCTTTTTGCCACCAGAGAAGGGAGTGAGAAGATGTCAGAAACTCTGGTGCACACAGTGAGGTCAGTGAAGAAAAGGGGGGAGGGGGGGTGAGGCACTCCAGGTGCCGGAGAGAGAGATTCCCCTGCAGCCTGTGGAGAAGACCATGGTGAAGCAGGCTGTTACTCTGCAGCCTGTGGATGATGATGGGGGGCAGAAATCCCATCTATAGCCTGTGGAGGACCCTGTGCTGAAGCAGGTGGAAACACCTGAATGATGCTGTGACCCTGTGGGAAGCCTGCATTGGAATGAGCTCTTGGCAGCAAAACCTGCAGCCTGTGGAGAGACCAACCCATGCTGGAGCAGGTTTGCTGGGGGGACTTGTGACTCTGAGGGGGACCAGGCTAGAGCAGTCTGGGCCTGAAGGTCAGCACCCCATGGAAGGGAGCCATGCTGAGGCAGTTGGTGAGGAGCTGAAGCCTCAACAGAAAGGACTCACGGAGACATTTGTCCTGTCTCCCGTAGGTGGGACCCCATGGTGAAGCAGGGGAAGGGTGTGAGGAATGTCCCCTCTGCTAAGAAGGAAAACAACTTCTGAGGAACTGACTGAAACGCTCATTCTCTGCCCTCTCCATGCTGCAATGAGCAGGGGAAGAAGGGGGTAAAATCATGAATAAAGATAAGTCTGCTAAGAAGGGGGAGAGGTGGGGAGAGGTGATTTAAGATCTGATCACACTTCTCATTACCCAACTCTGGTTTCACTGGGTGTGTAGTGTAATAAATTAGAGAGTTTTCTTGCTGCAATTGAGATGGGACACACACAGCTTGATGCAAGCATTGTCGATTTATTGTAGCAAATCACAAGTTTATATACTTTGCAAAGCCTGTATGTGCCTTAGTTTCATTGGAGCGCAGAAGCCATTTTTGCATTTACTATTTGCTGATTGGTTTAAAAACACTTACGAACATTGTTAGAAAAAAGCAGCTTAAGCCTAGTGTCGTGGTTTCACCCCGGCTGTGGGCCGAGATCCACGCAGCTGCCTGCTTCTTAAAGTAAAAGAGCAGGGGAAGAGGGAAAAAGGGGGGAAACAAGGGAAGGGAAAAGGAAAGGGCAAATAACTCCAAAACCAAGAAACTAAGAGGCCCGTGGGTTGGGATAAGGATAGTTTACTAAGATAACAGAAAGATAAAATATAACAATGCTAACAGGACTTTAGAGCAAAAGAATATGAAACTATTGATACACAATGCAGTTTCTCACCGAACCACACAACTCAGGCCGTACCACCCAGAGCTGTCCCGGAACCCAACCGTCCCCCCAAGAAGCACGCGTCCCGCCACCGCCCCTCTTCTTCCTCCCCTCCGCCCCCCGTTATCCTGGGCAGGACGTAATTGGCATGGAATACACTCTTTGGCCCATCTGGGTCACCTGTCCTGGCTTCGCCCCCCCTTTCTCATGAATAGAGAAATACGAAGAAGCTGAGAAAGTCCTTGACTGTCTGACTGCAACTAAGAACATCAGGGTGTTATCAGCACTGCTTTCATTTTAACTCCCAAACACAGCATTCCATCAGCTGCTACAAATGAAGTTAACTCTATCATGACTGAAACCAGGACACATAGTAACACAATCTTTACAGCACCCTGTTTTTCATTCCTTCCAGCTTGTTTTGTTCTTCCTTTCAAGGCCGACTAGTTCCTACTATCCTTTCTGGTGCCTGCATGTCTCCTTCTAACAGTTGCACAGTGCTGGAGGTTCCACTTAACCCTTTTAGGTCCTGTCCTACATCTCCCCCTTCCTGTTGCACAAAAAGAACCTTCTTCATAGACCGATCTATCAAGCATTGCATACACTGTAACATACACAAGGTAAAAGGAGCAAAAAAAAAAAAAATAAAAGCAGCCAAGGCATAAGCAAGTTTTTACCAAGCTTCTCAACCATCCAGATAATCCCCATCCTCCAAAAATTATGTTCAACCACTCACATCCATCATCTTGTCAGAGTTTCAAGACTCCATCCTTAAGCTGTTGGATGATAGCATGAATAGACTCAGAATGATCTGAGAAATTCATACAACACATACCCTCAAAATCCTCACAACCATGGCCTTGTGCTAAAACCAAAAATTCTACAGTAGCTCTATTTTGCAGCGTGGCATGATGAACACTATCCATGTCTAATAAGAGACCAGACAGTGCATGGCTAGTAGCATTTGTTTGCTTTGCAAGCCAACAACCAAGTTTATCTAAAGTAGCTAATGCTTTTCCAGAGGCTGCTTCTGGCAACAAAAGGGAGGCTGCAGTGAGCTGACTAAGAGACCAAAATTCTGCTTGATCATCACAGTCAGGGCTGTAGGTGTGTATACCACGCTTTGCCCAGTGGGAAAGGTGGTGTTGTAAAATAGAGGTGTTAGGTTGACTTTCTGTTCTGACTCCTACGCTATACAGGCTCCCTTTTATGTGTGAGAGGATAATGGGCTGAGCCCTATCCCCACAAATAAAAAATATCCTGGATGGTAATAAAAGGGGAGCATTGCTGGATCTCGACAAATTTGTTGCTGTATAGTTACACCAGGTACTGGCATTTCTAAAGACAGAGTAGGCCACAGAACCTACTCCTCATACATTATTATGATTCCCCCTTCTTGTTTATGGACCAGCCAGATTTTTGTGAAAAGCATCATCCATCCTGCAAGAGAAACACTGTGACCTACACAGCAAAAATATCTAACAAAAACATAAGTCCTTATTTAATTACATCTAAAAGCCATCCTGTAAAACATGGCAAGCCAA
Source organism: Hypotaenidia okinawae (assembly GCA_027925045.1). Lineage (NCBI taxonomy): Eukaryota > Metazoa > Chordata > Aves > Gruiformes > Rallidae > Hypotaenidia > Hypotaenidia okinawae. Next base: position 34,629,412 of record BSDF01000005.1, on the reverse strand, counting down.
AAACTGCTAATTGGCTACACATACTGTTCACACCAAAGTGATTAATTAGTAATTGTAATGAGTTTTGATAAGCATGTCTTATAGCTACACATTGTTAGTTTACCTTTGATGTCTAAAAGTTATCTGCACACCTGCTGTGTTTTGACCCTCTTATTATGGGTAGTTCATGACCTGTTCACTTACTTCCAAATAGCTTCTTGCAACTCTCTGCTCTAAGGCAGTCTGTCCCCCTGCCTTCAAGGCCACTGTGTTTTGAAAATGTGATTACCAAATACCTCTCAGCATAAATAATTTGCCTGTTTCATGGGAAATTCAAGGATATTGTCAGGCCCTATGTCTTTGTGAGGAGAGCCAGGCTGCTGGCAAGCTGTCCTTCCCAACAATTTTTTTCTTTTTAGTATCTGCGTTACAAAAACTGCCCTTTGCAGAAAGCTCAATAAGCATGGCAATAAATGTAAGACAAGTACTATAATTACCAAATTCAATAATCCAAATTTGACCATAGACAATATCCATCCTGAAATTCCCCATGCATGAAACCAATTGTCCAATCCAAAGAATTCATTTTTCATGTTGTATCTTTTGTGTTTGATCTATTAATTTCTGAATGCTGAGTGGTCAGCCAGATTCATGCAGCACATGCCTTTCAAAGTTTTCACAACCATGTCTGTGAGCCAGCAACAAAAATCAGTTGCTGCTTGATTCTGTAAAGTCTTACAGAATCCACATCTGTGGCTAAGTGCATTGATACCTTTGCTGTTGTATTTGTTTGCTTCGCCAATCAGGAGTGCAGGTAACATCAGCCTCACGTTTTTGTGCAGGCATCTATTGTAGTCTGTGATCTTAGGCTGTGCAGAAATCACTATTTCCCTAATTTTCATTTACCACAAACACATGCATATTTCAAAAACTGTTAGATGGTTCAAAATGTCCCGCAGCAAAATTGATAGTCCATTGTGGCTGCAGTTGGAACACTTGACTTCAGTTACTGCGATCAGGATCCCATCCTGGTTCATGCAAGCTTCATTTCTTCTGGATCCATGGCTTTATCTGTTGCGACGGAGGGAAGACATGTGCGCTCGATGCGAGTGATCAGCAAGCTTCATTATGCTGTAGCTATTCCAAGGAAGCACAACTCACTGCACTGTGCTGGGCCCTGGCCACTATTTACCAAAACAATGCTTGATACTAGGCAGCGCAATCAAGGGGAAGAGAAGGAAAACAGACCCAACAGGCACTGCATCTACCCCAACCCCCACACAGGCACTGTGGCTACTCAAACCCCAGAGGCAGGAACTGTAGCTGAGCCACAAAAACAACCAGTACTGGAAACAGTCGCCCCTATACAGAAGAATCATAGAATTGTAGGGGTTGGAAGGGACCTCGAGAGATCATCGGGTCCAACCCCCTGCCAAAGCAGGCTCCCTAGGACATTTCACTCAGATAGGTGTCCAGACGGTGTTGCGGCGGAGGGAAGACATGTGCACCCGACGCGAGTGATCAGCAAGCTTCGTTTATTGAATAGTACAGTCATCTTTTATAATAGCTCTAATTAGCTCATTACATATTGCAAAAGCCAAGCTCATCATTGGTTATTACTTTTAAGGTTAGTCCTGCCCTTAGTTCTTCATCTGTGGTCAGCTAAATCCCCCTGTTCTCACGCCTGAACAAAGAGGCATCCTGTTGTTTGCAACTTATGTATCCAAGAATAGAACGTCCTGGTCATATCAGCAACTAGCTTAGCTGTGTACGATGCCTCCCAAATTCCAGCTCGGCCAGCTGGCCTATGTCAGCTAGCCATTCCTCCACAATTCCCCCGTTTTTATTTTGTATGATATAAACCTGGTTAACCATTTTCAGAAAAAGGGCTTTGAGACAAGAAAATACACATCCTAAACAAAGCAAAACTATTAGAACTACAATTAAAATCAACAACCCTGTTTGAAAAATACTTTTAAGCCAACCATTCAATCCCATCCAGTTCTCTAGAGCCTCCAAGCCAAAAAACCCAGTATCTTGTTTGATCTTTTGAGAGTGTTGCATAAGGTCCTGAATCTCTTTGTGAATGGACTGAGAGCGATCATTCAAATCCATACAGCACAGTCCATCAAAATCCTCACAACCATGCCCATGAGCCAGCAATAAGAAGTCTATTGCGGCTCTGTTCTGAAGCACAGCATGCTGTACTGTACAGATCTTTTGCCAATTCTGACAAGACCCTGCTTGTTGCGTTGGCCTGCTTTACCACCCAACATGCCAGGTCTCTTAGATTTCTATGAGCCCGTGCTGCAGCAACACCTGGTATAAAAAATGATACAGACATAATTTCCCACTTATTCCAGAGGTTAACTGAGTCACGACAGCTTGACTCTAAGGTGGCGGTAAGGTCCCTCTTGAAGCGATATCTGTGAGTCAAATTGGGATGGTGAAGTGGTGCACCTAAACTAAGTTGACCTATGGTACATGGTCCTCCGAGAGGGTTTGTGGGAATCCCTGTCCAGGCACGATTGCCACAAATTAAAAAGAATCCTTTGGGTAAGCGCCTGGGTAACGTGGTGCCAGGGGCTGGTCTGTCCTTAGTGCGGGATATGTTCTGACACCACGTTCTTTCCCAGCTGATAGGGGCACCTATCGGAGTAATGATCGTAGGGTTTGACTCATTAACCTTGCGCCCTTCCTTATCCTCTCCTGACCATTCCCTATTTCCAACATAAACACAATAGCTAGCATTGAGAGAGTCTGCTACATCAATTTCTTGCAGCTCTGGGCCGACAGGGAGCCAGTCGTCCCAGATGTCATATCTGTTCATGCAATTTCTGGCATTGTTCCCAATTCGTCCCCACTTACTTCACCTCAACACTGTGTTCATGGAACTGTTAAGAAATATCCATGTGTACTCATTAATTGGCACCCCTACTAGACACGTCAAAAACGGGGTGCTAGGCATAGCGAGACTGGTGCAGAGGGTGGTGGTATTTAATACCCATGCCAGGGTGACCCATACGTTCTGCCATGAGTCAACAATTGCTCTGGTTAGATGTTCTGCTCACCCGCCTTACATGCCTCTCACTATTGCTAATAATTGGGTGAGGCTACACAGTCACTTTGTTCCTTTTTAAGGCAGTTGTTAACATTCTTGCAGTTTGTTATCTCAAGGATTTTCTTGCAGCCTCCTGTTCTCACAGACACCTAGCTCTCCTGTTACTGCATACTGACATGCCTCTGCTAGCTTCCCCAGCCCTGATTATGCGGGGGTCAGGAGCAAATCTGGGTGGGCCACAAAACCCACTCCTCTCATACATTGCTACAATTCCCCCTTCTTGTTTATGGACCAGCCAGATTTTTGCGAAGAGCATTATCTATCTTGCAAGAGAAACACTGTGACCTACACGGCAAAAATAACACTAAGACAAAAATAACTAATGAAAACATAAGCTCTTGTTTAACCAAATCTAAAAGCCATTCTGTAAACTAAAAGCCATACTGTAAAATGTGGCAAGCTAAAAACTGCCAATTTGCTACACATACTGTTCACACCAAAGTGATTAATTAGTAATTGTAACGAGTTTTGATAAGCATGTCTTATAGCTACACATTGTTAGTTTACCTTTGATGCCTAAAAGTTATCTGCACACCTGCTGTGTTTTTGACTCTCTTATTATGAATAGTACATGATCTGTTCACTTACTTCCAAATAGTTTCTCGCAACTCTCTGCTCTAAGGCAGTCTGACCACCTGCCTTCAAGGCCACTGTGTTTTGAAAATGTGATTACCAAATACCTCTCAGGATGAGTAATTTTCCCGTTGCATGGGAATTCAGGGATACTGTCAGGGCCTGTGTCTTTGTGAGGAGAGCCAGACCGCTAGCAAGCCTGCTGTCCTCCCAGACAATTTTTCCTTTTTAGTATCTGCTTGTTAGAGGTCTCTGCAAGGGCCCTTTGCAGAAAGCTCAGCAAGCATGGCAGTAAATGTAAGACAAGTGCCATAATTACCATATTCAGTAATCCAAATTCAATAATCCAGATTTGACCACTGACAACATCCATCCTGAAAGTCCCACTCATGAAACCAATTGTCCAATCCAGAGAATTAAATTTTCATGTCATATGTTTTGAGTTTGATCTATAAATTTTTGAATGCTGAGTGGTCAGACAGATTCCTGCAGCACCTATCATGAGACAGCAACAAAATTCAAGTGCTGCACAATTCTGTAGCTAAGTACTTTAATACCTTTGCGATTGTATTTGCTTGCTTCGCCAATCAGGAGTGTCAGGAGTGCAGGTAACATCAGCCTCACATTTATGTACAGGCATCTATTGTAGTCTGTGGCAGAAATCATCATTTCCCTAATTTTCATTTGCCACAAACACACATGCATATTTCAAAAACTGTTAGATGGTTCAAAATGTCCCGCAGCAAAACTGATAGTCCACCGTGGCTGCAGCTGCAAAACTTGACTTCAGTTACTGTGATCAGGGTCTCATCCTGGTTCATGCAGGCTTGATTTCTTCTGGATCTACGGCTTTATCCACTTGGTTCCCATATCTGTAATGACACAGACAGATCTCCTTCCCCTAGTTAGTACCCGTAACTTCATTTCTTAGGAACACCTTTTATTATTCTTTTTGTTCCCTTTCAAACCTCCTTTTAAACCTACTGCATGTTTCAACATTGGAGGTACCAAACCTCTCCCCCGTTTTTATTTTGTAAAGCAAATGCTTGAGAGTTTGATTCATACGTTCCACTACAGCCTGACCTGCAGGCAAATGTGGTGTCCCTGTAACATAGGCAACGTTCCATAATTCGAAAAAGAAAAAGGTTGGTATTGCTTATGTTATATGTTCACTAGATTCTCTGGACTCTTTCCAGGAGATCCCTGTCCTTTTTATACGAGGGAGCCCAGAACTGGACACAATACTCCAGGTGGGGCCTGACCAGGGCAGAGTAGAGGGGAGGATCACCTCCTTTGACCTGCTGGCCACACTCCTCCGGATGCACCCCAGGATCCCATTGGCTCTCTTAGCCACCGAGGCACACTGCTGGCTCATGGCCAACCTGTTATCCACCAGGACCCCCAGGTCCTTCTCCACTGAGCTCTTCTCCAGCAGGTCATCCCCCAGCCTGTACTGATACAAACGGTTGTTCCTTCCCAGGTGCAAGACTTTACACTTGCTTTTGTTGAACCTCATCTGGTTTCTAACTGCCCAGCTCTCCAGCCTGTCCAGGTCTCGCTGGATGGCAGCGCAGTGTTCCTGCGTGTCAGCCACTCCACCCAGCTTTGTATCATCTGCGTACTTGCTGAGGGTGGATGCTATTCCCTCATCAAGGTCGTCAATGAAGATGTTAAACAGGACTGGACCCAACACCGAGCCCTGGGGAACACCGCTAGTCACAGGCATCCAGTCAGATTCTGCTCCACGAATCACGACCCTCTGGGCTCGATCCGACAGCCAATTCTCAACCCACCTCACTGTCCACTCATCTATCCCATGCTTTCTCAGCTTTGCTATCAGGATGTCATGGGAGACAGTATCAAAAGCCTCGCTGAAGTCAAGGTAGATGACATCCACTGCTCTCCCTCCATCTACCCAGCCAGTGATGAGATCATAGAAGGCTATGAGATTGGTCGAGCATGATTTCCCCTTGGTGAATCCATGCTGACTACTCCTCATGATCTTCTTCTCTTCCAATTGCTTGGAGATGGCATCCAGAACAAGCTGTTCCATTACCTTTCCGGGGACAGAGGTGAGGCTGACTGGCCTATAGTTACTAGGTTCCTCCTTCTTGCCCTTTTTAAAGACCGGAGTGACATTGGCTATCCTCCAGTCTTCAGGCACTTCTCCTGTCCTCCAGGACCTGTTGAAGATGATAGAGAGCGGCTCAGCAATCACCTCCGCCAGCTCCCTCAGCACATGTGGATGTATCCCATCTGGGCCCATGGATTTGTGTGCATTTATCCCTTTGAGCCGCTCCTGGACCTCCCCTACCTCATCCAGAGGGAATTTCTTCATTTCCCAAACACTCCTACTTTCATCCAGTGCCTGTGGGTCCTGGGGGGCCTTTGAGGTGAAGACCGAAGCAAAGAAGGCATTCAGTATCTCCGCCTTCTCAGCATCCCCCGTCACCAGGACACCCTCCTCATTCAGCAAGGGACCTACATTATCCCTGGTCATCCTCTTACTATTCACGTATCTAAAAAAACCCTTTTTATTGTCCTTTATGTCCCTTGCCAGCTTCATTTCCAAGAGGGCTTTAGCCTTCCTAGTTGCATCCCTACAGGCCCTGACTACATTCCTGTATTCTCCCCAGGTGCTCAGACCCTTCTTCCACAATTCATAGATCTTCTGCTTCTCTTTGAGTTTACTCAATAGCTCCGTGTTCATCCACGCAGGTCTTCTGCCTCTCCTTCCCGATTTCTTGCTCAAAGGGATGCATCGTTCCTGTGCTTGGAAGAAGTGCTGTTTGAATGCTAGCCAGCTCTCACAGGCTCCCATTCCTTCAAACAGCGTAGCCCACGGGATAGCCCCTATTAAGTTGCGGAGGAGATCAAAGTTAGCTCTTCCAAAATTCAGGGTAGCTATCCTACTTTTTGGCTTGCTTTTTCCACTCAGGATCTTGAACTCAACCATTTCATGGTCACTTTGTCCTAAGCTGCCCCCGACCTTCACTTCCCTAACGAGCCCGTCCTTGTTAGTTAAAACAAGGTCCAGCACCCGCCCTCCCCTTGTAGGCTCCTGCACCATCTGTAGCAGGAAATTGCCTTCAACATACTGCAGAAATTGTCTGGACTGCATACGACTGGCCGTGTTGCTTGCCCAGCAAATATCTGGGTAATTGAAGTCCCCCATAAGGATCAGTGCCCGGGATCTTGAGGCTACTTCTAACTGCTTATAGAATGCACTATCAACCTGCTCCTCTTGATCAGGGGGCCTATAGCACACTCCCACAACAATGTCACACATACCAGTTTGCCCCTTGATTTTAACCCACAAGCACTCGACGGATGGTTCATCCTTCCCCATCTGGAGCTCAATACATTCTAGGTGCTCTCTCACATAAAGAGCAACTCCTCCACCTTGCCTCCCTAGCCTGTCTTTCCTAAAAAGCACATAGCCATCCATGACAGCGTGCCAGTCGTCCAGGTTATCCCACCACGTCTCTGTGATTGCAATGAGATCGTGGCCCTGCGACCGCACAAAGATCTCTAACTCTTCCTGTTTGTTCCCCATGCTACGTGCATTTGTATAAAGGCATTTTAGTGGGGCAGCAGATGTAGGTATCCTCAACAGCCCACAGCGAGATTTCTGCCAGGGGGCTGGCAAAAGTGGCTCCACTGAGGAGTACTCAGGGCAATCCACAGAATTTTCCCTACTCTCACGTGGAAAAACGTCTCCAAGTCCACCACTGTGCTGTTGGTATTTACCTTTTTCCACCATCAACTCCTGTTGTGACTCCCGAAGCACTTGCCTAACCCCAGCAGCCTTCTTAATATCCCCTTCCCCCTTCCTAACTAGTTTAAAGCTCGATCGATGAGCCCTGCCATCTCCTGGGCAAGGATCCGCTTTCCTTTATGGGACAGGTGAGCCCCATCAGCAGTACTCATGCCAGGAGCAGAGTACACCATCCCTTGGTCAAAAAACCCAAAGTTCTTGCGCCGGCACCAGCCTTTCAGCCACACATTCAACTCGTGGGTTCTCCTGTCCTGCTCTGAGCCCCTCCTCCCACAAGTGGGGATAGACGAGAATATTATTTGGGCTCCCCCCCCCTCAACAAAGCGCCCCAGGTCCCGGAATTCCCTTTTGACAGCTTGCAGGCTACACTTTGCGATTGCATCCCTGCCTGCTTGAACTATCAGTAATGGATAATAGTCAGTGGATCTAACCAGCCCTGATAGCCTTCTGGTAATGTCCCTGACCCGGGCTCCAGGGAGGCAGCACACCTCCCTGCGTGTAGGGTCTGGTCTACATATAGGGCCTCCTGTCCCTCTGAGAAGGGAATCCCCTACTACAACTACCTTTCTCTCTTGCCTAACAGAGGCAGTCTCAAGGCGTGCGGATGATCGCCTCACTCTAGGTTTCCGCTTCCTCTGAGGCAGAGGGGCTGCATTCATCCCCTCACATACCTCCTCCTCAACTACCAGGGCCCCAAACCTGTTGCTTAGGGAAACCTGGGGGAATGGGGTAGGTAGGCAGGGAGAGTGCCTACGACGGTGAGTCGGGACTGTCTTCCAGCCCTCCTCGGGGTTTGGGTCACTCCCATTTACCTGGCTAGGGCAGAGAGGGGGGACCGTCTTCAGGTGCGAGGTGTCTTCCCCACTCTCTTCCTTCTGGGATGCCAGGGAGCTACTCCACCAGTCAATCTCTTGCTCGCAATCCCTGATTGCTCTCAGTCTTTAGAGCTCTTCCTTTAGTTCGATAACCAAAGCAAGCAGATCGTCGACCTGCTCACACCTCACACAGGTTAGGTGCTTGCCTCTTTTCCCTGGCAACTGCAGACTCTGGCATTCCCTGCAGCCTGAGACCTGAACCGCAGCATCCCGAGGCAGGCCCTCCGTCGGGGTTGCCCCAGATTTGTAGGGCGAACCTCTCCGCCTGGTGGAGACCATGGTTAACTGTCTGTGCACACAGCAGACAGGGAACCCTCAGCTCGCCCTTTGTACTTGAATACTGCTTGTTAGAGTACTCTTTGTTATCACCATATATTTTGTCAGGGCTCTGTTGTTGTTCACCTCTCGCTGTGCTGTGTCAGTAAACTGTCCTTATTCCAACCTGCAAGGGCTTTACTCCAGTTCTCCTCCTGAGGGAGGGGTGAGCAAACAGTGTGTTGTGCTCAGCTGCTGCCTGGGTCTGAACTCTGACAGTCCTTTTTGGTGCCCAATGTGGGGCTTGAAGGGTTGGGATTGATTCAATGAAATGTAATCATGCTGAATAGATTGATGTAGGTGTAGCTTAAGAGACAATTAATATAAGAATTTTCATGGTTTTAAGAATAGATTAGTTTTGGATTTTAGGAGAAAATGGCTGTAACTGTGAGAGCAGCTACAAAACTTAACCATAACAGTGCAACAGCCTTGAAGATAAAGAAGTAAGAAGTTGCGTGCTTTTAAGAATAGATTAGTTTTGGATTTTAGCAGAATTTGGCTGTAATCATATGAGCTGTTTCATGAAAGCAGCTACAAAACTTAGCCATAACAGTGCAACAGCCTTGAAACTAGAGAAAGTGGAGATAGGAGAGTCATAAATAATGAGACTAACAACCAATTAAGAGACAGAGTATATCTTGTTTTCAGCGAAAAGCAGGTCCTAACTAGTTTGTGCAGGGATGTGTTTTTGAGCTCAGGTAACCACAGAGAAGAAATGTACTGAGAGCATGCACTGAGAGCGAGGAAGACATCCAGCCTTCATCCCTGAAGACCACCAGAAGACCCCCTAAGTGTCACTGAGCATGCTCAATTAGGGAGGAATTAATATAAATGATTCCTGGAAATAATTTGAATAACTCTGCCTTTTCTTAGAAATTATAATGAATATGTATAGCTAATCTGTATAAACATGAGAAATTTGGCTTTAATGGGGGCACACATTGGGAGGAGCGATCGATGCCCTGCGCACCAGTGCTGCAATAAAGGATACCTGCTTAATAGTCACCAAGGCTATTGAGTTTTGATTCCGGCTTTCCGAGGCATCAGGATAATGGTAGATCTGGCTGAATCATGTTAAAAAGCTGTGATAAATATTTATGTTATTTAAACCAGTACTGGTAACAATGATGTTTTGCTTGGTCACTTGGCTACGGCATGTAAACCCGTACTTGCTCTATGTAATCCCTACCCTATCGTTGCCCCCCTATGACTTGGGTGGGGGTCCAGATTCTCATTTTGCTGTACTGTGTGATATCAACTTATAATATCAGTGTTCATGAGGCTCAGCTTGTATTTGTACATGGCATTTCTGTCATATCCATATCTGGGACAACATCTCTCAGCGTTGTTTAGAAATCACACCCAATTAATAGGGAAGATGGGAAATCTCCTCCCCTTTTTCCTTCAGGCTTGTTAATACAGCCTTTGAGAACTTTGAATAGCCCTGGGATATTAAGATCAGTACATGCCTGTTGCTAAGGCTCCTGAATATTTTTTTCAAGTCTTGTTTAGGGTTACAAAAAAATTGTTTTAAGAATAGCAGCCAGAGATCTTCCTCAGGGCTGAATGGTCAGGGGTGTCATTACATTTGGGAGAGCACATGCAGGTATCTAGAGACTCTCTCACCCCCAAACAGCTACCAGACCCTGAAAAAGTGACAGACTATTTGAAAGGGAAAGGCTATGGCTATTCAAAGTAATCACAACTCACTGCACTTGGCTCTAGTCACTATCTACCAAACACTACTCAATGGTAGGGATAAAGCCCCTGCAGTGTGTTTAAACTGATGAAGACAGTCTGGATTATCCCTGCTTCAGGCAAAAGCAAACTCATTGGGGGGATTGCTTCTGCTCAGGGACCCTCGTGCACTTGGTGGGTGATACAAAAGGAGGGGGAAGTCCAGTGTGTACCTCAAGGGGATTTAATTTTGAGGGAGGATAAATGATAACTTAAATTGTTGCTGTATAATGTCTAAATGATATTATGTTACAAACCACTCAAATTAACTGAAAATGTAGGATTCAGGCATGATGGAGATGGTATGGAAAGAGAGATGAATAATGTCCTGGTTCCAGCTAGGACAGTTAACTTTTCCAAGGAGCCAGTACAGGTGAGCCAAGCTGTCCAAGGTTGTTTCCCATACCACATGACCATCATGCACCCCATAAAAGGGGGCTACTGAGGGAGGGGCAGGTCTACACACTTCCAGGACAGTCTGAATGTAGGCCATCCTCACATGAGTAAAGTGCTCTGTATTTGTGTATAGGCACAGGCTCTGTTGTTTCCTTCTCCCTGTGCTGTGTCAGTAAACTACCCTTTGTCCCAACCCACAGGTACTGGGGTCTGTTTCTCCTCCTGTGGGAGTGGTTAGTGATCCATAGGTGGGGCTTAGCTGCTGCCTGGGGCTGAACCACCACAGGAGCCTATCACTGAGGAACTTGATTCACAAACAAGATGTGACTGGCTAACAAGCTGATGAGACTGTTGACAGAAGGGAAATCAGTTGGGCAACTATGATTTTCATTATCCAAATCTCATTATTATTCTAGTAAAGGAATTATCTATATTAGATTCTAATCTCTTAAAGTCAAAGGGGTCATACCTAGATTTTCCATTATGTATTACAGTTAAAAGTGCAGCAACTTCATACTCTAGTTACTTTAGAACACTTTAAAATATAGCAAAAAGTAAGAAATAATATTCCATCACTTCATTATAAAAATTTGTATCGTTAACATTTAAGTTTGAGACACAGCCACAGAAATATCCCTAAACTTCAAGACTGCAATTACCATGGAGATTTTACAATATTGTTTTGGTCCATTAAAAAACTATAATCCATTGTACATTGATTTCTTAGCAGAAGTTATATCTGATAACTCAGATCACTTGGAAAACAGATTTCCAATGACAGTTCTGAAGCAACACTAATATTCTAATATGTAACAGAACACACACAGATAGCCAGCATAATAAATTCAAGATTCAAATACAAATATTTCAGTTACACCACAGTTTGCTTAGTACCTGAAGCCTATTCAATAATAGCAACTCCAGATTAAGTATATCTAATTTAGGTATCTTATTGAATGCTTTATTTTCATGTTATAACATCTTAACATCATTCTTCAAAAACATTATTTCTGTATCCCTTCCTGAAACATTCTATTATGTGTAATGTCAACTAAAAATCTTATCTCAAAAGAAAAGGGAATAGGCAGAACAAAGCCAAAAACACTTTCTTTGGAAACAAATTGGAAAGTCCTGTTATTTGACACAGTAAGTATCCCCAGCAAAGTGTTCAAGTTTCTGGTACCTTAAAGAAAAATGGGTGTCCATTAAATGTATGCATCTACTTGAGGAATGTCATAAATATACACTGCATATATGTACACATATCGCTTATGAATTTCACAATGCATCAGGGTTCTTCAAAAATATTATGCTTCAAATTCTGATTTCCATGTACATGATTATACACTGTACTTCATTATGACATAAGCTAAAGCTCTGTAAATTTTTAAACACTGAACAGGCTAAGCAGAAGAGGGGCCATAAAATGGGAAAGTTGAGATAAGAGAAAATCTGATCATCTCCCTACCTAATTAAGGATATATTGGTTAAAAGGAGTCAAGTTTTGAAAGAGATGTTCTTTTTTGCAGCGATGGTAGAGCAAACTGTAAAGCTTGGGTAACAAGAATACAGCATACTATTGTGGTTTCACCCTAGCCAGGAGCTGAACACCATGCAAACACTCTAAGAGGGGGTGGGGGATGGGGAAGGAAAAGAAAACCAAAAGCAAACCTCATAGGTTGGGATAAGGATAGTTTACTCAGAGAGAGATAACAATAAAAGGACTTACAGCCAAATATACAAAACTGGTGATACACAATGCAGTTTCTCATCGAACCACACAACTCAGGCCATACAGCTCAGAGCTGTCCCAAAGCCAGACTGTCCCCAAACTGCACATCCTGGAGCCATGCACTCCTCCTCCCACCATTACCATTTATGCTGAGCATGATGTAATTGGCATGGAATAACCCCTTTGGCCAGTTTGGGTCACCTGCCCTGGCTGTGATCCCTCTCAGCTTCCTGGGCACCCCCCACTTCTTGTTAGTAGGGCAATATGAACAACTGAAAAGTCCTTGACTACTTGGCAACAACTAAAAACATCAGCATGTTATCAGCACCGCTCTCATCCCAACTCCCAAATGCAGCATTCCACCAGCTGCTAGAAAGAAATTAACTCCATCCTAGCTGAAACCAGGACAGATGCAATTCAGCCACTGCAAAAAGTAGGTATAAAGGAACAGCATTTACTATTCTCTTAAGGCAGTGTACTGGTTTCAGCTGGGATGGAGTTAATTTTCTTCATAGCAGCTAGTATGAGCTGCGCTTTAAATTTGTGCAGAAAACAGTGTTGATAATATAGGGATTATTTTGTTATTGCTGAGCAGTATTTACATGGCATCATAGAATCGTCTGGGTTGAAAGGGACACCAAGGATCATACAGTTCCAACCCCCCTGCCACAGGCAGGGCCAACAACCTCCAGGCCTGGATCTACACAAGGTTGCCCAGGGCCCCATCCAACCTGGCCTTGAACACCTCCAGGGACAGGGCATCCACTACCTCTCTGGGCAGCTTGTTCCAGCACCTCATCACTCTCTCTGTAAAGAGCTTCCCCCAATACCTAATCCAAACCTTCCCTCCTTTAGCTTTAACCCATTCCCCCTTGTCCTGCCATTGACTACCCTTTTAAAAAGTTGATTCCCTTCCTGTTTGTATGCTTCCTTCAGGTACTGGAAGGCTGCAATGAGGTCCCCCCACAGCCTTTTCTCTAGGCTGAAGAAGCCCTGCACTCTCTTCATAGGGAAGGTGCTCCAGCCCTCTAATCATCTTCACGGCCTCCTCTGAACCCTCTCCAACCGTTCTACATCTTTCTTGTATTGTGGGCCCCAGATCTGGACACAGTACTCCAGATGGGGCCTCACGAGGGCAGAGTAGAGAGGGACAATCACCTCCCTGTCCCTGCTGGCCACCCCTCTTCTGATGGAGCCCAGGATACCATTGGCCTTCCAAGCTGCAAGAGCACACTGCTGGCTCATGTTAAGTTTCTCATCCACCAGAACCCCCGGGTCCTTCTCAGCAGGACTTCTCTGCTTCTTGCACCACCCCACCAGCAAGTAGATTGGGGGCACCCAAAAAACTGTGAGGGGGACACAGCTGGGGCAGCTGACCCCAGATAACCAAAGGAATTGTTTCATTGATAGTTTTGGCACCCATGATATCACATACATTTTCATTTACTTCAACATTTTTTCTGGTCTGCAAAATGGGCAGTTTATCATTTATCACAGTAAATATGAGATTTTGCTTTAAACATGAAGCATTCAGACATTCTTATAAATTATTACGGAGCTGTATAACAAATGCATCTACAAGATGAGTTCATGTTAAGCTTTTACTTCTAGTATTATTTTCTTATATTACTGAGTTGGATATACTTGCACAACATTTTTAACATTATGTACAAAAAACCCCTTTAAAAATATTCAATATCATCTTCAAAATGCCCTTCCCATGTATATTATTTAGTTAATTATGGAAGGCAGAAAAGAAGATACAAGTAAACATATCGATAGTCCAAAGAATCACTAAGATATTTCTACCCTAGCCTACAGAACAATAAGTTGTAGAATGTCAACGTTGCTATAAATACATCAGAGAACCACAATGCATCTGCCCCACTAACAACTCCCTTTCTGTTATTAATATTTGAAATTGTATTGGGAAAGGCTGCTAGGGCTCTATTTAATCTCAAAGGACTATTTTTTCTAAGTATTTTGAATTTTACTTATTTATACCATAGCTAAAGAACCACAGAAGCAGAGGTTGAAAGTCCTTCTAATTATTTTTGTTGTAATTCCTAAATATGGCACCAGAACTACACAAACAGTCTCTTTCAGTGGAACAAAGCCATCATTGTACCTTCTCCTAAATCTTTTTAAATTATCTCTTGACCAGAGAACTCTGCAATGATCTCAATATTTTTTTTACCCATGGACTACAATTCCCAAGATAAGACAAAGCAAGGTTTGAATACTTTTTAAATACATATGAAACAAAGAGGAGAAAGAAACAGTGTCTCAGTTCAGGAGAATACATTTGTGAAGAATAGAGCTAGTTGGGATTTAGAATAGGTATTTAAAAAATAAAGAAATCAAATTAATCTAAACAATCCTCTCGCTCCCTCCACCTCAAATGAATAGGAACATATTGATTTTGGTTGAGGTTTTTTTAGGATACATTCCTCAGGTCCAGGAAAGCATTTCAGCTAAAGAAAATATGAAATATCTACTTAAAATAAAAACAGCTCTGGAATGTGATAGAATCACTTTGCTGATCTGCCAGATTTCAAGTAAGGACAAAGCTGTCTCACATCACAAGTTAATGCTGTCAGATTAGCTATATAAAGTGGTCTCAAGTCACTAAAAATTTAATTATATACACAGAAGTCAAAAGAATAATAACTATGTGGGGACAAAAGAGGGGAAAAAAAGACATGCTCTCTGTCCTTTTTTCAAACTGAGGAAGATCACCTCTCCAACTCTTTACTCCCTTATTTTAGGCTGCAATGACAGGGAGAAAGGGATAGTTATTGGCAAATTTGTTCTATTTCATATATAATGTGATATATCTTAACAAAAACAACTTAAGTGACAGATCTAGCTCAAATTTTCTGATACACTGCAAGCAAGCAATTATTTTCAGTTGTTGATGTCTAATGTCAAGTAGCTAGTGTAAAGGACTATAATTTCACTTCCATTCAGAAAGCATAGTCATTTTCATCTTGCAGTACAATACAAAGATTAAATATAATTGAAACTGTCAAGCGTTATCATAATTAATGACTATTCAGAACAAGAAAAATTTTCTTATAACAAATCTTCAATGTAAATGCTAGAGGAAAAGAAAGTTCAATTAAAAATATATTTAAATTGCTAGATTCATCAAATGAGATCACTTCAAATATTTATAAAAGTAACAATAAATCTACCACATGAATACAGTAAAGCAAGAAGACAGGTGTTTAATGTTCAGAGTATACTTACACTATGCAGTAGCATATGCAGATACCAAAAGCCTCTAAAAGCCACGCTAGCTTAGGTACCAAAATTAGCCCAGTTTTCCTATCTGTAGCACCAAGAAGCAGGATTTGTCACCTCAGGAAAGGCACTACATTAATTCAGCAATATTGCTTGTGAAATTCTCTTGAAGAGGTGACTCCAAAAGCCTACTCCCAGCCAACAAGCACTAGACAGACAGACATGTTTGGGTAAAATAAGTATAAGTCTTGGGAAAGACTAGATACTTGTGGTATTTTTAAATGAGCTTTTTTGGAGGATGTTAAGTAAACATTGTAATAAAACTAACCATAAAAATAACGATGTGGCTTTGGCTGAATGTGTATCCCAATGTTTGAATGTCCCACCACCCATTGCTTTCAGTGTAGTCTTTAAAAGCCCATTATATCGTTCAATTTTCCCAGAGGCTGGTGCATGATAAGGAATGTGGTACACCCACTCAATACCATGCTCTTTGGCCCAAGTGTCTATGAGAGTGTTTCGGAAATGAGTCCCATTGTCTGACTCAATTCTTTCTGGGGTGCCGTGTCACCATAGGACTTGCTTTTCAAGGCCCAGAATTGTATTCCGGGCAGTGGCATGGGGTACGGGATATGTTTCTAGCCAGCCGGTGGTTGCCTCCACCATTGTAAGCACATAACGTTTGCCATGGTGGGTTTGTGGGAGGGTGATGTAATCAATCTGCCAGGCCTCCCCATATTTATATTTCATTCACCGTCCTCCATACCAAAGGGGCTTTAACCGCTTAGCTTCTTTGATTGCAGCATGTCTTGCATTCATGGATAAATTGTGAGATAGCATCCATGGTCAAGTCCACCCCTCAGTCCCGAGCCCATCTATATGTTCCATCTCTCCTTGATAACCTGAGGTATCATGAGCCCATCAAGCTATGAATAATTCACCCTTACGTTGCCAGTCTAGATCTACCTGAGCCACTCCAATCCTAGCAGCCTTATCTACCTGATGGTTGTTTTGATGTTCCTCCATGGCCCGACTCTTAGGTACATGGGCATCAACATGACATACCTTTACAACAAGCTTCTCTAATCGGGCAGCAATATCTTGCCATAAGTCAGCAGCCCATACAGGTTTGCCTCTACGCTGCCAGTTGTTCTTTTTCCACTGTTGCAACCACCCCCACAGGGCATTGGCCACCATCCATGAGTCAGTATAGAGGTAGAGCATCAGCCACTTTTCTCTCTCAGCAATGTCCAGGGCTAACTGGATGGCCTTCACCTCAGCGAACTGGCTTGATTCACCTTTTCCTTCAGTAGCTTCTGCTACTTGTCTTGTAGGACTCCATACAGCAGCTTTCCATCTCCAACGCTTACTCACAATGCGACAGGACCCATCAGTGAACAGGGCATATCGCTTCTCATTCTCTGGCAGTTTGTTGTAGGGTGGGGCTTCTTCAGCATGTGTTACCTCCTCATCCTCTGGTGACATCCCAAAATCTTTGCCTTCTGGCCAGTCTGTGATCACTTCCACGATTCCTGGGCAATTGGGGTTTCCTATTCAAGCCCGCTGTGTAATCAGCACAACCCACTTGCTCCACGTAGCATCAGTGGCATGATGTGTAGAAGGGACCTTCCCTTTGAACATCCAGCCCAGCACTGGCAGTCGGGGTGCCAGGAGGAGCTGGGCTTCAGTTCCAATCACTTCTGAAGCGGCTCGAACCCCTTCATAGGCAGCCAGTATTTCTTTTTCTGTTGGAGTATAATTGGCCTCAGATCCTTTGTAGCCCCAACTCCAAAACCCCAGCGGTCGACCTCGAGTCTCCCCTTGTGCTTTCTGCCAGAGACTCCAGGTAGGGCCATTCTCCCCGGCTGCAGTGTAGAGCACATTTTTAATATCTGTCCCTGTCCAGACAGGCCCAAGGGCCACTGCATGGACTATCTCGCATTTGATCTGCTCAAAGGCTTGCTGCTGCTCAGGGCCCCATTGGAAATCATTCTTCTTCAGAGTTACTTGGTAGAGTGGGCTCACAATGAGACTGTAGTTTGGGACATGCATTCACCAAAAACCTACAACACCCAATAAAGCTTGTGTTTCCTTTTTGTTGCTTGGTGGAGACATAGCTGCTATTTTATTGATAATGTCCATTGGGATCTGACGACGCCCATCCTGCCATTTTATTCCTAAAAACTGGATTTCTCGTGTAGGCCCCTTGACTTTACTTTGCTTTATAGCATTTTAAAGGCTTTTAAAAGGATTTGAATTATCCTTTTTCCTTTCTCAAAAACTTCCTCTGCTGTGTTTCCTCATACAATGATGTCATCAATATACTGCAGGTGCTCTGGGGCTTCACCCTTTTCCAATGTAGTCTGGATCAGTCCATGGCAGATGGTGGGGCTGTATTTCCACCCGCCGGGGCAGATGATTCCACGCGTATTGGATGCCTTTTCAAGTGAAAGCAAATGGTAGTCTGCACTCTACTACCAGTGGAATTGAGAAGAAAGCATTCACAATGTCAATTGTGGCATACCACCTGGCTGCCTTCGATTCCAATTCATACTGGAGTTCTAGCATGTCTGGCACTGCAGCACTCATACCTGTAGTGACTTCATTAAGGCCACAATAATCTGTCAGCCTCCACTCTCCATTGGACTTCCACACTGGCCATATGGGACTGTTAAAGGGTGAGAGGGTCCGGCTGATCACTCCCTGACTCTCCAGTTGATGAATCAGCTTATGGATGGGGATCAGGGAATCTCGGTTAGTACGGTATTGTCGTCTGTGCACTGTCGTCATAGCAATTGGCACTTGCTGTTCTTCAACCTTCAACAACCCCACAACAATCCTCCAAGAGTCCAGGCAAGGCACACAATTGTTCAATTTCTTCTGTCTTCAGGGAAGGTATTCCAAAAGTCCACTGGTTCTCTTTTGGGTCTTTAAAATTTTACCCCAGATATTTGTGAGAAATTAACAGTATTAACCCTTAACTACGCCATAAAACCCAGACAAATTGTCTGGCAATCTAAAGAGTGGTGGGAAGTAAATTCACAGTAAAAGGCGTAAATTCAGAATTTGGTTATATGCATTCTAACGAGTAGAGAGGCTAATCTGGAAATAGTTAAAGTGGTGTGCCAAAACCAGGCAAAACACCTGGTGTGTTTAGCCCGGAATAAAGGGTAAAAATTGGGAGGCGTACAACACTTGCAAAAGGAGAGAAGGGAGAACCCCTGAAGACTGCGGCTGCTGCAGAGAAGATGGAACACCTTGCTGCTCCAAGCAAAGGAGTAGGCAAAGGAGGTAGAGACGTAAGGAAACTGTGGGGAACTAAAACTTCCAACTTGATTGTGAGAAAGCCCCCTAAATCCAGGTCCAGGATGGCACAAAACACTCGAACTCAAACCTTCCAAATTAGTATATCCGAGAATACCTACCACTGCTCTAAAATGGCCGCTATCAACCCACCAATTTTCCTAACAAAGATACTAGTACTTTGGATATGCTGTCCTTTGACAATCTTAGCAAACAAATATCACAAACCCTATAGATAGACTTTAAGTTGACGGGATGAAATGGTACATATAGTTTTAACACTGAAAGTGCACCTTCCCAGTGTTCCTGGGAAGATAGGAGGAAGGGAATAACCATGCAACATGTCTCCGGAACAGGGGCCTGCATAGGCAACGTAAGGGGACCGAAACAAAGACTTTGTAGCTCTTTCCTTCCCACAATAGGGAAAAATAACAAAAATTGGATCATTCCTTTGGGAGGAGCCCGGTGGATATGCTCAAGAACAGGCCTTACCCCATGTGTATCCCTAAAGGTGTTTAATCCTTCTAGCGAATACTGCATCCAGGTTATCATTGTCCCCAGAATACTATATCATCCAGAAAAAGTAGTCTATGATCATTGGGATACAGGCCCCCATATCATAAAAGGAGAACCCATAACTGTAATTACAATAGCCACACTGTTGGGTATTGGGGCAGTGGGGGCAGGGACGGGAATAACATCTCTTATCCGACAACAAAAGGGTTTCATCTCCCTGAGATCAGCAGTAGACGAGGATTTAGAATGAATAGAAAGATCAATCACCGCATTAGAAAAGTCTCTGACTTCACTATCAGAGGTAGTGTTACAAAATAGAAGGGGAATGGATATTCTTTTTCTGCAGCAAGGGGGGCTCTGTGCTGCTCTAGGAGAAGAATGTTGCTTCTATGCTGACCACACAGGGGTAGTACAAGATACGATGGCTAAGCTACGAGAAGGTCTCGAGAAACAGAAAAAAAAAAAGGAAAGGGAGGCCTGGCAAGGATGTTGTGAATCGTGGTTTAATAATTCTCTCTGGTTAACTACACTATTGTCAACCATCGTCGAACCTTTAATATTGTTAATGCTCTTTTTAACCTTTGGGCCTTGTATCTTGAATAGAGTAATTAAATTAGTAAAAGGTAGATTAGAAGCTGCCCATTTAATGTTGTTAAAAAAGACAACACGAACACCTGGAGGATGATGAAACCAAAGGAAGAGAAACTTTAATTCTTTCTTTAGCCCAAGAGACTGTTACTACCATTTTGTTTCTCAAACAGAAAAACTAGAAGGGGGAATTGTAATAAATAAATTCATAAGGAATTTGTTCTCAAACAGATAAGGATGGAAGGGGAGTAGTTCCCCCCCATCTCCTTTTAAAACTCATTGTTGTGCAAAATAGTGATAAGCTACTCCTAGACATGTTGGCAAATCGATAACCCTCCCTTTTGAAAGGGTTAGGACCCCTTGCTGAATGACTAAGCACAAACCTTTCCCAAGTCATCATGACCAAAAGAACTGACCCCAACGCAGAGGAATGCTACGATCTCACGACCACCTGAGGGACCAGGACGACCCCCTAGCAATGTTATGCGCAGGCAGAAGTTACCAGGATGTACCACGAAACCCCGAGACTACTGACCTATAAAAAGAGACTCTGGCAGGGGTGAG
The DNA here is from genome assembly GCA_027925045.1 of Hypotaenidia okinawae. Lineage (NCBI taxonomy): Eukaryota > Metazoa > Chordata > Aves > Gruiformes > Rallidae > Hypotaenidia > Hypotaenidia okinawae. The sequence goes on along the minus strand of BSDF01000005.1, from coordinate 34,608,689 downwards.
GCGCGTGCCGTTGGTGGAGCAGGAGTCTCCCCGGCTGCCCAGCGCTGTTTTGCCTGCTTAATGCTTGCTGAAATAAATTCTATTTGGAAACTCTAACATTTGTCACCGCCGTTTATAACACATGTCTACTAATGCTTAGTACTTCTGTGGATCTGATGTACCAGGCCATCAGATCCACACAGACCAATAGATCCTTTCCTTCACCTGGCTGGAGGCAGGGCCCCTCTAATCTTGCTCATTGTATTTGCTGTTTACTTCTTGCAAGAAAGACTTAGACGTCCCCTCAAGAGGGTCACAAGTACAATGACCATCACACAGTCTGGTGGACTGCCTACTGGAAACTAGCACAGTGTTCTTCCTGGCAGAATCTCTTTTTGTAACTATTTTTCCTGTGTAGGTATTTGCTTATGCCCTCCCATACACCATGGCACCCCTGACCCTTCAGCCCCAGGGATGTTCAGACCAGTATATGGCTCTTGTTCATTCTCCTGAATGTCTTTATGGTCTTGTGTTACCAACAACTGTTTGGAGAATATTGCCAAGAGATCTTCCCTGGGGCTGAAGGGTCAGGGGTGGCATGGTGTATGGGAGGGCATAAGCAAATACCTACACAGGAAAAATAGTTACAAAAAGAGATTCTGCCAGGAAGAACACTGTGCTAGTTTCCAGTAGGCAGTCCACCAGATCTGTGTGATGGTCATTGTACTTGTGACCCTCTTGAGGGGACGTCTAAGTCTTTTCTTGCAAGAAGTAAAACAGCAAATACAATGAGCAAGATTAGAGGGGCCCTGCCTCCAGCCAGGTGAAGGAAAGGATCTATTGGTCTGTGTGGATCTGATGGCCTGGTACATCAGATCCACAGAAGTACCAAGCATTAGTAGACATGTGTTATAAACGGCGGTGACAAATGTTAGAGTTTCCAAATAGAATTTATTTCAGCAAGCATTAAGCAGGCAAAACAGCGCTGGGCAGCCGGGGAGACTCCTGCTCCACCAACGGCACGCGCCTCACCCCTGGCAGAGTCTCTTTTTATAGGTCAGTAGTCTCAGGGTTTCGTGGTACATCCTGGTAACTTCTGCGGCTGCGCATAACATTGCTAGAGGGTCGTCCTGGTCCCTCAGGTGGTCGTGAGATCGTAGCATTCCTCTGCGTTGGGGTCAGTTCTTTTGGTCATGATGACTCTTGGGAAAGGTTTGTGCTTGGTCATTCAGCAAGGGGTCCTAACCCTTTCAAAAGGGAGGGTTATCGATTTGCCAACATGTCTAGGAGTAGCTTATCACTATTTTGCACAACAATGAGTTTTAAAAGGAGATGGGGGGGAACTACTCCCCTTCCATCCTTATCTGTTTGAGAACAAATTCCTTATGAATTTATTTATTACAATTCCCCCCTTCTAGTTTTTCTGTTTGAGAAACAAAATGGTAGTAACAGTCTCTTGGGCTAAAGAAAGAATTAAAGTTTCTCTTCCTTTGGTTTCATCATCCTCCAGGTGTTCGTGTTGTCTTTTTTAACAACATTAAATGGGCAGCTTCTAATCTACCTTTTACTAATTTAATTACTCTATTCAAGATACAAGGCCCAAAGGTTAAAAAGAGCATTAACAATATTAAAGGTTCGACGATGGTTGACAATAGTGTAGTTAACCAGAGAGAATTATTAAACCACGATTCACAACATCCTTGCCAGGCCTCCCTTTCCTTTTTTTTTTTCTGTTTCTCGAGACCTTCTCGTAGCCTAGCCATCGCATCTTGTACTACCCCTGTGTGGTCAGCATAGAAGCAACATTCTTCTCCTAGAGCAGCACAGAGCCCCCCTTGCTGCAGAAAAAGAATATCCATTCCCCTTCTATTTTGTAACACTACCTCTGAGCAGTGAAGTCAGAGACTTTTCTAATGCGGTGATTGATCTTTCTATTCATTCTAAATCCTCGTCTACTGCTGATCTCAGGGAGATGAAACCCTTTTGTTGTCGGATAAGAGATGTTATTCCCATCCCTGCCCCTACTGCCCCAATACCCAACAGTGTGGCTATTGTAATTACAGTTATGGGTTCTCCTTTTTATGATATGGGGGCCTGTATCCCAATGATCATAGACTACTTTTTCTGGATGATATAGTATTCTGGGGACAATGATAACCTGGATGCAGTATTCGCTAGAAGGATTAAACACCTTTAGGGATACACATGGGGTAAGGCCTGTTCTTGAGCATATCCACCGGGCTCCTCCCAAAGGAATGATCCAATTTTTGTTATTTTTCCCTATTGTGGGAAGGAAAGAGCTACAAAGTCTTTGTTTCGGTCCCCTTACGTTGCCTATGCAGGCCCCTGTTCCGGAGACATGTTGCATGGTTATTCCCTTCCTCCTATCTTCCCAGGAACACTGGGAAGGTGCACTTTCAGTGTTAAAACTATATGTACCATTTCATCCCGTCAACTTAAAGTCTATCTATAGGGTTTGTGATATTTGTTTGCTAAGATTGTCTAAGGACAGCATATCCAAAGTACTAGTATCTTTGTTAGGAAAATCGGTGGGTTGATAGCGGCCATTTTAGAGCAGTGGTAGGTATTTCTTGGATATACTAATTTGGAAGGTTTGAGTTCGAGTGTTTTGTGCCATCCTGGACCTGGATTTAGGGGGCTTTCTCACAATCAAGTTGGAAGTTTTAGTTCCCCACAGTTTCCTTACGTCTCTACCTCCTTTGCCTACTCCTTTGCTTGGAGCAGCAAGGTGTTCCATCTTCTCGGCAGCAGCCGCAGTCTTCAGGGGTTCTCCCTTCTCTCCTTTTGCAAGTGTTGTACGCCTCCCAATTTTTACCCTTTATTCCGGGCTAAACATCACCAGGTGTTTTGCCTGGTTTTGGCACACCACTTTAACTATTTCCAGATTAGCCTCTCTACTCGTTAGAATGCATATAACCAAATTCTGAATTTACGCCTTTTACTGTGAATTTACTTCCCACCACTCTTTAGATTGCCAGACAATTTGTCTGGGTTTTATGGCGTAGTTAAGGGTTAATACTGTTAATTTCTCACAAATATCTGGGGTAAAATTTTAAAGACCCAAAAGAGAACCAGTGGACTTTTGGAATACCTTCCCTGAAGACAGAAGAAATTGAACAATTGTGTGCCTTGCCTGGACTCTCGGAGGATTGTTGTGGGGTTGTTGAAGGTTGAAGAACAGCAAGTGCCAATTGCTATGACGACAGTGCACAGGCGACAATACCATACTAACTGAGATTCCCTGATCCCCATCCATAAGCTGATTCATCAACTGGAGAGTCAGGGAGTGATCAGCCGGACCCTCTCACCCTTTAACAGTCCCATATGGCCAGTGTGGAAGTCCAATGGAGAGTGGAGGCTGACAGTAGATTATCGTGGCCTAAATGAAGTCACTCCAGGTATGAGTGCTGCAGTGCCAGACATGCTAGAACTCCAGTATGAATTGGAATCGAAGGCAGCCAAGTGGTATGCCACAATTGACATTGTGAATGCTTTCTTTTCTCAATTCCACTGGTAGTAGAGTGCAGACTACCATTTGCTTTCACTTGAAAAGGCATCCAATACGCGTGGAATCATCTGCCCCGGCGGGTGGAAATACAGCCCCACCATCTGCCATGGACTGATCCAGACTGCATTGGAAAGGGTGAAGCCCCAGAGCACCTGCAGTATATTGATGACATCATTGTATGAGGAAACACAGCAGAGGAAGTTTTTGACAAAGGAAAAAGGATAATTCAAATCCTTTTAAAAGCCTTTAAAATGCTATAAAGCAAAGTAAAGTCAAGGGGCCTACACGAGAAATCCAGTTTTTAGGAATAAAATGGCAGGATGGGCGTCGTCAGATCCCAATGGACATTATCAATAAAATAGCAGCTATGTCTCCACCAAGCAACAAAAAGGAAACACAAGCTTTATTGGGTGTTGTAGGTTTTTGGTGAATGCATGTCCCAAACTACAGTCTCATTGTGAGCCCACTCTACCACGTAACTCAGAAGAAGAATGATTTCCAATGGGGCCCTGAGCAGCAGCAAGCCTTTGAGCAGATCAAATGCGAGATAGTCCATGCAGTGGCCCTTGGGCCTGTCTGGACAGGGACAGATATTAAAAATGTGCTCTACACTGCAGCCGGGGAGAATGGCCCTACCTGGAGTCTCTGGCAGAAAGCACAAGGGGAGACTCGAGGTCGACCGCTGGGGTTTTGGAGTTGGGGCTACAAAGGATCTGAGGCCAATTATACTCCAACAGAAAAAAGAAATAGTGGCTGCCTATGAGGGGTTCGAGCCGCTTCAGAAGTGATTGGAACTGAAGCCCAGCTCCTCCTGGCACCCCGACTGCCAGTGCTGGGCTGGATGTTCAAAGGGAAGGTCCCTTCTACACATCATGCCACTGATGCTACGTGGAGCAAGTGGGTTGTGCTGATTACACAGCGGGCTTGAATAGGAAACCCCAATTGCCCAGGAATCGTGGAAGTGATCACAGACTGGCCAGAAGGCAAAGATTTTGGGATGTCACCAGAGGATGAGGAGGTAACACGTGCTGAAGAAGCCCCACCCTACAACAAACTGCCAGAGAATGAGAAGCGATATGCCCTGTTCACTGATGGCTCCTGTCGCATTGTGGGAAAGTAAGCGTTGGAGATGGAAAGCTGTTGTATGGAGTCCTAAAGACAAGTAGCAGAAGCTACTGAAGGAAAAGGTGAATCAAGCCAGTTCGCTGAGGTGAAGGCCATCCAGTTAGCCCTGGACATTGCTGAGAGAGAAAAGTGGCTGATGCTCTACCTTTATACTGACTCATGGATGGTGGCCAATGCCCTGTGGGGGTGGTTGCAACAGTGGAAAAAGAACAACTGGCAGTGTAGAGGCAAACCTGTATGGGCTGCTGACTTATGGCAAGATATTGCTGCCCGATTAGAGAAGCTTGTTGTAAAGGTATGTCATGTTGATGCCCATGTACCTAAGAGTCGGGCCATGGAGGAACATCAAAACAACCATCAGGTAGATAAGGCTGCTAGGATTGGAGTGGCTCAGGTAGATCTAGACTGGCAACGTAAGGGTGAATTATTCATAGCTCGATGGGCTCATGATACCTCAGGTCATCAAGGGAGAGATGCAACATATAGATGGGCTCGGGACTGAGGGGTAGACTTGACCATGGATGCTATCTCACAATTTATCCATGAATGCAAGACATGCTGCAATCAAAGAAGCTAAGCGGTTAAAGCCCCTTTGGTATGGAGGACGGTGAATGAAATATAAATATGGGGAAGCCTGGCAGATTGATTACATCACCCTCCCACAAACCCACCATGGCAAACGTTATGTGCTTATAATGGTGGAGGCAACCACCGGCTGGCTAGAAACATATCCCATACCCCATGCCACTGCCCGGAATACAATTCTGGGCCTTGAAAAGCAAGTCCTATGGTGACACGGCACCCCAGAAAGAATTGAGTCAGACAATGGGACTCATTTCCGAAACACTCTCATAGACACTTGGGCCAAAGAGCATGGTATTGAGTGGGTGTACCACATTCCTTATCATGCACCAGCCTCTGGGAAAATTGAATGATATAATGGGCTTTTAAAGACTACACTGAAAGCAATGGGTGGTGGGACATTCAAACATTGGGATACACATTTAGCCAAAGCCACATCGTTATTTTTATGGTTAGTTTTATTACAATGTTTACTTAACATCCTCCAAAAAGCTCATTTAAAAATACCACAAGTATCTAGTCTTTCCCAAGACTTATACTTATTTTACCCAAACATGTCTGTCTGTCTAGTGCTTGTTGGCTGGGAGTAGGCTTTTTGGAGTCACCTCTTCAAGAGAATTTCACAAGCAATATTGCTGAATTAATGTAGTGCCTTTCCTGAGGTGACAAATCCTGCTTCTTGGTGCTACAGATAGGAAAACTGGGCTAATTTTGGTACCTAAGCTAGCGTGGCTTTTAGAGGCTTTTGGTATCTGCATATGCTACTGCATAGTGTAAGTATACTCTGAACATTAAACACCTGTCTTCTTGCTTTACTGTATTCATGTGGTAGATTTATTGTTACTTTTATAAATATTTGAAGTGATCTCATTTGATGAATCTAGCAATTTAAATATATTTTTAATTGAACTTTCTTTTCCTCTAGCATTTACATTGAAGATTTGTTATAAGAAAATTTTTCTTGTTCTGAATAGTCATTAATTATGATAACGCTTGACAGTTTCAATTATATTTAATCTTTGTATTGTACTGCAAGATGAAAATGACTATGCTTTCTGAATGGAAGTGAAATTATAGTCCTTTACACTAGCTACTTGACATTAGACATCAACAACTGAAAATAATTGCTTGCTTGCAGTGTATCAGAAAATTTGAGCTAGATCTGTCACTTAAGTTGTTTTTGTTAAGATATATCACATTATATATGAAATAGAACAAATTTGCCAATAACTATCCCTTTCTCCCTGTCATTGCAGCCTAAAATAAGGGAGTAAAGAGTTGGAGAGGTGATCTTCCTCAGTTTGAAAAAAGGACAGAGAGCATGTCTTTTTTCCCCTCTTTTGTCCCCACATAGTTATTATTCTTTTGACTTCTGTGTATATAATTAAATTTTTAGTGACTTGAGACCACTTTATATAGCTAATCTGACAGCATTAACTTGTGATGTGAGACAGCTTTGTCCTTACTTGAAATCTGGCAGATCAGCAAAGTGATTCTATCACATTCCAGAGCTGTTTTTATTTTAAGTAGATATTTCATATTTTCTTTAGCTGAAATGCTTTCCTGGACCTGAGGAATGTATCCTAAAAAACCTCAACCAAAATCAATATGTTCCTATTCATTTGAGGTGGAGGGAGCGAGAGGATTGTTTAGATTAATTTGATTTCTTTATTTTTTAAATACCTATTCTAAATCCCAACTAGCTCTATTCTTCACAAATGTATTCTCCTGAACTGAGACACTGTTTCTTTCTCCTCTTTGTTTCATATGTATTTAAAAAGTATTCAAACCTTGCTTTGTCTTATCTTGGGAATTGTAGTCCATGGGTAAAAAAAATATTGAGATCATTGCAGAGTTCTCTGGTCAAGAGATAATTTAAAAAGATTTAGGAGAAGGTACAATGATGGCTTTGTTCCACTGAAAGAGACTGTTTGTGTAGTTCTGGTGCCATATTTAGGAATTACAACAAAAATAATTAGAAGGACTTTCAACCTCTGCTTCTGTGGTTCTTTAGCTATGGTATAAATAAGTAAAATTCAAAATACTTAGAAAAAATAGTCCTTTGAGATTAAATAGAGCCCTAGCAGCCTTTCCCAATACAATTTCAAATATTAATAACAGAAAGGGAGTTGTTAGTGGGGCAGATGCATTGTGGTTCTCTGATGTATTTATAGCAACGTTGACATTCTACAACTTATTGTTCTGTAGGCTAGGGTAGAAATATCTTAGTGATTCTTTGGACTATCGATATGTTTACTTGTATCTTCTTTTCTGCCTTCCATAATTAACTAAATAATATACATGGGAAGGGCATTTTGAAGATGATATTGAATATTTTTAAAGGGGTTTTTTGTACATAATGTTAAAAATGTTGTGCAAGTATATCCAACTCAGTAATATAAGAAAATAATACTAGAAGTAAAAAGCTTAACATGAACTCATCTTGTAGATGCATTTGTTATACAGCTCCGTAATAATTTATAAGAATGTCTGAATGCTTCATGTTTAAAGCAAAATCTCATATTTACTGTGATAAATGATAAACTGCCCATTTTGCAGACCAGAAAAAATGTTGAAGTAAATGAAAATGTATGTGATATCATGGGTGCCAAAACTATCAATGAAACAATTCCTTTGGTTATCTGGGGTCAGCTGCCCCAGCTGTGTCCCCTCACAGTTTTTTTGGGTGCCCCCAATCTACTTGCTGGTGGGGTGGTGCAAGAAGCAGAGAAGTCCTGCTGAGAAGGACCTGGGGGTTCTGGTGGATGAGAAACTTAACATGAGCCAGCAGTGTGCTCTTGCAGCTTGGAAGGCCAATGGTATCCTGGGCTCCATCAGAAGAGGGGTGGCCAGCAGGGACAGGGAGGTGATTGTCCCTCTCTACTCTGCCCTCGTGAGGCCCCATCTGGAGTACTGTGTCCAGATCTGGGGCCCACAATACAAGAAAGATGTAGAACGGTTGGAGAGGGTTCAGAGGAGGCCGTGAAGATGATTAGAGGGCTGGAGCACCTTCCCTATGAAGAGAGTGCAGGGCTTCTTCAGCCTAGAGAAAAGGCTGTGGGGGGACCTCATTGCAGCCTTCCAGTACCTGAAGGAAGCATACAAACAGGAAGGGAATCAACTTTTTAAAAGGGTAGTCAATGGCAGGACAAGGGGGAATGGGTTAAAGCTAAAGGAGGGAAGGTTTGGATTAGATATTGGGGGAAGCTCTTTACAGAGAGAGTGATGAGGTGCTGGAACAAGCTGCCCAGAGAGGTAGTGGATGCCCTGTCCCTGGAGGTGTTCAAGGCCAGGTTGGATGGGGCCCTGGGCAACCTTGTGTAGATCCAGGCCTGGAGGTTGTTGGCCCTGCCTGTGGCAGGGGGTTGGAACTGTATGATCCTTGGTGTCCCTTCCAACCCAGACCATTCTATGATGCCATGTAAATACTGCTCAGCAATAACAAAATAATCCCTATATTATCAACACTGTTTTCTGCACAAATTTAAAGCGCAGCTCATACTAGCTGCTATGAAGAAAATTAACTCCATCCCAGCTGAAACCAGTACACTGCCTTAAGAGAATAGTAAATGCTGTTCCTTTATACCTACTTTTTGCAGTGGCTGAATTGCATCTGTCCTGGGTTCAGCTAGGATGGAGTTAATTTCTTTCTAGCAGCTGGTGGAATGCTGCATTTGGGAGTTGGGATGAGAGCGGTGCTGATAACGTGCTGATGTTTTTAGTGTTGTCAAGTAGTCAAGGACTTTTCAGTTGTTCATATTGCCCTACTAACAAGAAGTGGGGGTGCCCAGGAAGCTGAGAGGGATCACAGCCAGGGCAGGTGACCCAAACTGGCCAAAGGGGTTATTCCATGCCAATTACATCATGCTCAGCATAAATGGTAATGGTGGGAGGAGGAGTGCATGGCTCCAGGATGTGCAGTTTGGGGACAGTCTGGCTTTGGGACAGCTCTGAGCTGTATGGCCTGAGTTGTGTGGTTTGAGAAACTGCATTGTGTATCACCAGTTTTGTATATTTGGCTGTAAGTCCTTTTATTGTTATCTCTCTCTGAGTAAACTATCCTTATCCCAACCCATGAGGTTTGCTTTTGGTTTTCTTTTCCTTCCCCATCCCCCCACCCCCTCTTAGAGTGTTTGCATGGTGTTCAGCTCCTGGCTAGGGTGAAACCACAATAGTATGCTGTATTCTTGTTACCCAAGCTTTACAGTTTGCTCTACCATCGCTGCAAAAAAGAACATCTCTTTCAAAACTTGACTCCTTTTAACCAATATATCCTTAATTAGGTAGGGAGATGATCAGATTTTCTCTTATCTCAACTTTCCCATTTTATGGCCCCTCTTCTGCTTAGCCTGTTCAGTGTTTAAAAATTTACAGAGCTTTAGCTTATGTCATAATGAAGTACAGTGTATAATCATGTACATGGAAATCAGAATTTGAAGCATAATATTTTTGAAGAACCCTGATGCATTGTGAAATTCATAAGCGATATGTGTACATATATGCAGTGTATATTTATGACATTCCTCAAGTAGATGCATACATTTAATGGACACCCATTTTTCTTTAAGGTACCAGAAACTTGAACACTTTGCTGGGGATACTTACTGTGTCAAATAACAGGACTTTCCAATTTGTTTCCAAAGAAAGTGTTTTTGGCTTTGTTCTGCCTATTCCCTTTTCTTTTGAGATAAGATTTTTAGTTGACATTACACATAATAGAATGTTTCAGGAAGGGATACAGAAATAATGTTTTTGAAGAATGATGTTAAGATGTTATAACATGAAAATAAAGCATTCAATAAGATACCTAAATTAGATATACTTAATCTGGAGTTGCTATTATTGAATAGGCTTCAGGTACTAAGCAAACTGTGGTGTAACTGAAATATTTGTATTTGAATCTTGAATTTATTATGCTGGCTATCTGTGTGTGTTCTGTTACATATTAGAATATTAGTGTTGCTTCAGAACTGTCATTGGAAATCTGTTTTCCAAGTGATCTGAGTTATCAGATATAACTTCTGCTAAGAAATCAATGTACAATGGATTATAGTTTTTTAATGGACCAAAACAATATTGTAAAATCTCCATGGTAATTGCAGTCTTGAAGTTTAGGGATATTTCTGTGGCTGTGTCTCAAACTTAAATGTTAACGATACAAATTTTTATAATGAAGTGATGGAATATTATTTCTTACTTTTTGCTATATTTTAAAGTGTTCTAAAGTAACTAGAGTATGAAGTTGCTGCACTTTTAACTGTAATACATAATGGAAAATCTAGGTATGACCCCTTTGACTTTAAGAGATTAGAATCTAATATAGATAATTCCTTTACTAGAATAATAATGAGATTTGGATAATGAAAATCATAGTTGCCCAACTGATTTCCCTTCTGTCAACAGTCTCATCAGCTTGTTAGCCAGTCACATCTTGTTTGTGAATCAAGTTCCTCAGTGATAGGCTCCTGTGGTGGTTCAGCCCCAGGCAGCAGCTAAGCACCACCCACCTATGGATCACTAACCACTCCCACAGGAGGAGAAACAGACCCCAGTACCTGTGGGTTGGGACAAAGGGTAGTTTACTGACACAGCACAGGGAGAGGGAAACAACAGAGCCTGTGCCTATACACAAATACAGAGCACTTTACTCATGTGAGGATGGCCTACATTCAGACTGTCCTGGAAGTGTGTAGACCTGCCCCTCCCTCAGTAGCCCCCTTTTATGGGGTGCATGATGGTCATGTGGTATGGGAAACAACCTTGGACAGCTTGGCTCACCTGTACTGGCTCCTTGGAAAAGTTAACTGTCCTAGCTGGAACCAGGACATTATTCATCTCTCTTTCCATACCATCTCCATCATGCCTGAATCCTACATTTTCAGTTAATTTGAGTGGTTTGTAACATAATATCATTTAGACATTATACAGCAACAATTTAAGTTATCATTTATCCTCCCTCAAAATTAAATCCCCTTGAGGTACACACTGGACTTCCCCCTCCTTTTGTATCACCCACCAAGTGCACGAGGGTCCCTGAGCAGAAGCAATCCCCCCAATGAGTTTGCTTTTGCCTGAAGCAGGGATAATCCAGACTGTCTTCATCAGTTTAAACACACTGCAGGGGCTTTATCCCTACCATTGAGTAGTGTTTGGTAGATAGTGACTAGAGCCAAGTGCAGTGAGTTGTGATTACTTTGAATAGCCATAGCCTTTCCCTTTCAAATAGTCTGTCACTTTTTCAGGGTCTGGTAGCTGTTTGGGGGTGAGAGAGTCTCTAGATACCTGCATGTGCTCTCCCAAATGTAATGACACCCCTGACCATTCAGCCCTGAGGAAGATCTCTGGCTGCTATTCTTAAAACAATTTTTTTGTAACCCTAAACAAGACTTGAAAAAAAATATTCAGGAGCCTTAGCAACAGGCATGTACTGATCTTAATATCCCAGGGCTATTCAAAGTTCTCAAAGGCTGTATTAACAAGCCTGAAGGAAAAAGGGGAGGAGATTTCCCATCTTCCCTATTAATTGGGTGTGATTTCTAAACAACGCTGAGAGATGTTGTCCCAGATATGGATATGACAGAAATGCCATGTACAAATACAAGCTGAGCCTCATGAACACTGATATTATAAGTTGATATCACACAGTACAGCAAAATGAGAATCTGGACCCCCACCCAAGTCATAGGGGGGCAACGATAGGGTAGGGATTACATAGAGCAAGTACGGGTTTACATGCCGTAGCCAAGTGACCAAGCAAAACATCATTGTTACCAGTACTGGTTTAAATAACATAAATATTTATCACAGCTTTTTAACATGATTCAGCCAGATCTACCATTATCCTGATGCCTCAGAAAGCCGGAATCAAAACTCAATAGCCTTGGTGACTATTAAGCAGGTATCCTTTATTGCAGCACTGGTGCGCAGGGGATCGCTCCTCCCAATGTGTGCGCCCATTAAAGCCAAATTTCTCATGTTTATACAGATTAACTATACATATTCATTATAATTTCTAAGAAAAGGCAGGGTTATGCAAATTATTTCCAGGAATCATTTATATTAATTCCTCCCTAATTGAGCATGCTCTGTGACACTTAGGGGGTCTTCTGGTGGTCTTCAGGGATGAAGGCTGGATGTCTTCCTCGCTCTCAGTGCATGCTCTCAGTACATTTCTTCTCTGTGGTTACCTGGGCTCAAAAACACATCCCTGCACAAACTAGTTAGGACCTGCTTTTCGCTGAAAACAAGATATACTCTGTCTCTTAATTGGTTGTTAGTCTCATTATTTATGACTCCCCTATCTCCACTTTCTCTAGTTTCAAGGCTGTTGCACTGTTATGGCTAAGTTTTGTAGCTGCTTTCATGAAACAGCTCATATGATTACAGCCAAATTCTGCTAAAATCCAAAACTAATCTATTCTTAAAAGCACGCAACTTCTTACTTCTTTATCTTCAAGGCTGTTGCACTGTTATGGTTAAGTTTTGTAGCTGCTCTCACAGTTACAGCCATTTTCTCCTAAAATCCAAAACTAATCTATTCTTAAAACCATGAAAATTCTTATATTAATTGTCTCTTAAGCTACACCTACATCAATCTATTCAGCATGATTACATTTCATTGAATCAATCCCAACCCTTCAAGCCCCACATTGGGCACCAAAAAGGACTGTCAGAGTTCAGACCCAGGCAGCAGCTGAGCACAACACACTGTTTGCTCACCCCTCCCTCAGGAGGAGAACTGGAGTAAAGCCCTTGCAGGTTGGAATAAGGACAGTTTACTGACACAGCACAGCGAGAGGTGAACAACAACAGAGCCCTGACAAAATATATGGTGATAACAAAGAGTACTCTAACAAGCAGTATTCAAGTACAAAGGGCGAGCTGAGGGTTCCCTGTCTGCTGTGTGCACAGACAGTTAACCATGGTCTCCACCAGGCGGAGAGGTTCGCCCTACAAATCTGGGGCAACCCCGACGGAGGGCCTGCCTCGGGGTGCTTCCGTTCAGGTCTCAGGCTGCAGGGAATGCCAGAGTCTGCAGTTGCCAGGGAAAAGAGGCAAGCACCTAACCTGTGTGAGGTGTGAGCAGGTCGACGATCTGCTTGCTTTGGTTATCGAACTAAAGGAAGAGCTCAAAAGACTGAGAGCAATCAGGGATTGCGAGCAAGAGATTGACTGGTGGAGTAGCTCCCTGGCATCCCAGAAGGAAGAGAGTGGGGAAGACACCTCGCACCTGAAGACGGTCCCCCCTCTCTGCCCTAGCCAGGTAAATGGGAGTGACCCAAACCCCGAGGAGGGCTGGAAGACAGTCCCGACTCACCGTCGTAGGCACTCTCCCTGCCTACCTACCCCATTCCCCCAGGTTACCCTAAGCAACAGGTTTGGGGCCCTGGTAGTTGAGGAGGAGGTATGTGAGGGGATGAATGCAGCCCCTCTGCCTCAGAGGAAGCGGAAACCTAGAGTGAGGCGATCATCCGCACGCCTTGAGACTGCCTCTGTTAGGCAAGAGAGAAAGGTAGTTGTAGTAGGGGATTCCCTTCTCAGAGGGACAGGAGGCCCTATATGTAGACCAGACCCTACACGCAGGGAGGTGTGCTGCCTCCCTGGAGCCCGGGTCAGGGACATTACCAGAAGGCTATCAGGGCTGGTTAGATCCACTGACTATTATCCATTACTGATAGTTCAAGCAGGCAGGGATGCAATCGCAAAGTGTAGCCTGCAAGCTGTCAAAAGGGAATTCCGGGACCTGGGGCGCTTTGTTGAGGGGGGGGGAGCCCAAATAATATTCTCGTCTATCCCCACTTGTGGGAGGAGGGGCTCAGAGCAGGACAGGAGAACCCACGAGTTGAATGTGTGGCTGAAAGGCTGGTGCCGGCGCAAGAACTTTGGGTTTTTTGACCAAGGGATGGTGTACTCTGCTCCTGGCATGAGTACTGCTGATGGGGCTCACCTGTCCCATAAAGGAAAGCGGATCCTTGCCCAGGAGATGGCAGGGCTCATCGATCGAGCTTTAAACTAGTTAGGAAGGGGGAAGGGGATATTAAGAAGGCTGCTGGGGTTAGGCAAGTGCTTCAGGAGTCACAACAGGAGTTGATGGTGGAAAAAGGTAAATACCAACAGCACAGTGGTGGACTTGGAGACGTTTTTCCACGTGAGAGTAGGGAAAATTCTGTGGATTGCCCTGAGTACTCCTCAGTGGAGCCACTTTTGCCAGCCCCCTGGCAGAAATCTCGCTGTGGGCTGTTGAGGATACCTACATCTGCTGCCCCACTAAAATGCCTTTATACAAATGCACGTAGCATGGGGAACAAACAAGAAGAATTAGAGATCTTTGTGCGGTCGCAGGGCCACGATCTCATTGCAATCACAGAGACGTGGTGGGATAACCTGGACGACTGGCACGCTGTCATGGATGGCTATGTGCTTTTTAGGAAAGACAGGCTAGGGAGGCAAGGTGGAGGAGTTGCTCTTTATGTGAGAGAGCACCTAGAATGTATTGAGCTCCAGATGGGGAAGGATGAACCATCCGTCGAGTGCTTGTGGGTTAAAATCAAGGGGCAAACTGGTATGTGTGACATTGTTGTGGGAGTGTGCTATAGGCCCCCTGATCAAGAGGAGCAGGTTGATAGTGCATTCTATAAGCAGTTAGAAGTAGCCTCAAGATCCCGGGCACTGATCCTTATGGGGGACTTCAATTACCCAGATATTTGCTGGGCAAGCAACACGGCCAGTCGTATGCAGTCCAGACAATTTCTGCAGTATGTTGAAGACAATTTCCTGCTACAGATGGTGCAGGAGCCTACAAGGGGAGGGCGGGTGCTGGACCTTGTTTTAACTAACAAGGACGGGCTCGTTAGGGAAGTGAAGGTCGGGGGCAGCTTAGGACAAAGTGACCATGAAATGGTTGAGTTCAAGATCCTGGGTGGAAGAAGCAAGCCAAAAAGTAGGATAGCTACCCTGAATTTTGGAAGAGCTAACTTTGATCTCCTCCGCAACTTAATAGGGGCTATCCCGTGGGCTACGCTGTTTGAAGGAATGGGAGCCTGTGAGAGCTGGCTAGCATTCAAACAGCACTTCTTCCAAGCACAGGAACGATGCATCCCTTTGAGCAAGAAATCGGGAAGGAGAGGCAGAAGACCTGCGTGGATGAACACGGAGCTATTGAGTAAACTCAAAGAGAAGCAGAAGATCTATGAATTGTGGAAGAAGGGTCTGAGCACCTGGGGAGAATACAGGAATGTAGTCAGGGCCTGTAGGGATGCAACTAGGAAGGCTAAAGCCCTCTTGGAAATGAAGCTGGCAAGGGACATAAAGGACAATAAAAAGGGTTTTTTTAGATACGTGAATAGTAAGAGGATGACCAGGGATAATGTAGGTCCCTTGCTGAATGAGGAGGGTGTCCTGGTGACGGGGGATGCTGAGAAGGCGGAGATACTGAATGCCTTCTTTGCTTCGGTCTTCACCTCAAAGGCCCCCGGGACCCACAGGCACTGGATGAAAGTAGGAGTGTTTGGGAAATGAAGAACTTCCCTCTGGTTGAGGTAGGGGAGGTCCAGGAGCGGCTCAAAGGGATAAATGCACACAAATCCATGGGCCCAGATGGGATACATCCACATGTGCTGAGGGAGCTGGCGGAGGTGATTGCTGAGCCGCTCTCTATCATCTTCAACAGGTCCTGGAGGACAGGAGAAGTGCCTGAAGACTGGAGGATAGCCAATGTCACTCCGGTCTTTAAAAAGGGCAAGAAGGAGGAACCTAGTAACTATAGGCCAGTCAGCCTCACCTCTGTCCCCGGAAAGGTAATGGAACAGCTTGTTCTGGATGCCATCTCCAAGCAATTGGAAGAGAAGAAGATCATGAGGAGTAGTCAGCATGGATTCACCAAGGGGAAATCATGCCTGACCAATCTGATAGCCTTCTATGATCTCATCACTGGCTGGGTAGATGGAGGGAGAGCAGTGGATGTCATCTACCTTGACTTCAGCGAGGCTTTTGATACTGTCTCCCATGACATCCTGATAGCAAAGCTGAGAAAGCATGGGATAGATGAGTGGACAGTGAGGTGGGTTGAGAATTGGCTGTTGGACCGAGCCCAGAGGGTCGTGATTCGTGGAGCAGAATCTGACTGGATGCCTGTGACTAGCGGTGTTCCCCAGGGCTCCGTGTTGGGTCCAGTCCTGTTTAACATCTTCATTGACGACCTTGATGAGGGAATAGCATCCACCCTCAGCAAGTACGCAGATGATACAAAGCTGGGTGGAGTGGCTGACACGCAGGAACACTGCGCTGCCATCCAGCGAGACCTGGACAGGCTGGAGCGCTGGGCAGTTAGAAACCAGATGAGGTTCAACAAAAGCAAGTGTAAAGTCTTGCACCTGGGAAGGAACAACCGTTTGTATCAGTACAGGCTGGGGGATGACCTGCTGGAGAAGAGCTCAGTGGAGAAGGACCTGGGGGTCCTGGTGGATAACAGGTTGGCCATGAGCCAGCAGTGTGCCTCGGTGGCTAAGAGAGCCAATGGGATCCTGGGGTGCATCCGGAGGAGTGTGGCCAGCAGGTCAAAGGAGGTGATCCTCCCCCTCTACTCTGCCCTGGTCAGGCCCCACCTGGAGTATTGTGTCCAGTTCTGGGCTCCCCCGTATAAAAAGGACAGGGATCTCCTGGAAAGAGTCCAAAGAATCTAGTGAACATATAACATAAGCAATACCAACCTTTTTCTTTTTCGAATTATGGAACGTTGCCTATGTTACAGGGACACCACATTTGCCTGCAGGTCAGGCTGTAGTGGAACGTATGAATCAAACTCTCAAGCATTTGCTTTACAAAATAAAAACGGGGCAGAGAAGGAGATCTCTCCAGTGGATCGACCGAGCAAAGCTCTTTATGCATTGAACTATTGAAGTCTGCCACAGGACAGTTTGGTACCTCCAATGTTGAAACATGCAGTAGGTTTAAAAGGAGGTTTGAAAGGGAACAAAAAGAATAATAAAAGGTGTTCCTAAGAAATGAAGTTACGGGTACTAACTAGGGGAAGGAGATCTGTCTGTGTCATTACAGATATGGGAACCAAGTGGATAAAGCCGTAGATCCAGAAGAAATCAAGCCTGCATGAACCAGGATGGGACCCTGATCACAGTAACTGAAGTCAAGTTTTGCAGCTGCAGCCACGGTGGACTATCAGTTTTGCTGCGGGACATTTTGAACCATCTAACAGTTTTTGAAATATGCATGTGTGTTTGTGGTAAATGAAAATTAGGAAATGATGATTTCTGCACAGCCCAAGATCACAGACTACAAGAGATGCCTGTACATAAATGTGAGGCTGATGTTACCTGCACTCCTGACACTCCTGATTGGCGAAGCAAGCAAATACAATCACAAAGGTATTAAAGTACTTAGCTACAGAATTGTGCAGCACTTGAATTTTGTTGCTGTCTCATGATAGGTGCTGCAGGAATCTGTCTGACCACTCAGCATTCAAAAATTTATAGATCAAACTCAAAACATATGACATGAAAATTTAATTCTCTGGATTGGACAATTGGTTTCATGAGTGGGACTTTCAGGATGGATGTTGTCAGTGGTCAAATCTGGATTATTGAATTTGGATTACTGAATATGGTAATTATGGCACTTGTCTTACATTTACTGCCATGCTTGCTGAGCTTTCTGCAAAGGGCCCTTGCAGAGACCTCTAACAAGCAGATACTAAAAAGGAAGAATTGTCTGGGAGGACAGCAGGCTTGCTAGCGGTCTGGCTCTCCTCACAAAGACAGAGGCCCTGAGAGTATCCCTGAATTCCCATGCAACGGGAAAATTACTCATCCTGAGAGGTATTTGGTAATCACATTTTCAAAACACAGTGGCCTTGAAGGCAGGTGGTCAGACTGCCTTAGAGCAGAGAGTTGCGAGAAACTATTTGGAAGTAAGTGAACAGATCATGTACTATTCATAATAAGAGAGTCAAAACCACAGCAGGTGTGCAGATAACTTTTAGGCATCAAAGGTAAACTAACAATGTGTAGCTATAAGACATGCTTATCAAAACTCGTTACAATTGCTAATTAATCACTTTGGTGTGAACAGTATGTGTAGCAAATTGGCAGTTTTTAGCTTGCCACATGTTCCAGGATGGCTTTTAGTTCACAGAATGGCTTTTAGATTTGGTTAAACAAGAGCTTATGTTTTCATTAGTTATTTTTGTCTCAGTGTTATTTTGCCGTGTCGGTCACAGTGTTTCTCTTGCAAGATCGATGATGCTTTTCGCAAAAATCTGGCTGGTCCATAAACAAGAAGGGGGAATTGTAGCAATGTAGGAGAGGAGTGGGTTCTGTGGCCCACCCAGATTTGCTCCTGACCCCCGCATAATCAGGGCTGGGGAAGCTAGCAGAGGCATGTCAGTATGCAGTAACAGGAGAGCTGGGTGTCTGTGAGAACAGGAGGCTGCAAGAAAATCCTTGAGATAACAAACTGCAAGAATGTTAACAACTGCCTTACAAAGGGACAAAGTGACTGTGTGGCCTCACCCAATTATTAGCAATAGTGAGAGGCATGTAAGGCGGGTGAGCAGAACATCTAACCAGAGCAATTGTTGACTCATGGCAGAACGTATGGGCCGCCCTGGCATGGGTATTAAATACCACCACCCTCTGCACCAGTCTCGCTATGCCTAGCACCCCGTTTTTGACGTGTCTAGTAGGGGTGCCAATTAATGAGTACACATGGACATTTCTTAACAGTTCCATGAACACCGTGTTGAGGTGAAGTAAGTGGGGACGAATTGGGAACAATGCCAGAAATTGCATGAACAGATGTGACATCTGGGACGACTGGCTCCCTGTCGGCCCAGAGCTGCAAGAAATGGATGTAGCAGACTCTCTCAATGCCAGCTATTGTGTTTATGTTGGAAATAGGGAATGGTCAGGAGAGGATAAGGAAGGGCGCAAGGTTAATGAGTCAAACCCTACGATCATTACTCCGATAGGTGACCCTATCAGCTGGGAAAGAACGTGGTGTCAGAACATATCCCGCACTAAGGACAGACCAGCCCCTGGCACCACGTTACCCAGGCGCTTACCCAAAGGATTCTTTTTAATTTGTGGCAATCGTGCCTGGGCAGGAATTCCCACAAACCCTCTCGGAGGACCATGTACCATAGGTCAACTTAGTGTAGGTGCACCACTTCACTCATCCCAATTCGACTCACAGATATCGCTTCAAGAGGGACCTTACCGCCACCTTAGAGTCAAGCTGTCGTGACTCAGTTAACCTCTGGAATAAGTGGGAAATTATGTCTGTATCATTTTGCATA
Source organism: Hypotaenidia okinawae (assembly GCA_027925045.1). Taxonomy (NCBI): domain Eukaryota; kingdom Metazoa; phylum Chordata; class Aves; order Gruiformes; family Rallidae; genus Hypotaenidia; species Hypotaenidia okinawae. The sequence goes on along the minus strand of BSDF01000005.1, from coordinate 34,589,166 downwards.
CCAGGTGTTGCTGCAGCACGGGCTCATAGAAATCTAAGAGACCTGGCATGTTGGGTGGTAAAGCAGGCCAACGCAACAAGCAGGGTCTTGTCAGAATTGGCAAAAGATCTGTCTACAGTACAGCATGCTGTGCTCCAGAACAGAGCCGCAATAGACTTCTTATTGCTGGCTCATGGGCATGGTTGTGAGGATTTTGATGGACTGTGCTGTATGGATTTGAATGATCGCTCTCAGTCCATTCACAAAGAGATTCAGGACCTTATGCAACACTCTCAAAAGATCAAACAAGATACTGGGTCTTATTGGCTTGGAGGCTCTAGAGAACTGGATGGGATTGAATGGTTGGCTTAAAAGTATTTTTCAAACAGGGTTGTTGATTTTAATTGTAGTTGTAATAGTATTGCTTTGTTTAGGATGTGTATTCTCTTGTCTTAAAGCCCTTTTTCTGAAAATGGTTAACCAGGTTTATATCATACAAAATAAAAACGGGGGAATTGTGGAGGAATGGCTAGCTAACAAAGGCCACACAGACATAGGCCAGCTGGCCGAGCTGGAGTTTGGGAGGCATCGTACACAGCTAAGCTAGTTGCTGATATGAGCCAGGACGTTCTATTCTTGGATACATAAGTTGCAAACAACAGGATGCCTCTTTGTTCAGGCGTGAGAACAGGGGGATTTAGCTGACCACAGATGAAGAACTAAGGGCAGGACTAACCTTAAAAGTAATAACCAATGATGAGCTTGGCTTTTGCAATATGTAATGAGCTAATTAGAGCTATTATAAAAGATGACTGTACTATTCAATAAACGAAGCTTGCTGATCACTCGCGTCGGGTGCACATGTCTTCCCTCCGCCGCAACACCGTCTGGACACCTATCTGAGTGAAATGTCCTAGGGAGCCTGCTTTGGCAGGGGGTTGGACCCGATGATCTCTCGAGGTCCCTTCCAACCCCTACAATTCTATGATTCTTCTGTATAGGGGCGACTGTTTCCAGTACTGGTTGTTTTTGTGGCTCAGCTACAGTTCCTGCCTCTGGGGTTTGAGTAGCCACAGTGCCTGTTGTGGGGGTTGGGGTAGATGCAGTGCCTGTTGGGTCTGTTTTCCTTCTCTTCCCCTTGATTGCGCTGCCTAGTATCAAGCATTGTTTTGGTAAATAGTGGCCAGGGCCCAGCACAGTGCAGTGAGTTGTGCTTCCTTGGAATAGCTACAGCATAATGAAGCTTGCTGATCACTCGCATCGAGTGCACATGTCTTCCCTCCGTCGCAACAGATAAAGCCATGGATCCAGAAGAAATCAAGCCTGCATGAACCAGGATGGGATCCTGATCGCAGTAACTGAAGTCAAGTGTTCCAACTGCAGCCACAATGGACTATCAATTTTGCTGCGGGACATTTTGAACCATCTAACAGTTTTTGAAATATGCATGTGTTTGTGGTAAATGAAAATTAGGGAAATAGTGATTTCTGCACAGCCTAAGATCACAGACTACAATAGATGCCTGCACAAAAACGTGAGGCTGATGTTACCTGCACTCCTGATTGGCGAAGCAAACAAATACAACAGCAAAGGTATCAATGCACTTAGCCACAGATGTGGATTCTGTAAGACTTTACAGAATCAAGCAGCAACTGATTTTTGTTGCTGGCTCACAGACATGGTTGTGAAAACTTTGAAAGGCATGTGCTGCATGAATCTGGCTAACTACTCAGCATTCAGAAATTAATAGATCAAACACAAAAGATACAACATGAAAAATGAATTCTTTGGATTGGACAATTGGTTTCATGCATGGGGAATTTCAGGATGGATATTGTCTATGGTCAAATTTGGATTATTGGATTTGGTAATTATAGTACTTGTCTTACATTTACTGCCATGCTTATTGAGCTTTCTGCAAAGGGCAGTTTTTGTAACGCAGATACTAAAAAGAAAAAAATTGTTGGGAAGGACAGCTTGCCAGCAGCCTGGCTCTCCTCACAGAAGACATAGGCCCTGACAATATTCTTGAATTTCCCATGAAACAGGCAAATTATTTATGCTGAGAGGTATTTGGTAATCACATTTTCAAAACACAGTGGCCTTGAAGGCAGGTGGACAGACTGCCTTAGAGCAGAGAGTTGCGAGAAACTATTTGGAAGTAAGTGAACAGGTCATGAACTACCCATAATAAGAGGGTCAAAACACAGCAGGTGTGCAGATAACTTTTAGACATCAAAGGTAAACTAACAATGTGTAGTTATAAGATATGCTTATCAAAGCTCATTATAATTACTAATTAATCACTTTGGTGTGAACAGTATGTGTAGCCAATTAGCAGTTTTTAGCTTGCCATGTTTTACAGTATGGCTTTTAGATGTAATTAAATAAGGACTTATGTTTTTGTTAGTTATTTTTGCCGTGTAGGTCACAGTGTTTCTCTTGCAGGATGGATGATGCTTTTCACAAAAATCTGGCTGGTCCATAAACAAGAAGGGGGAATCATAATAATGTATGAGGAGTAGGTTCTGTGGCCTACTCTGTCTTTAGAAATGCCAGTACCTGGTGTAACTATACAGCAACAAATTTGTCGAGATCCAGCAATGCTCCCCTTTTATTACCATCCAGGATATTTTTTATTTGTGGGGATAGGGCTCAGCCCATTATCCTCTCACACATAAAAGGGAGCCTGTATAGCGTAGGAGTCAGAACAGAAAGTCAACCTAACACCTCTATTTTACAACACCACCTTTCCCACTGGGCAAAGCGTGGTATACACACCTACAGCCCTGACTGTGATGATCAAGCAGAATTTTGGTCTCTTAGTCAGCTCACTGCAGCCTCCCTTTTGTTGCCAGAAGCAGCCTCTGGAAAAGCATTAGCTACTTTAGATAAACTTGGTTGTTGGCTTGCGAAGCAAACAAATGCTACTAGCCATGCACTGTCTGGTCTCTTATTAGACATGGATAGTGTTCATCATGCCACGCTGCAAAATAGAGCTACTGTAGAATTTTTGGTTTTAGCACAAGGCCAGGGTTGTGAGGATTTTGAGGGTATGTGTTGTATGAATCTCTCAGATCATTCTGAGTCTATTCATGCTATCATCCAACAGCTTAAGGATGGAGTCTTGAAACTCCGACAAGATGATGGATGTGAGTGGTTGAACATAATTTTTGGAGGATGGGGATTATCTGGATGGTTGAGAAGCTTGGTAAAAACTTGCTTATGCCTTGGCTGCTTTTATTTTTTTTTTTTGCTCCTTTTACCTTGTGTATGTTACAGTGTATGCAATGCTTGATAGATCAGTCTATGAAGAAGGTTCTTTTTGTGCAACAGGAAGGGGGAGATGTAGGACAGGACCTAAAAGGGTTAAGTGGAACCTCCAGCACTGTGCAACTCTTAGAAGGAGACATGCAGGCACCAGAAAGGATAGTAGGAACTAGTCGGCCTTGAAAGGAAGAACAAAACAAGCTGGAAGGAATGAAAAACAGGGTGCTGTAAAGATTGTGTTACTATGTGTCCTGGTTTCAGTCATGATAGAGTTAACTTCATTTGTAGCAGCTGATGGAATGCTGTGTTTGGGAGTTAAAATGAAAGCAGTGCTGATAACACCCTGATGTTCTTAGTTGCAGTCAGACAGTCAAGGACTTTCTCAGCTTCTTCGTATTTCTCCATTCAGGAGAAAGGAGGGGCGAAGCCAGGACAGGTGACCCAGATGGGCCAAAGAGTGTATTCCATGCCAATTACGTCCTGCCCAGGATAACGGGGGGCGGAGGGGAGGAAGAAGAGGGGCGGTGGCGGGACGCGTGCTTCTTGGGGGGACGGTTGGGTTCCGGGACAGCTCTGGGTGGTACGGCCTGAGTTGTGTGGTTCGGTGAGAAACTGCATTGTGTATCAATAGTTTCATATTCTTTTGCTCTAAAGTCCTGTTAGCATTGTTATATTTTATCTTTCTGTTATCTTAGTAAACTATCCTTATCCCAACCCACGGGCCTCTTAGTTTCTTGGTTTTGGAGTTATTTGCCCTTTCCTTTTCCCTTCCCTTGTTTCCCCCCCTTTTTCCCTCTTCCCCTGCTCTTTTACTTTAAGAAGCAGGCAGCTGCGTGGATCTCGGCCCACAGCCGGGGTGAAACCACGACACTATGCTTAAGCTGCATTTTTCTAACAATGTTCGTAAGTGTTTTTAAACCAATCAGCAAATAGTAAATGCAAAAATGGCTTCTGCGCTCCAATGAAACTAAGGCACATACAGGCTTTGCAAAGTATATAAACTTGTGATTTGCTACAATAAATCGACAATGGCTTGCATCAAGCTGTGTCCCATCTCAATTGCAGCAAGAAAACTTTCTAATTTATTACACTACACTCCCAGTGAAACCAGAGTTGGGTAATGAGAAGTGTGACCAGATCTTAAATCACCTCTCCCCACCTCTCCCCCTTCTTAGCAGACTTATCTTTATTCATGATTTTACCCCCTTCTTCCCCTGCTCATTGCAGCATGGAGAGGGCAGAGAATGAGCGTTTCAGTCAGTTCCTCAGAAGTTGTTTTCCTTCTTAGCTGGGGGGAGGCATTCCACACACCCTTCCCCTGCTCCAGCATGGGGTCCCACCTACGGGAGACAGGACAAATGTCTCCGTGAGTCCTTTCTGTTGAGGCATCAGCTCTTCACCAACTGCCTCAGCATGGCTCCCTTCCATGGGGTGCTGACCTTCAGGCCCAGACTGCTCTGGCCTGGTCCCCCCCAGAGTCACAAGTCCCCCAGCAAACCTACTCCAGCATGGGTTGGTCTCTTCACAGGCTGCAGGTTTTGCTGCCAAGAGCTCATTCCAATGCAGGCTTCCCACAGGGTCACAGCATCATTCAGGTGTTTCCACCTGCTCCAGCACAGGGTCCTCCACAGGCTGTAGATGGGATTTCTGCTCCCCATCATCATCCACAGGCTGCAGAGTAACAGCCTGCTTCACCATGGTCTTCTCCACAGGCTGCAGGGGAATCTCTCTCTCCGGCACCTGGAGTGCCTCACCCCCCCTCCCCCTTTTCTTCACTGACCTCACTGTGTGCACCATTTCTGACATCTTCTCACTCCCTTCTCTGGTGGCAAAAAGCAGCTGCTAGCATTTTTTTTCTCCTAAATGTGATTCCTAGAGGTGCTGTGACCATCGCTGATTGGCTTGGCCTTGGTCAACAATGACTCTGGCCTTGAGTTGGCTGGTGTTTACTCTCTCTCAAGCCTACAAAAAGCTTCTAGCTGCTTCTTGCAGAAGCCACCCCTGCAGCCCCCTCTTCTCCACCAGAACCCAGACACACAAAACTTGACAGTGACAGAAAGGAAGGCTAGGGAAAAATGTTGTCCCACTCTTGAATGAGATGGAGCACCTGTTTACAGAGGACATGGAAAAGGCTGAGATACTGAATGCCTTCTTTCCTTCAGTCTTTACTAGTACAACTGGCTTTCAGGAATCCCAAGTCCAGAAACCAGGGGGAAGTATATAGCCAAGAAAATGTACCCTTGGCAGAGGATCAGGTCAGGGAATACTAAAGAAAATTGGACATACATAAGTCCATGGGCCCTGATGGGGTGCACCCACAAGTGCTGGGGGAGCTGGCTGATGTCATTGCAAAGCCCCTCTGGATAATCTTTGCTTAATCATGGCAATTGGGAGAAACACCCAAAGACAAAGAAAACAAATGTCCCTCCTGTTTTGAAAGAGGACCTGGGAAACTACAGTCCAGTCAGAGGTAATGTAACAGCTAATTCTGAGAGACATTTCCATACACACTAAGGAAAAAGTGTTTTGGGTTTGCATGGTAAGATTTGGGGGGGGCTGCAGGGGAGGCTTTCTGCAAGAAGTTGCTAGGATCACAGAACCATAGGGGTTGGAAGGGACCTCAAGAGATCATTAGGTCCAACCCCCCACCAGAGCAGGTTCCCTAGGACAGGTCACACAGGTAGGCATCCAGACAGGTCTTGAATACCTCCAGAGATGGAGACTCCACAACCCCCTGGGCAGCCTGTTCCAGTGTTCTGTCACCCTCACTGTGAAAAAGTTCTTCTGCATATTGTTGCAGAATCTTCCCATAAGTCCAACAGAGCCAATATCAGCAGGCTCAAGGACAGAACCACTGCTGACCAAGGCTGAGACAATCAGCAACAGTGATAACACTTCTGTGATAACATATTTAATAAGAAACCTGACCCAAGTGGGAGCTTTTTGCTGCCGGAGAAGGGAGTGAGAAGATGTAAGGAACTTCACTGATACCAAGGTCAGTGAAGAAGGGGGAGGAGGTGCTCCAGGCACTGGAGGAGAGATTCCCCTGCAACCTGTGGAGAAGACCATGGTGAAGCAGACACCTGAAGGAAACTGACCCAGTAGAAAGCCCATACTTGAGCAATCTCCTGGCAGAACCTGCAGCCCACAAAGAAAGGGCCATCACTGGAGCAGGTTTGCTGGCAGGACTTGTGACTCCATGGGAGACCATGCTGCAGCAGTCTGTTCCTGAAAGTCTGTACCTCATGGAAGCCACATTAGGCAGTTCATGAAGAACTGAAGCCCCTGTGGGAAGGACTCACATTGAAGAGCATGAGGAGTCCCCAAGAAGGAAGGAGTGGCAGAAACAATGAACTGATAACACCCCCTGTTTCCCCATCCCTCTGTGCTGCTTGGGGGCAGGATGAAAAGAAATCATGAATAAAGTTGAGCCCAGGAAGAAGGGAGGGGTGGGGGAGGTGTTTTAAGATTTGGTTTTTTCTCACTATCCTACCCTGTTTTTATTTGGTAATAAATTAGATTAAATTTATTCTGTGTTGAGTCTGTTTTGCCTGTGATGCTAATTGCGGAATGATCTCTCCCTGTCCTTATCTCAATGTGCAAGGCTTTCATTATATATATATTTTCTCCCCTGTCTGGCTGAGGAGGGAGTGATAGCATGTCTGGCACTGCAGCTCTCACAGGTGGCATGACTTCATTCAGGCCACAATAGTCTACCATCAGCCTCCACTCTCCATTGGGCTTCCACACTGGCAAATTGGACTATTGAAGGGTGAGCAGGTTCTACCTTGACTCTCCAGGCCGTTGATGAATCAGTTTCTGAATGAGAGTCAGGGAGTCCAGGCAGTACTGTCATCTGTGCACCACCATGGTAACAATTGGTACCCACTGTTCTTCAACCTTTAGCAGCCCCACAACAGAAGGGTCTTCTGACAGTCCAGGCAGAAGAGACAGTTGTTCAGTTTCTTCTGTCTCTAAGGCAGCTATTCCAAAAGTCCACAGCTGAGAGAGGAGGAAGAAAGACTTTCTTCAAATAGACTGAGTTGGACAGCCACCTCATCCACTGTTGGTGCTTCTTCCTTTCCCCAGTCTATTATGGCCAGTGAGTTGGCATATGATGCTGGTGCACTCCACACAAACTTACACCACATGGGTTGGGAACACTGGACTTCATCAGGATCAGTGGGCAGCTGTGAATCATCAGGATCATAGTAAACCATTTCCTGCACAGCTAACTCCCTCAACACTGAATACCCTGCTCCACAGTTGTCCACTTGCCTGGCCAACACATGACATCTTAAATGAACGGGTACCTTTCCCTCACACTTGATAGAAGTCACCTCCAGAGGCTGAGGACTTGGAACTTCTTTCCAATCACCTTGTCAATGCCTCCTTCTCTGGACAGGGATTCTTCACAGCTGCTTGGCTCCCTGCCTTCTAATTCCAGACTATTGGCTGGCCCCACTGTCCCAGCATCAGAGTAGCCAGGTGATGATGTACTTACCTAGAAGGCAGCTGAAATGTTCTCACATCTCCCAGATCGCTCAAGGACAAGGATCAGGTTATAACCTCTGGTATAGCTCCTTCTTCAGATTCTCACGATGGTCACAGTTCATCATCATCTTTCACAATGTAAACTGATTTATGTACTTCTGTATAGGGGCAACTGATATTGGTACTGGTTGGCTTTCTGGCTCAGCTACAGGGTTGGCCTCTGAGGTGTGAGTGCCCATGATGCTTGTTGTGGAGATTAGAGGAGCTGCACTCTGAGGCCTGAGTAGCTACAGTGCCTGTTGTAAGGGTTCTTTCTGGCTCAGCTACAGCATCAGTTTCTGATGTTCAGGTAGCCTCAGTGCCTATGGGTCTGTTTTCTTTGTCTAGGTATTTGCTCATGCCCTCCATTACACCATGCCACCCCAACCCTTCAGCCCCAGGGAAAATAACTTGCCAATATTCTTGAAGCAGCTGTTGGTAACACACAAGATCAGGAAAATATTCATGAGAGCGAGCAAGAGCCCTATACTAGTTTGAATATCCCAGGGATAGTCAAAGTTCTCAAAAGATGCTGTAACAAGCCTAAAGGAAAAAGGGGAGGAGAAAGCACACACACCTCCAAGTCTTCCTATAAACCAAGCATGATTGTTAAATAATGTTAATATACATTGCACAATA